>ONZH01010099.1:600000-1193131 GCA_900303285.1 Rhinella marina | reverse complement strand
ATATTGTATATTTCAAGGTACACAGCCGTGTACTAACTGAACAGACGGTGGGTATTAACACCAGGTATGTGAAATAATTTGCAAGAGAACGCACAGTACAGTTGGCCAATTAAAAGGCCTATATATTGTATATTTCAAGGTACACAGCCGTGTACTAACTGAACAGACGGTGGGTATTTACACCAGGTATGTGAAATTAATTTGCAAGAGAACGCACAGTACAGTTGCCAATTAAAAGGCCTATATATTGTATATTTCAAGGTACACAGCCGTGTACTAACTGATCAGACGGTGGGTATTTTACACCAGGTATGTGAAATTAATTTGCAAGAGAACGCGCACAGTACAGTTGCCAATTAAAAGGCCTATATATTGTATATTTCAAGGTACACAGCCGTGTACTAACTGATCAGACGGTGGGTATTAACACCAGGTATGTGAAATTAATTTGCAAGAGAACGCACAGTACAGTTGCCAATTAAAAGGCCTATATATTGTATATTTCAAGGTACACAGCCGTGTACTAACTGATCAGACGGTGGGTATTTACACCAGGTATGTGAAATTAATTTTGCAAGAGAACGCACAGTACAGTTGCCAATTAAAAGGCCTATATATTGTATATTTCAAGGTACACAGCCGTGTACTAACTGATCAGACGGTGGGTATTAACACCAGGTATGTGAAATTAATTTGCAAGAGAACGCACAGTACAGTTGGCCAATTAAAAGGCCTATATATTGTATATTTCAAGGTACACAGCCGTGTACTAACTGAACAGACGGTGGGTATTAACACCAGGTATGTGAAATTAATTTGCAAGAGAACGCACAGTACAGTTGGCCAATTAAAAGGCCTATATATTGTATATTTCAAGGTACACAGCCGTGTACTAACTGAACAGACGGTGGGTATTAACACCAGGTATGTGAAATTAATTTGCAAGAGAACGCACAGTACAGTTGCCAATTAAAAGGCCTATATATTGTATATTTCAAGGTACACAGCCGTGTACTAACTGAATCAGACGGTGGGTATTAACACCAGGTATGTGAAAATTAATTTGCAAGAGAACGCACAGTACAGTTGGCCAATTAAAAGGCCTATATATTGTATATTTCAAGGTACACAGCCGTGTACTAACTGAACAGACGGTGGGTATTTACACCAGGTATGTGAAATTAATTTGCAAGAGAACGCACAGTACAGTTGGCCAATTAAAAGGCCTATATATTGTATATTTCAAAGTACACAGCCGTGTACTAACTGAACAGACGGTGGTATTTACACCAGGTATGTGAAATTAATTTGCAAGAGAACGCACAGTACAGTTGCCAATTAAAGGCCTATATATTGTATATTTCAAGGTACACAGCCGTGTACTAACTGATCAGACGGTGGGTATTTAACACCAGGTATGTGAAATTAATTTGCAAGAGAACGCACAGTACAGTTGCCAATTAAAAGGCCTATATATTGTATATTTCAAGGTACACAGCCGTGTACTAACTGAACAGACGGTGGGTATTTACACCTGGTATACAAAAAGGGTATTGCAGGCACACAGAACCCAGAACACTAGAGCCAAATAAACTGTATTTAAAAAAATAAAATAAAATTCACAGCCGTATACTGCCAGATCAGATGGTGCATATACACACTAGGTTATATAACAGGGTTTTCAGCCAAAAAGAACGCAGAACAGTAGTGCCAAATATAGTTTGGTATGTAGCAGAGCACCTAATACACCACTAATGCCTCTCTCTGTCCCTACTCCAGCAGCTATCCCTGAATACAGCAGCCGTTCTCTGCAAAGTGTATATTGTAGTAAAGCTATCACTGTACTGCACTATAGTAGCCCTGATAAGGGCTTTTAATCACGCTCCTGCCTGTCCAACAGCTAAAACCTATCTCTCCCTTCTCCAGCCTCTGTCCCTGACTAAGTTCACGCAGCATATGCGTACGAGCAGGAAGAGCTGAGTTTTTAATATTCGAGGTCACATGGTTTTTCCAGCCAATCCATGTAGACGCCTGTTTTCGCGCGCTGCCAGCGTGCTCAGCGTGCCTGTCATACCCCCCCTGCATGGTTGATTGGTGGAAAAAGAGCGCCAGGGAAGGTGGGAGGGGAAACGAATTCTAAGTGCGCCATCGCCGTTATACTCGATTGAAATCGAGTATGCCGAATAGCGTAGTATTCGATCGAATACCGGCTCGATCGAACACTACTCGCTCATCTCTAATATTACTGGTTATGATTCTCACAGGTCACTTTACCAATACAAGAGAATGGTCTAACCGGGTGGTTCCTCCTTCCAACGCCCAAAGCAGTTCAAGGCCTGACTGAATGGAATGATTTTTGACTTTGACTATTATTGAACAAGTGTTCACATTTTAAAAACCATTGTTACACTGCACTTACCTTCAGCACCGTGATGTTCCAGGCGAAGCTTTCTATGGTTTTACTGAGTTTTCTGCCTTTCAGTCCTTCCTTTGTCCCCAGACTATGCAGTTCCTCGTGAAATTCCATCCCTACAAAGAGCAAAGACAAGAATGGAAAGACACTTATCTCCAGGAGATGTCTTTGTCATTTCTATGACTATGTAGGATAATTTGTCAATACTAAGTGTAGTCAAAGCTTGCAAATAAAGAAATTCTTAAAACAGTAGTGGTATTAAATTATGAACTCATAGATTGAAATGATTAAAATAATCTGGCATCAAAACTTTTTTCGCAAAACAGTAGTCAAACCTCTCCTCCATATGTGGTAGAAATGGTAAAAACAATAAGTAAATAAGAAAAAAAGGCCTAGACATTAAGGGAGTCATTTATTAAGCTGAAATACACCGCAATCTGGGACTTCTCTCTGCTCACACCAGGTCTAAAAGAGTAGGCGTGGTGTGGGTGGGGAAGGGGACAGGCCGGAAGGCTTATCTCATTTACCATTTTCTACGCCTGTTTCAGGGGTAGAAAAAGGTCTAAATGTAAGACAGCTCGGAAGCTGTGTTACACTTAGAACTAGTAAAAAAAAAAGGAGATTTCAGGCACACTCTATTAGAACGCAATTAGGTATTTATTATATCTCACAATTTGTGTCCATTGAGATAAAGTATAACATTCCAGCATATAGGACTCATATAAATATTTTCATGTTTCCATAATTTAGGAAAAAATTGTGCGACTTTCCAAGACAGTATGTGACGTTTCGGTCCTTCCCGGACCTTTCTCAAGAGGCATATGGGTGAAGGCACGTGTTGCTGGAGGCCGGAGCCGCTTCATAACTTAGGCGGAACCACCACCAGATTAGGGTTTATTAAGACCGGCATCTAAAACGCTGGTCTTAATAAATGTGCCTCTATTTTTATGTCCCATGGTTTCTATAGTAAGGCCAGTTTCAGACAAGGACGATTTGTCCCCATCCACATATATTTAAAACAAAATCAGGAATTAAAGCCATGCTGTAAATTTTCATATCGACTTGCACTGCAAAACACATTGAATACATGTCAAAATCCAAATGTAATACATGCAGATTTTATTGCAGATTCACTATAGATTAGCTTTGGATTCTAAACCACTGTAGATTTTTTATGCATCTGAATTTACCCTTATAATTAATGGAAAGTAACATGGAAATAACACAATGCAGTAAAATTAATTCACTGCCCTAAGGAATGGAAAGGCAGGGTGCATGCTCAAACTTCCGCTCCATCAGATCAGGGGAACAGGACCTATGTTCTCAGGATTGGTGAGGATCCTAGCAGTTGGATCCCCAGCGATCAGTAATGAGGATAGGGGATCATTTCAAAACTTGTCAAAGCCCCTTTAAGCAACTTTGAAATTTGATTTTAGAAAAGTTCTATTGTTTTTTGTCCATACAGACGTATGTGTTTGCATTTTAAAACACAAAGCTTGATTAGTCTAATTCTGCAGTCATACTCTTTTCCATACGTGACCTCTTTGCAGGTTGAGACACTGTAGACCACCATCTCCTACTCACCATGCTCTAATCTATTGGCCTAAAGGACAATGCCCTCTCCTGGTTTACTTCCTTTCTCTCTGACCACTCTTTCAGTGTATCATGCGCTGGCTCCACTTCTTCTCCTCTCCCTCTCACTGTTGGGGTTCCTCAGGGTTCAGTCCTCTCCACTTCTATCTCTACACAGCCCCAATTGGACAGACGATCAGCAGATTTGGTTTCCAGTACCACCTCTATGCTGATTACACACAACTATACACTTCATCCCCCGACATCACCCCTGCAGTACTACAGAACACCAGTGACTGTCTGTCCGCCGTCTCTGATATCATGTCCTCTCTCTATCTGAAAATGAATCTTTTGAAAACTGAACTTCTTGTGTATCTACTAACCTACCTAAACCTGATATCTCCCTCTCAGTGTGCGACACCATCATCACTCCTAGGCAGCACGCCCGCTGTCTCGGTGTGACTTTTCATACTAATCTCTCCTTCACCCTCTATATTCAGTCTCTCAACTGCTGATGTCGCCTGCACCTCAAAAACATCTCTAGAATCCGCCCCCTTCTCACTATGGAAACAACAAAACCTCTCATTGTTGCCCTGATCCAATTCTGCCTCCATTACTGTAACTCACTAATAATTGGCCTCCCCCTCACCAGACTCTCCTCTCTCCAATCTAACCTTTATGCAGCAGCAAGAGTCACCTATCTGTCTAACCGCTACTCCAATGCCTCCGCCCTGTGCCAGTCATTAAACTGGTTGCCCGTACAATATAGAATCCAATTTAAACTGCTCATCCTCACCCACAAAGCTCTCCACAGTGCTGCACCTCTCTACATCTCCTCCCTCATCTCTGTCTACCACCCCACCCATGCTCTCCGTTCAGCCAACGACTTACGACTGACTTCCACAATAATCCAAACCTCTCACTCCCGACTACAAGACTTCTCCCGAACTGCACTAGCACTATCCCAAGAAATTAGGTTAAACCACAATATACACAGTTTTAGGGGCTCCCTCAAAACACATCTTTTCAGGGTGGCCGATCACATCCCCTGATCTAACTCCTCTCCATATATAGAGCATCTTTCATTTCCTGAACCTGATCCTCCACCAAACTCTCCACCGCACCCATGCCCCATGCACCTAAAAGCATTACAGTTATAGGCTGGTGACTGGCTCATGCAGCTTTATATCTACTCCCCTATTTTCCCAAGATGGCTGGACCATTGTACAAAACAGCACTTTTACCTTTTGTGTCACACCTTTCCCCTCATAGATTGTAAGCTCTTGTGAGCAGGGCCCTTGTAATTATTGACATATCTGTTGCTATGTTATTTATGACTGTTTGTACATGAACCCCTGAACTGTAAAGCTCTGCGGAATATGTTGGCGCTATATAAAAAAAAGATTATTATTATTATTATTATAAGTGTCCTGCTATTTGCTTTCTCCTTTGAGTACAGGAGGGCGGGGTAATCGGTGATTGAATACAGAGATAGCTACCATAACTGATAACATCTCCCTCCTGTACCAATAGCTCTTCACATGGTTTTCAGTTTTACTAAACTTTTTCCCACAAAAATATATATAAATCTGCTCATCTTCTCATACTCTATAACATGCTGTCTGCAGATTGCACTGCATTTTTTGGTAACAGATTCTCTTTAAAGGGAACCTGTCACCCACTTTAATGCCCCACAACCAAAAGCCAATTCTGCTTATATTTTCATTAGCTAGTTGACAAGCCCCAAATTGTCTCTGCCTGATGCCCTATTACTGTGTAATTCATACATTAATCTTTCCCGCCCAATATGTTAATGAGATGAGATGAGTCCTATAAGCTTCTACTACCAGAGATGAGTCTACCGTGTGTTCACTTCTCCTGCACAGAAGCGCCCCCATGTCCTCTATTGACATCCTCCTATCCACCCTAGAGATCAGATGATCTGATCATCAATATAAATCACTGCACAACCCATTTAAGGTATTGCTGGATGAATTGCAAAATCAAAGCCGGATATTTAATAGTTTGGGTAAAAGCTAGTGGGGTATGATTTGGACTGTGGTGTGTAAAAACAGGTGACAGGTTCCCTTTAACTGAATATATGTTAGTAGGGGTAGCTGTGTAGCAATTTGGCTACATGATTACAACACTGTATTCAGTTACAATAGAGACACACAGATCTAGATAAGAGCTGTGTGCGTTCCATTAACAGTGCTTTATGAATTACTTGTGGCTTTTATCTGGCTCTCTACACAAAACAGCAAGCATATTTAATTTATGATTTCTGTATGCAAAATAAAATAATTGGGGTCTCACCTGTTTTCTGGCACTGCAATATCTTCTCGTGGATTACATCTGCTGCTTCAATCAGAGATCGGCTCTCTTGTATCATCTGCGAGACGAAACAAACACACAGGTCCATCATTCTGGACATTATCCTCCCAGACAAGCAGCAAGATCACAATACAATTCTT
The DNA here is from genome assembly GCA_900303285.1 of Rhinella marina. Classification (NCBI taxonomy): domain Eukaryota; kingdom Metazoa; phylum Chordata; class Amphibia; order Anura; family Bufonidae; genus Rhinella; species Rhinella marina. Next base: position 1,186,672 of record ONZH01010099.1, on the reverse strand, counting down.
TCATCTTGGTTTTATAAAACTAACACTGGTGAAGTAGACAGAAGCAAAAAAGACAAATTTTGAGGGTGAAATGCAGATATGGCAAAAGATATAAAATGGAGCTATCTTTAAAGGGGTTTTCCAAGATTTTGATACTGATGAACTATCCTCAAGTCATCAGTATCTGATCGGTATAGCAGCTCACAGGAGCACCAGTGCCTTCTCAAACAGCTGATCGGCGGGGGTCCCAGGTGTCAGACCCCCCACAATCAGATACTGATTACCTATCCTGAGGTTAGGTCATCAGTATCAAAATCTCAGAAAACCCCTTTAAGCATAAATACACACTGGGCATATAGCTTTGGATGTTCCACCACGGAACTGCAAGCAAAAAATACACAGATTTTTACAGCAACAAGTGCATGAGATTTGCATCGTATTCACCCACCGCATGAAACATCTGCATGGAAACTGGCATGCAGTGATGTTATCTGCAACAAATACACTTGTAACGTATGCAGCACCATATTCATTGTTAATATTGCCGCAAATGTATGGCAAAACCTGCAGCAGATTTTTCTGCTACTTTACATATAACAGGTGCACATATCTAAGGATATTTTTACAAAGTGGATTGTCCATGTGTCCATTTGGAGCAGCTTCCAGACAAAAATCTGCATGAAAACCCCCATATAAGGGTATGGCCACGCAGACTTTTTTGGGCAAGGTTTTGAGGCAGATCTGTCTTGCAGGATTTTTTGCCAGGGTCAGAAGTAAATTTGAAAGGAATCGGAAATATAAAGGAAGGGTTTATAATTCTCTTCCCTGGAGGATCAACTTCTGGCTTTCGCTGTAAATCCTGGAGTCAGATCTTCCTCAAAACCTCATCCAAAAAGCTCTGTGTGGCTGTACCCTTAATCTGCCTTCCATTGTTATCAATGGAAAATCTGCTCTGTAATTCATAGATTGAAAAAATCCACATCACGGAAGATAAGCAACATGTTCATTCTTGGTGAACGAAAATCCACTTCATATGGAAAGCCACATTAAAAAAAAAAAAAAAAAAAACACAGATTGCAGATTCCATTCCTAAATTAAAACCAGTTTGCTAATACAACTGTGTAATACACCGCCTTACAGGGTATATCCAACCTAAATTCATCATCTGGCATTACACAGATATGTATCAGAAGACTTCTAGAACAACCTGGTTGTGATGACAATCTGTTGCAGCCAGGCTGTCTTTCCATTCCTTCAAATCAGTACTATAAGATGTGAAATGGACAAACTGTAAATTGAGTGGTTACATCATATATTGAGAACATTCCAAAGAGAGAATATCCCAAATTACCTTACCTGTCTTCTACATTTAAAGAATTTTTATGATGTACATAGAAACTCAAATAGCTTAAAATAGACAACTCAGACCAAGCCATCTGACCCATTGGAAGGCTAGGGAAAAACCCCTGGAGAAAGACTCTCCCTTCTGACTCCATGGAGACTCTAATATGTCAGAAAAATTCCTAGAATCAAATTAAACCTGTAATGCTGTGGATGTGGACCCACTGTACCTACTCAATGGATCTGGCTTGGAGCTACTTCTGAGGACGTTGTCATGGTTGGCCCTGGTTTTCACTCTTCCTCTGCTGTATGAAGATCTGGACTATACTGCAGGGCCACCAACCCACTGCCTCTAGGAGTAGTCTCTGTTAGAGGCTGCTGACCCCGACTGATTAAGAGACACAGATGTGTTGCACCAACAGGACAGGCAACAGTACAGCAGTTAGGCAAACGGTTAGGACAGGTGGCACAGGGTCAATACAGAGATCAGGGAGGGATCAGGACAGTCAGCACAGAGTCAATCTGGTAAACAAGCAGATGTTGGTCAAGCACCTTCCCATAGAGGAAGGAACTCTGTATAACCAAAGAATACTGCAATTGGATGAGGACAGATTAGCCTGTGTTTGCACTGGCCCTTTAAGAGCTGAGGAGAACGCATACACCCTAAGGAAGCAGGCAGCAAGAAGGGACAACCTGTAAAAACGGAGAGCATGGATTGGCGGGTGAGCATTCTGGTGGCTGTGTCCATTGGGAGAGATGCTGGTCAGCACAGACCGCCATCATTCCAAAATCCATAGGTCAATCTTATTTATTATAACTGGATGCTATAAGTAATATAACAAAGGTTTTGTTCATTTTGAAATTGTGTTACTTTTTCACCACATCCTTTTGTGGCAGACATTATTAACCACTCTAACTGTAAAGAACCCTTTCCTTTAATGATGTTGGAAATGCCTTTTATCTTCAAATAATTATATCATCTAGTTGGATGTCCACTAATCCTTCCTGTGTAAGAGAACCCTACCATTTGATCTATTACTGTAATTGTATCACCATGTACTGCTCTCCTAGACCCATTTTACAGCATGCAGCCCAAATCGGACCCGCACACTTTACCTAACAGCATGGTTTTACAGACTAAAGCGTTTCTGTGTCTAATCAGACACATGTAAGGGGTCACCAGTTAGTTCCAGTATAAATAAAATGACATTTACGGACCCTCCAGGATCATGCTCATGTCGCACTTACAGCTAAACATTTATAGCTAAGTCTTGCCGTGTACAATTACTTTGCCTTGGCAACGGACAAGCAAGATCCGGAGATGTAAGACTCTCTCCTCATAGGGGCTGTCTTTTGCATATCTGCATCAAGTAGACCCCCCACCCGCACTTTCAGTGTTAGGAAACGCATGAAATTTGATCAACTGAAATGGACTTTGCTGCCGATATTAGAGATAATGTTAAAATATTTAGATTAAAAGACAAAATTAAATAGAACAGACTTCCGTGGAAAATTCCAGGAGGCATCTTTTGTAGGAATGCTTGTTGTTTTGAAAAATCAAGTAGTTCTCCGTTACAAGGGAGATGCCCCGCAGGCTCTGGTATAAACACTTTGCTTTGTTATAGTAAAGATCTAAAGGTGCTGGAGCCTCTGAAACCAGCTCCCGCAGAGATTTCACTAACTGGCATGGTGAGAGGATCCAATACTGATTAGGAGATGGAGAAATCTGTAGTGAAATTAAAATAAAAGCCGGTGCGAAAAGAAACAGTTTATGTTTTCATAAACTGATGAACTGATTATAGATCAGTTCTACATGGGGTGACGGGCTGATCAATAGCCGCTACGTGGGCAGGAATACTGTCGGCTGACATTGCCTGACATTATACAGTGAAGGGAGCAGAAAGCAAAAGGTCTAGTGGCCGCACTGGGGTACTGCTGCTCAGCTCCTATTTAAGTAAATGGGAACTGAGCTGCAGAACTACACTGTACCAGAAAACCCCTTTAAGGCCTCATGCACACAAAAGTATTTCCGCGTCCGTTCTGTTTTTTAGTGTACCATATACAGAACCATTCATTTTAATGGATCTGCAAAAAAAAAGGAAGTTACTCCATGTGCATACCGTTTCCGTATATGTGCGTTCCGTAAAAAAATAGAACATGTCCTATTATTGTCCACATTATGGACAAGGATAAGACTGTTCTATTAGGGGCCAGCTGTTCCGTTCTGCAAAATACGGAATGCACACTGATGTCATCCATATTTTTTGTGGATCCATTTTTTGCGGAACACAAAACGCATACGGTCGTCTGCATGAGGCCTGACAGTCACAGAAATACAATAACAATTAATAGTGTTTTTCTGAGTTAATAAATTAAATTCAGCACCAGGGCTGTGGGGTCGGTAAGCCAAAGCCCCGACTCCGACTCCTCAATTTCCCCTGACTCCGACTCCCGACTCCCAATCCGACTCCCTCATACATGGCACATGTTTAAGTGATAACTCTAAACAAACTTTGCATAAATCAATAGTACAGATATGTCTAATCTATGTTTTACTAGATATATTTACTCTGAACTTTCTCTGGGTACAGCTCACTAAGGGCTTGATGTATGAAAACTGTCTAGGTCTAAGACTTTCTTTGTTGCCCATAGCATCAGAGCTCCCCTTTAATTTCTCCAGAGCACTATATGAAATGAAAGGGGAGCTCTGATTGGTTTCTATGGGACAGTTCTCATACATAAGGCCCGAGGTGTTTTACATCATACTGCTTCACAATCTAGAAGGTGACACTACTAGCAGTGCTAGATAACAGAGGCTTAGCAATGGCTTCTACATCTATAGTACTTATCACATGTGTGTTTCTGTATTTCTGAATTTGAGATATTAGAAACAGTTTTCCCCCTCATATTCTATGTATAGCATATAGAAGCCATGAGAGCAGCACCTCTCCAAACTAAAACATAAAGCATACACAGAGAACATGCACTGGACAAGTGATTTATGCACCGTTTATTGAAAGTTTAGATATACTAAGAAGTACTTGCCTTAAAGGGGTTTTCTCAGCACACTGATTCACTGGCTGACAGGCAGTTTGTACTCAATATTTCTCCTCAGGCTGTGGGTGGGTCTCCAGCAGATATTAGCATATATTAACTTACACTGACAAAGCAGGAGGTTATTATCTCTAACACAATTACAGGTAAAGCCATGTTTCTCAGTCCTCACAACACATTTTGCTTACTGCAGGTAATCTCACTCAGTGCTCAGTCCCATCATTCCGTGGGGGTGAGGTCACTCCTGCTCTCAGCCAATCAGATAACAGTCTTTCTGGTTTGCAGGTTACCATAGAAACCTGTGTACAGTGACAGACCTGCTGAACTGTCTATAGTTCATGACTAAAATAAAATCTACTGACAACTGTATTTTGAAAAAGTCTTCTTTTAACTGTCCCTTTATGATGAAAGCTAATCTTTGTAACTAGTGAGAAAACCCCTTTAATCCTGTTTTCTCTAGCAGATCTGAGATGAGTGCAGCCATTCGTTCCCAGTGCCTTTTTCCTCTGATCTGTAGCGGAGGAGCTTTACTTCTGAGCATCTACATAAAGGACAGCACACATTCATCTCAACTAAAAGCCTAGATCCATAGATCAAGAATAGAACAGACATTTATAGGGCACTAGCAGAAAGACCCGGCTTCGCCTGGGTATATTTCATCTATTTATTTAATGTTTCTGTGTGTCGTTGCAGAGAGAAAGTCAATGCAGCTGACAGAAATTGATTTTTACCTTCATTTTTTCAATCCCTATTGGCTGCGGAGTGGGAGGGGGTGTGGTTTAATGGGACACGGGGGGGGGGTTAAGTCCTTCATTTCAGGGTGGCCTGAATTATAGGTTAATGCCATGGTAATTTGAGGAAACACAATGGGTAGCAGTGGAAGAAAACATTGCTTTGCGCGGGTATATTTAATCTATTTCATTTAATGTTTCTGTGTGTCGTTGCAGAGAGAAAGTCATCCTCCCTCCCATCCCTGCAGCTGACAGATGTTGATTTTTACCTTCAATTGTTCAATCTCCATTGGCTGCGGAGTGGGAGGGGTCATGGCCTGACTGAGTCGGGGGCGTGACGTTGCAAGACCTGGGGCAGGGTTTTAAGTCCATCTTTTGATGGTGGGCAGAATTACAGGTCGATGCCATGGTAATTTATGAGGACACACCATGGGTAACAGTGGAAGAAAACATTGCTTTGCACGGGTATATTTAATCTATTTCATTTAATGTTTCTGTATGTTGTTGCAGAAAGAAATCCAACTTCCCTCCCACCCCTGCAGCTGACAGAAGTTGATTTTTACCTTCATTTTTTCAATCCACGTTGGCTGCGGAGTGGGAGGGGGCGTGGCCTGACAGAGTCGGAGCGTGGTTTCGCGAGATCTGGGGCGGGGGCCAGAGTGGCATGAATTACAGGTCGATGAAATGGTAGTTTATGGGGACCCGCGTGGATTAGCAAGACGCTTCACATGGGTGTATTTAATCTATTTCATTTAATGTTTCTGTGTGTCGTTGCAGAAAGAAAGTCAACCTCCCACCCATCCCTGCAGCTGACAGAAGTTGATTTTTACCTTTATTTTTTCAATCCCCGTTGGCTGCGGAGTGGGAGGGGGCGTGGCCTTACAGAGACGGGGCGTGGCTTAGCAAAAGGCTTCGAACGGTTGTAGTCTATAATTAGTCTATTTCATCTAAAATTTTTGTGTGTCATTGCAGAGAGAAATTCACCCTCCCACCCCTGCAGCAAACAGAAGTTTATTTTTACCTTCATTTTTTCAATTCCCATTGGCTGCGGAGTGGGAGGGGGCGTGACCTGACAGAGTCGGGGGCGTGGATTAGCAAGGCGCTTCGCATGGGTGGATTTAATCTATTTTATTTAATGTTTGTGTGTGTTGTTGCAGAAAGAAAGTCAACCTCCCACCCATCCCTGCAGCTGACAGAAGTTGATTTTTACCTTTATTTTTTCAATCTCTGTTGGCTGCGAAGTGAAAGGGGGTGTGGCCTGACAGAGTTGGGGGTGTGGCTTAGTGAGACCTGGGGCGGAGGTTTTAAGTACTTCTTTTAGGGTGGCCTGAATTAAAGGTCAATACCATGCTTATTTATGAGCCCACGCAATAGGCAGCAGTGGAGGAAAACATCTTTTATTACTACTGAACTGTAGTAATAGAAAAAAACATAAGTTATATTTATGGTAACCGGAATACCTTTAACAGTGTCAGTGAATAGAAATGGATGAGATCCTCAGCTGCTGATAATTACCTGGTTGTTATGGAAACCTGCCCTCCCTGTGTGTGCCTTTGCAGAGAATGGCAGTTGGAGTTTAAAACCAAAGTTCCCAGTTGTAATGTTGGCTAATGGAGATCATATTTTGGGAATATCTCAGGAACGGTATGTCCTAGAGAGATGAGACCTGGTCTAAAACCTTCCCGGACACCTGATGTACCTGTGTGCCGAATTTGGTGAAAATCGGTCCAGTAGTTTGGTCGCGCATAGAGAACAGACAGACAGAAACTCATTTTTATATTATTAAGAGATTTTATCATCTTTCCAAATTCTTATGAAAATATATTCAGCACATACTGCATTGAACTAGATGTACCAATTTATTATATATTTTAGGAGTCGGAGTCACCGACTCCGACTCCACGACTCTGACTCCACAGCCCTGTTCAGCACAGTTACACAATAAAATATGAAGTCTAAGAGAGATTAATACTTTTTTAAAAGCCCTGTGTATATATAGCTCAAAAGATAACCCTAATGAATATGGTATATAATCACTTAAACGCCTCTTACAAGCCAGTCTTTATCCTTACATACTGTACATTGTGTGAATCAGAGCGCTGGGTTCCAGAAGGTATGTGGTTTATATATCAGTGTCAGTACTGAAGCTTTCAATGTGAATAGTGTCAAAAGTAACATCCTTTCATGGTAACAACAAATGTAACATTCCACGGAAGACCTTTCACAAACCTCCATGTGTTCCATTTAAATTTCCTACAACGGCACAGAGTTCTGCTTCTTCCCATGAATATCTTAATAAAATTGCCATCTCTTACAATAGAAACAGATGTTGCAGATAGGAGCCTGGAATTATCCCATTACATGATGATGTTACTCTGCATCAGTAAAGCTACTTTGCTGTGCCCATAACTGGTGATAACTGTCTGGAAGCAAATGTCTTCTGTTAGAATATGGAAATGTGTCGTTCAGGCCAATATTTTAATAAGAACTACAATTCGCTCTGCTATCATCTGAAACATATTCACACTCAGTAGAGGGTCAGGTGAAATGTAGGATGGTTTCATTATTAGATATATGTATATTTAGAAGGTTGGAAGATTCAATTAGTATTAACCCATTTAGCAAGATTAATGGTGACCGTTTCTTTATTAAAGGGCATCTGTCAGCAGATTTGTACCTATGACACTGTCTGACTTGTTACATGTGCGCTTGGCAGCTAAAGACGTCTGTGTTGGTCCCATGTTCATATGTGCCCGCATTACTGAGAAAATGAAGTTTTAGTATATGCAAATGAGCCTCTAAGAGCAATGGGGACATTGCTGTTACACTTAGAGGCTCTACTTTCTGTGCAGCTGTCAATTAAAATGCAGGTCTAGGTGTAACAGCAACGCCCCATTGCTCTTAGAGGCTCATTTGCATATAGTAAAACATAATTTTTCTTAGCAATGCAGGCAAATATGATCATGGGACCAACACAGATGTCTTCAGCTGTCCAGTGCACATATAACAGGTCAGCCAGTGTCATAGAAATCTGCTGACAGATGCCCTTTAAAACCTAGCGTCAGCTATGACAGTAGAGATGCTCTCTGTTAAGTGTACAAAAATGTTTTTGGATTGACAGGGGTTGTTGTCCCTATTGGTTCATCAATCCTGAGACTCCAGTGCTAAACTGGCCCTCCCCAATCCTGAGACTCCACATGGCTGGTTTAGCCATCAGCTCAGTTACTCCTTGTAGAGGGGCATGAACTACAACAGAGCTCCATTAAAGTGAATGCGGCCATGCTGAGGTACCCTACATAGACAGTGGCCAGGAGCGTCACTACACAGGCATTAAAACGAAAGGGTCGCAGCACTAATGCTGATCCATTCTCTGCACTGGCCAGTTCCTGGCAGTCAGAACCCACCGAACAGAAAATGATAGTACTTCATAGTGATATTGTGATGGCAACACCCCTTTAACTACTGCTTGTACAGAGGGTAAATAAGAGTAGGTGCTGGAGAAGTAGGAACATACTGAGGCTAACTAGTTTCAGCTGTTTCATTGTGAATACTGGTTTGTTGATCCAAATTAGGCTTTTGATGCAATGAGGGTGTCACCATTGCACCCAAGCTCTACTCTTTTCTATGGCCAGTCCCATCACTTGTTACTTTGATTGAGAGGGCCAAGCAGTGTTAAAAGGTAGGGAGGGGCTGACCACAGAAAGGAGAGAAGCTTGGGTGCAAAAAGAGCAACAATAACACCCTCATTGCACCAAAGGCCTTACGTGCATATTAAGAAGAAGCATCATTTACTCAGGGATGGAGCTTCGGATCAACAAAAGAAAAACAGCGTTTTAATCAGGTGAACCACACCTATGTGTCTATTCAAACATTTGGACAGGGAGGTTGCTGGGGTTAGAATCCCTTTAGCTAAAATATGGAGGACATGAAAGTCATTAAATACTCTAGATAGTAGTGTAATTTCACCAATTATGGAGCATTATGATGTTAACATTGTACTGTACCTTCCCCTTTGGTTTCATCCTTAACACATTGTCCATAACTGATGACAAGTTTAGATAACAACTCTAAAAGGAGCCAGCAATGGCAAATACAGTTGGGTCAACACAACAAGATTGTGGAGCCAGTTATGGACTTTAAGTACCCTGTAAAGGAAATTGTAAAGTTATGGTCCATGGTAGCTGAATCCATAACGGAATTTTCAGATAATCAGAACCTTGCACCCCGAAATTGAAACACATGTTCGCTTATCCCTACTCCTGAGTTTTTGCCCCCCATATTTAGAACAGTGCTCTCCTTGGTAGCTACACAGCATTCTCCTTTCTCCCAAGCAGTCACAGCAGACCCTTCCCCCAAAACTAGTTATAGCAGACACCCCTCTTATTCAAAGTAACAACAGCAGCCCCACAAGGAGTAGTCAAAGCCGGCATTCCTCACTTCCCCAGTAGTCACAGTAGGCCTTCTTCCACTACTGATCACCTTCCTCAGCAGTCCATTATAGAAGGAGACCACCCAGTCCACCTCCTCCCAGTAATCACAGCAAGGCCGTACCTTCAACCCATGCGCTCATTTATTTTTTATTATTTCTGCTGGGAGAGAAGGAGCTGATTCAGTCATTGACAGCAACTAGCTCCTACAAGTAGCAATGGGTGGAAGCACTGCCGAAAGTATGAAAGAAACAAGTGTACAAAACATGGTGACAAGAGCTGTCCTAGTCTCATCCAGCCCACAGTAACAAAATAAATCGAAATAAGTTTGTGAAAGCAACATGCTTCAGCATAAAGACAGGCATTTAATAGTTGATAGCACTGTCTCCTTACAATTGACCCAAATCCATATTAGCAACGAACTGTGAGGTTCTTCCAAAACTAATTCTAAGGTCACTAGAGAACAAGTGATGCATAAAGTACAAAATGCTACAAGCACACCGATCCATTCACAGACCGTAGCAAATTCCTTTGACATGAGACAAGTGTAGAAAGTCCAAGATTTCTCCCTGCTGTTGGTTTATACAAAGTAATTACTGAGCTTTCCGCTTGTAGAACGAATGTTCCATGAGATATATCCTTTTATTCTAAATGATCCCTAGACCCCCAAAGAGAAACATATATAAACACAGCACACAAATAAATATGGAAAGTTAATGGCCAAAGGCCTAAGAAATCTCCTGGCATTCTTTAAAGTCCCCTGCTGGCAGTCTAAATGAGACCTGGCTGCCATAAGTGTTGGTTTTTGCTATTTTTATTTTACTTTTCATAAATCCAACAGTAAAGACCTGTCAACGAGGTCTTCCTTAATTTTGTTTGATGAAAGGTCCTCAGTAAATTAAAGCATCATTCACCATATTTTTATATTCCTTTCTCATTATATGGCAGAAACACTATGTATTTTGAGGGTGGAAGGAGTCTGAAGTACTCGGGGAGTGTCGATGTGCATTTATACTACAGTGTGTTCCACGTCAATATACTGCAAAGTACACATCAGCTGCCTCCTTTTTGTATTAACTACTAGTAAAAAGTCAATAAAGTCACTAAAGTGAATGATGTGTATTGCTAGAATATGCTATTGGTTGGATCTACCATAACTTCCAGGAACCTCAGTGATCTGTAACTAGAACTATAGTTCCTTCACTGATTTTCCCTACACAGCGACGCTCCTCGCCAGCAGGGAACTACAATATAGCACCATGTATTTGAATAGAGCTTTGATGCAGTTCCCTCTATAGCAGGTGTTCAGGAAGAAATGGAGAAGTGACCTCAATCCTTTCATTTTCTGGATCAACACTGGTCCCACTAGTGAAGGTTCAGCTTTCATGAGCCAAAGATAACTACACAGTAGATGTGGAAGTGCTGATATTGCAATTTCCTAATATAATTCTGAGATGAGATACTAAAACAGGATAGTGCTGGTGAAATGTCCAGCTAATGGCAGGCTGCTGTTTATAGCACTCATGGTTCAGCCAATAAAACAGCAGTCACAGTCTGTCCTGCTACCAAGAGAAAAGAAGCAGCAGCCATATTCCAAAAAGGTGCGCATTTACCTCTTCCAGCAACAGTGGACTGGAAACTTGGCCCTGGAAAAAAATAAAAGTGGCTCCATGTTGTTGGTTGTTGGGGGGGGACACAATTAGGGGACCGTCTCATCAAAACAATATACAACAGTGCAGCACAATATATTGACGCAAAAGCTATCTCTCTGTGGTGGCCATCAATAGCTGCCATTTTCTGTCCTGTTCCTCCTCTAGTTCACTCTGATCTGGAGAAGGGAGCTTTGGAAGTGAGATACGGGGCACAGCAGTTGAATTCAGGACATGTGTGGTTGCTGGCAGAGAAGAGGGCTTTGGTAGCCCCCTGGGTATCGGCCCACCGGGAATTTTCCCAGTAAGGTCTATGACCAATCCGCCCCTGTCTTCCAGAAACCTTTCTCAGTCATATGTCTACAAGGAAGCAGTGCCATTGACTTTTTCAAGGGTTACTCCTCCTCATAAAGGAAGACGTGCTGATAACGTGCAGCTATGTAATTTTGCAACAAATTGAGTCATCCTTGCAAATCTTCTGCATATCATATAGACGGGGAATGAAAACTTGTCGCTTTAAGGTGAGGCCTGATGCGATGCATGTCCAAAAGACAAGGCCTCTGGGAACTGAATAAATGATGTAGTTTGTGTATATGAGTGCCAGCTAGTAATGAAATTCCATACTGCGATGTAGACATCTGTGCGTGCCAATAATGCTTCTTCAAAGACCTCCTAATAAAAGGAAGTTTTTATTTGGATGAAGTCCGGTGTTGCTGACCTACTTCCTATGCTGATAAACCGTCTGCCTTGCAGGAAGGTTGTTTGAGGCTGCAGCACCCAGCAATCACTGAACCATTACAGCGTGCTCAGACATTTTTCCCTGCATTGTTTTCTATGCACATGAAGCCATTATACATGGCAGTAAGTGTCTGCCTGCAATCTCACTGCTGTATACCGGCTAATACTGTGTGAGTCCTCGATTGTACAATGTGCCTGGAAATCATTTTGCTGGCAAAATAATGAAAACAATTCATTGTCTTGCAAATGGAAAAGACTGTAGTCTAAGAATGTTTAATGGCCCGTAGCATGCTATGAAAATCATTTTCTGCTTGTAGCACATTTATAATGTTTCTGAAAGGTGATGCTGGCAGGGAGAGATGCTTGTGTTAGGTTTAAGCTTCGGCAAATCATAGATCCAAAGTCGTTTCGATCAAATACTTCGATTTTGATGTTGTTATTGTACAGCATTAAAATGGATTGGTTCCTTGGAGCCAAAGTTCGTTTCTCCCAAAATCACGCAAGGCTTTGTTGAATTCCTACTGTATTTATATCTGAGTATTGAAAAAAAAATTTAAATAGCAATTTAAGTGGGCCTTTGGTACTGGCTGGTACCTTGGTACCAAAGCCCAGTTTGGATTGCTGATTTTAAATTGTTTTCAAATACACAGATATGAATACAGCAGGAATTCACCAAAGTGTCGCACAACTTCAGGCGAGAAGAACTCTATGGAAGCAGCATTAAAATCAAAGTGTCTAAATGAATAGACTTAGGATCTATGATCCGAGGGTCGATTCGCTCAAGCCTAGTTATGTCATACAATATATCACATTCATGGGATCATCAGCTTAAGGCCTCATGCACACGACCGTCTCTGATGCGGTCTGTATGCCGTCCCCGTTTTTTGCAGACCCATTGACTTCAATGGGTCTGTGGTCCGGAATTTGTGGACATGTTCTATGTTTTTGTGGAATGGACATACAGAGGCGGAAAGCACATGTGGATAATCCATGTGCTTTCTGCACCCGCATGTCCATTCTGAAAAAAAAAAGAACATGTCCTATACTTATTCGCAAAATGCAGACCTTGGTAGTCAATGGGTCCACAAAAAATGTGGATGTAACACGGGCAGTTTTGCGAATCTGCAATTTCAGAATGAAAAATACATATGGTTGTGTGCATGAGGTCCAAAGAGGTTGACTGGAACATAAGTAAAATTAAAGGGGTTTTCCCATCACATACGATGGGGCATATGGCTAGGATATGCCCCCATTGCCTGATAGGTGCGAGTCCCACCTCTGGGACCCGCATGTACAAGGAGAACGGAGCAGGGAGAGCTGTGGCTGGAGGCTCCCAGCTGCTCCCATACAAGTGAATGGGAGTGCACCACGCACGGGTGGCCCCTTCTCCGCCCTGTTCAAATGAATGGAGGGCAGCTGCGCATGCGCAGTGCGCCCTCCATTCATTTCCTCACTCCGTTCTCGTTGTAGGTGCGAGTTCCAGAGGTGGGACCCGCACCTACAGTATCAGACAATGGGGGCATATCCTAGCTGTATGTGATGGGAAAACCACTTTAAACAGTGTTCAGAAAGTGTGCCCAAAGAAAAAAAAACAAAACCCTTGTCTGTTGACAGATCCACTATTCCAGGGTTCTGGTTTTCACCCTGGATGTTTTTAGTCCCCACAGGAGTGGAGGTGAATGAGTCCCGTGACTGGTGCTTGAAATCATTGGCCTCAGTGGTCACATGTACAAGAATTGTACATCAATGCTAGCGATGAAGGTCCTGTCACCACTGCTGCCAACCACTGGCCTCAAGGGTCACATGTGCAAGAACGCCACATCACTAGCAGTTTGTGCCATACTTGCACATGTGAATGCAGAGGTCAAGGACTGACATCAGAGGACATTGAACCCCATCCTATATTCCAGCAGAACCTAAAACAACTACACTGGAACAGAAGTACTGTCAACCAGTGTTTTTTTCTCCTTTGGGGACATATTCTGGCCACTGTTTAATTTTACTGCTATGCCAAACAACCCCTTTAGGGGCTGTTTTTTTGCATCTGCATCCAATCTGCATTTTTTTGCGGGTAGCACATGGACTCATTTCTATGAGTCTGCTCATAAACTCATCGGTATATCCAATTATAGAGCATGTCTCATCTTGTCCGTATTGCAGATGAGAACATATGTAGCGATGGAAGTGCGCAAAATGCGGATTGCACACAGAAGATATTCATGTTATGGGGAAGGAGTTCAACCCTGCTGTGAGCGGTCCACTCTGATTGGACAGCGCTCACAGCAGGGCAGAAGCAACGCCCATTGAGGAACAGGGAGTCTCCTCCTCCCTGTTCCGATGCTTCTGAATTTACATAAAGCCCGACAGAAGAACGGGGGGCCATGTGAAGCCACCGGGGGACCTTTTGGGAAAAAAAAAAGCGCCGCTGCCATCAGAGGGGGATACACTATAAGGTACATAGTGTAGTTTGATTTTTTAAAAGTGGTGAAAGGTCCTCTTTAACGTTCTCTACATGATAAAGGACATCTGCTGAAGTGAGACAACCCCTTTAATCTACATAATCATTTCTATTGTAAATAATTAAATGTAATGAACATGTACAGTCAAAGATTGCACTGGCTTGCGAGTGTATTAAGTGCCATAACCGTCAGGTTTCTGCTGTTTTACATAGTAGATGTCTGTGGTAATACCGATCGCAGACATTTAACCACTTAGATGTCACGGTCAAATGTGACCACGGCATCTGGGAGTGCTAAAACTGGGAGCCACGCACTTCCCGGCCTGGGACAGCAGCCTGTACTAGTAATAGGCCTAAGCCTATACAAGGTCTATGGGCTGTACTAATATACTCCAATGCAGGCCTGTAGGTGGCAGCACTACAATGGAATATACTGAATTCAGTATTCTATAATGCATAGATAGACATTACAGAATACAAGATGCAGTCCAATAAATGCATATTATAGTCATCTAGGGTGACATAAAAAAATGTAAAAAAAAATAAAACTTTAAATCAGCCCTATTTGAAAATAAATTCATAAAAAAACCTGGACATCGCCACATCCAAAAAGGACTGTGCTATTAAATTATAAAAATATTGATCTCATATGGTGAACGACATAATGGAAAAAAAAATCAAAACAGCGGATTTTTTGTCACTTCACCTCCTAAAAAAAATTGAACAAAAATTAATCAAAAAAGTCATACACACTCCAAAATGGTATCTATAAAAACTACACATCAGCCTGCAAAAATAAGCTTATACATAGCTCCGCAAACATATAAAAAAGTTCTGAGAGTCATAATATGACGATGATAAAAACATTTCCAAAGTTTAGATTTTTTTTCAGTATTAAAACAAGAAAAACCATATAAATGTGGTATCGCCATAATCATACTGACCTGGTGAATGAAGATAGCAGTTCATTGTTGTAGCATGGGGAATGATGTAAAAACAAGACCAATAAAAATGTGGTGGAATTGTGTTTTTTTTTCCAATTCCACCCCATTTGGATTTTTTCTAGCTTTCCACTACATTGTATGCAATAGTAAATGGTGCCATTAAAAATTACAACTCCTGCAAAAAACAATCCTTCATATGAACAGAAAACAGAAAAATAAAAAAGTTATGGCTCCAGGAAGGCACAAAAGACAGAGGTGATCAGCTGCCTAACCAGGCAAAAAGGATTTTTTGGGGAACCCCAATTCTAGAGATAGGTGTGGGTCTCAGAAGTGACACCCATGTTTACCAGGCATTTATGGCATATCCTACAGACAGGCCATAAAGATGGGAATCCCTATAAATACATAATGCATTACCTTTAATTATCTCGTTATATTATGCATATAACAAAAGAAAAATAAACTTCTGCTCTTTTCGTTCACCCAGTGCAATGACTTTTGGTAGATGCTCTATATTAACAGTCATTGTCTGAGCTCTGCAGAGCATCCCACAGGCGGCCTACATCCTGGAAGCGACCTATTTGCAACTGTATTATTTAGACAGCAAGGATAGCACACTCATTACAAAGCTGTCATCGGCTCATGCTGGCAGCCCTGCGTGTGTGATGTGTGCTTATAGAGCAAAGAAGAGACCAACATACACTGTATTTTTAGCTGAAAGGGATGAGGAGAACATCAGAACTATTTCTAGAAAGCCTTGTTCTCCACTGACACAATTAGTTTGCCCTCAATGGAAACAAATAAATGATAACGTGAAGCTATAAGAAAGTATAAAAAAGAAGACCTAATTATATCGGGCACAGAGGCACAGCTAGTCATCGAATGGTCTACTTTGCCACCTTAAAGGGTTGTGCCATAAACTACTTTTCAGTCTAAAGAATTACTCTAGCTCCCATTCTTCCTTGGGCTGGATTGATTTCAAATTTAGCTCATTTACAGTTTTCTCTTATCCCCCATGCTTGAATCCTACTTCCTGGTTTGTCATGTGACTGCTGTCTCATCATGCCTTAGGGCTGTGAGATGTCTACTGACATCACATCCCTTGTTCTTACCAATGAGGTCTCCTATATTACAAGGCTCCAAAGCAGGATGTAGCCAACACCTACTTAAAATCAAAACTCATTTGCCATAGGGTGCAGTGGTAGGCTAATAACAGAGATATCTTTTGGGCGGGATACATTTATATTAGTGGCACCACAGCTTAAATGCATTAGGGTAGCATTTTCTACCATTGTCACTGGTAACTTTATGCTCTATACGCAATTACTGAAATTCAAGGTTCTTGCCATCTTCCCTTTTAAGGTTTTGATCATCACAATTCATTCACGAAGAAAAACAAAGAAGCAATAATAATATGATGTGCCGCCAACCACAACATGTAACAAGTGTCCAAGCTGCTCGAGGTGTATAAGCTTACAGCCTAATTTGTCTCGAAATGTAGGAAAAAGGCAAAATTCCAGAGTGTTGCTTTGAGAAACTTGTAGGCTCAGATGCTTCAAGAGGAGCCCACCTCATCCAGCAAAGCACAAAGGCTTACAGCTGAAAAATATAAATGTAACACTGAAACGATGTGCCAACAACTATCTGTGACAGGTTACAAGAGCACCCGAACACAGGGCTACCCTGTATATAAGTTTAGTATTTCAAAAAAAAAGTGTGCTTTACAACTTTACAATCTGGCATTTTGCGTCATTAGACAAGCCAGACTTATTGATCACCAGGGGTTCTTTTCTCACATGTCATCATAGGGAATGCACAGGGGTCATCAAGTCTGCACGAGATTTCAAAAGCCCGTCACCCGCACTCACAAAGGGGGATCATTTATTAACCTATATTAGGCGTATTTCAGGCGCAGATTGTTAGGCTAGTTGCGCTGCAAACGGCAACTTTTCCCGCCCACGCCAGGTCTACAAAAGTGGGCGTGGGCGGGAAAGGAGATGGACCGACCGTCTCATTCCTCATTTTCTATGCCTGCTTTAGGTGTAGAAAATGGTCTAAATGTAAGGCAGCAAGGAAGCTGCCTTACATTTAGAAGCGGTACTGCATACGCCAAAGTTATGTAGAGGCCGACGCCTCTACATAGCTTCGGCGACCTCCAAAAGTTTTACCGTAACAACTGTGTAATCAGGTGAGCGAACTGGAAACAGACACAGGCCATTTGTAAGTTGTGCCCTTTATGATGAGATTGCCAGCTGCATAGAGTTTAGCGATCAGGCAGAGCTCTCAATTAACATTCTGTCCAATCACTTGTAGCTGAGCTGTATAGCTAACCCCTTTAATATCCTTGACCACCAGAGATAGAACCAGTAGATCCAAAGTGAATTCATTATCAACAAATATTTTGAACAGTTGTCTACCAGGGCAATTATTTTTAGCAAAGAGCTCAGAGTAGTTTAAAAAATAAAAAAAAATGATATTCATTCTGACTGATCCCAATCCGCTACCATTCTGATGCGTACCGGGTCCCTGCTCGTCTCTGCTTTCTGGTCCAGGCTTGACACACAAGAAATGGCAGTATATGACTGGTCAGTCAATCAATGGTCACAGAAGTGACATGCTCCTCACAGTGATTGTTAGAGCTTTCCTGGTACTTCCTAGGTGTTGAGACCAGCCCGGGAAGAAGGGACAAGCAAGAACCTGGTAAGCATCAAAATGGGAACAATGGGAACAATGAAAATGCATAATCGATTCTTAAACCACTCTGAGCATTTTCCAAAAGATCTTGCTGCACTGGTCAAACCATTTAACAGTAAATAAATGTAGTCTTTGGTATTTTTTGAGCAAATATAAAAGAACTGAAAAATGAACATACATGGATTTTTTGTGATAAGGCAAATGAACACTGGAATATAAAGAGGCAGGATAATGAAAGTAAGGATAAATTTTGTGTCAGAGAGGGATGAGGCTAAGTTCACACGGCAAAATCCGTGGCAGAAAAATCAGCAGCAGATTACTAGCTGAAAACAGGTTGGTTTTGGTGGCAGAATTCTAATTTGGTGGTGGATTTAGAGGAGTATTAGAAGCGGTTTAGAAGAGTACAGTGATCCCTCAAGATACAATGGCCTCAGGATACAATATTTTCTGACCCATAGTAATTTGAAACTAGATTCAACATACAATGTCGCGGACTCAGATCCAACCAATCAAGGCCAGTTCTCTGGTAGAATATCTGGATTAGTTGCTAGTTATCAGCTATTCCTGACTGTTATATGTAAGGACTTGTCTTATCTGTCTTAGTTGTCTGCTTATTTTTCATAAATCTTCATTTTTTCTTATCATGGATGACATTTTGGAGCTTTGGAACCGATTACTCACC
The DNA here is from genome assembly GCA_900303285.1 of Rhinella marina. Lineage (NCBI taxonomy): Eukaryota > Metazoa > Chordata > Amphibia > Anura > Bufonidae > Rhinella > Rhinella marina. The sequence goes on along the minus strand of ONZH01010099.1, from coordinate 1,167,975 downwards.
TTACAATGGTTTCAACATACAATGGTCGTCCTGGAACCAATTAATATTGTAACTTGAGGGACCACTGTATTTGGTTGAAGATTTGGAAGAGGATTAGAAGAGGTTTTGCCAGTGTTTTTCTTATCCAGCCCTTGGATGGGATATAATTAAGAAGTATTTTGGTGACGGAAACACAGCTAAAAACACTTCTAAAACAACTTGCAAAACCGCTAGCATTTTTTCCAGTTTCCCCATTAACTTCAGAACCAAACACTCTATCATTCTGGTTCTCAGGAGTAACATGCCACTTCTTAATTTAGTGGCAGAAAAAAAAGCCACCACTTTCTATCAATGAAAAGCTACTGATGGCGTTTTAATAGGGGATTATATGGTGGAAGTGTCCATTTTCCGCAGTAAAATCCGTGAAGGATTCTATTTGTGTGATCCTAGCTTTGGCGTTAATAGCACTAACCTGCTCCTAAAACCACTAGCATTCTTTCCGTTGCCCCCTTGATTTCAATACAAAATCCTCTATCAATTCGCTTCTAAGAAATATTAGAAATATTTTCCATTGAAGTCAATAAAAAGCTATTGATGGCGTTTTGATGAGTTGTTTTTCGTGATGAAATCTGTGGTGGATTTTATTCATGAACATAGCTGTGGCCTTTCACATGATACTCTAATGTCCACACCAGAATATGAAAAGACCAAATTCATTGGAAAAGACATTTATGCTGGGAGGAGTTTATGATGGCCCAATGTAATGACCATGCCACTGAAAAGACATTAACAAAAATGAAGATTCAAAAAAAGCCAGAAATTTTGTTAAAAAAAACATTCTTATTCAGCAAAATGAATGGTAAAAGGTTTGCAGCACACCGTCCTAATTACATTTGCCAAGCATACAAAACTGACACATCTCAGTACTAATAAATCAGAAGAAATAACGTTCTAAGCAGCTTTTCAAAAATCCTGCTGTACAACCGTCTCATAATTGACTTCAGCTCAGGCTGTGCAGAAATCAATTTTTTTACTTTTTCAGACCTACATACATTGTTATTCAATGTCTACAATGACTCATGATAACAGGGACATGGATTTGAAGGGCAGTTACAAGATAATTTACTGCTGAGCTGGGTAATGCGTACAATCTTACAATGACAATGGTCCTCTCTAGTAATCCTTGCACAATGATGGGGACAATAATGTGCATTTCACACTGGAGAGCCATGTTTGTTACAATGTCCCAGCAAGAAAAGTAACACAGGGTTAGCCCTTATTTTCTGCAGACTTTTCTTACTTTACTTTCTTTAAATGGACATATGCTTTTTGCCTTGTGCTAGCACTAGACAGTAGCATATACACTGTGTGCAGAATTAGGCAAATGAGTATTTTGATCACATCTTCCTTTTTATACATGTTGTCCTACTCCATGCTGTATAGGCTTGAAAGCCAACTACCAATTAAGTAAATCGGGTGATGTGCATCTCTGTAATGAGGAGGGATGTGGTCTAATGACATCAACACCCTATATAAAGTGTGCTTAATTATTAGGCAACTTCCTTTCCTTTGGCAAAATGGGTCAGAAGAGAGATCTGACGGACTCTGAAAAGTCAAAAATTGTGAGATGTCTTGCAGAGGGATGCAGCAGTCTTGAAATTGCCAAGCTTTTGAAGCGTGATCACCGAACAATCAAGCGTTTCATGGCAAATAGCCAACAGGGTTGCAAGAAGCGTGTTGAAAAAAAAAGGCGCAAAATAACTGCCCATGAATTGAGGAAAATCAAGCGTGAAGCTGCCAAGATGCCATTTGCCACCAGTTTTGCCATATTTCAGAGCTGCAACATTACTGGAGTATCAAAAAGCACAAGGTGTGCGATACTCAGGGACATGGCCAAGGTAAGGAAGGCTGAAAAACGACCACCTTTGAACAAGAAACATAAGATAAAACGTCAAGACTGGGCCAAGAAATATCTTAAGACTGATTTTTTTAAGGTTTTATGGACTGATGAAATGAGAGTGACTCTTGATGGGCCAGATGGATGGGCCCGAGGCTGGATCAGTAAAGGGCAGAGAGCTCCACTCCGACTCAGACGCCAGCAAGGTGGAGGTGGGGTACTGGTATGGGCTGGTATCATCAAAGAAAAACTTGTGGAACCTTTTCGGGTTGAGGATGGAGTGAAGCTCAACTCCCAGACCTGCTGCCAGTTTCTGGAAGACACCTTCTTCGAGCAGTGGTACAGAAAGAAGTCGGTATCGTTCAAGAAAAACATGATTTTCATGCAGGACAATGCTCCATCACCTGCATCCAAATACTCCACAGCGTGGCTGGCCAGTAAAGGTGATGACATGGCCCCCTTGTTCACCTGATCTGAACCCCATAGAGAACCTGTGGTCCCTCATAAAATGTGAGATCTACAGGGAGGGAAAACAGTACACCTCTCGGAACAGTGTCTGGGAGGCTGTGTCTGGGGGGCACATCATTGGGCATAACTACAGTGAGGGGCACATATCTGACCATAACTACTGTGAAGCAGCCACATATCTGGGCATACTGTTTTGGGTGGCTAGAGGCATAGCCTAGTGCAGAAAACAAATGCCGCAGTGTGCTTTGCGCATCGCACATGTCAGTGACGATATCTGTGACAGGACAGTCAGTGTCTCATCTGTGAAGATGTCTGTGACGTGTCCACGTGTCCGTTTTTTGCCCTCTGTGTGTCATCTATATTCCATGTACACGGCTAGACTGAAAAAGGGATTTCCAGAGCATCTTCTACCAATGGTCAATGAAAAACTAATAACAGTATAGGGATTCCATTTGTGACCTGTCAGTGGTTTACAAGCACCCACAAGCTTTAATGGGTGAGTATGGTCCGCATCGTGAACCAAAGTTGAACAAGTCTCCATTGTTTTCTGACTGACTCATGGTCAGTGGACAACCACAAACAAATTAAAACCAATGGATCTGAGTACTGTTCAAGGAAAACATGAACATCATATGTCCACGGTGCGTGTGTCACGGACATTCCTGCGACAGATATCAGGAGGTCTGTCAGATTGGCAACCCGTGCGTTAATCTGACAGGTTCTCCTTTGGTTGTTTTGTTGTTGCTGGAATTCACCACACCCCTCCCCCCTTCAGGTGTAAATGTCTGATTAATTATCTTTGTCTATTTAGTGTTGCTTCTCCCACCATGCTGTGCGGTTTATACTTTCTATGGTGTCTGTGGTCTGCTGGTGTGTGATTCTCTGTGGAGATCCCGTTGCTGCCCTTTCGTTTCGTCGACTCATTCCAGTCACTGGCTTCAGGGTCCTTCAGGGACATTTATGGTCCCAGGTTTCCAGCGTATGAACTCACCTACATTCTAGGCCTGTTCATACTGTTAGTTAGCCAGGACTGGAGTCAGGGTTTCATTAGGAGGTATCCATCTGCCTTCACTAGTTCCAGGCCTAATCCCTTTTCCCCCCTCTTCCTCCTGCACTTGGTGTGGAATCTTCCCCCCACACCAGAGCGTGACAGCGTGAAAGGGGCCTTACAGACAGTTACTGTACACAGCCATGGGCACAGAATGGCAGTGTATAATGAGAGAAAAGAGAATACATATAAGTCAGGTCTCTACCAACCATTTCATAGGCGTTGAGCAGTTTCTTCTGAACGTCAGGTATTGTTCCCAGTGACTCCAAATAAGGGTAGTTGTCCTTCATGATGAGGTTCACAGAAGGTGTGTTGTCGCTATTCACAAGACGTGACGCCAGAGACAGCATGCACTGTTTGAGGCTGGAGCTGGTAGGAAGTCCACAGAGTTCCTTCAGAGACACCAGTGCATTCTAGTGCAGAGCAAATAAGAAACAAGGAGAGACATAAACCACACATACTACCAAAAAAAGTTTTGTAGCAGACAAAAGCAATAGTCTTGTAAAATTAAAGGGTCACTGAGTTTTCAAAAAACTTGATATATCATAGACATATCAAAAGTTTTGACCAGTGGGGGTCTAAGTCCTGCAACGAGGAGAGAGAGCGTGATATGAGTGCTTCTCTCTCCTCGTACTAGTGATCGGTGGGGGTTTCAGCAATCAGACCCCACCGATCAAAATGTATGATATGTCTCTATGACATATTAATAGTTTTTTGAAAACTCAGTAATACCTTTAAATACAGAATACAATTTATTTGATTATTGAGGCATTAAAGGGGTTGTATGAGATAATTAAATGTCCGGACATGCCCCTGAATGCTTAAAAAAAAAAGATGCCTCTTTCTTTGGCTCCGTTCTCTATAATGGCGGTTCAGACATCCTGACGCTGCTTGTTTACAAAGTGCACCGGTATACAGCACGTAACTGCTGCAGCCAATACCTCTGAGGACAGTGACTGGCTGTAGCAGTCATGTGCTATACACTCACACATCACCGCTGCAATCGGTAAACAAACAGCAGCAGGTGGACCGAACCAGCAACGCACAGAACAGCACCCGGGAAATCATTTTTTATTTTACAGCATTTGTAGGCCTTTACTTGGCATGTCTATAAGTGGATTGGGAGGAAATTATTCTGGATAATCACTCTGAATTAGAAAACTGCTTTTTAACCAATCCCCAAAAATGAAACTAATGCTTCACTGGATAATGTCAGACTATGCAGGGTAACATCCCCAACTGGTAACATTAAGATGGACGTTTATTGCAGACTGCTGACAATTCATTCTTAGACTTCTAGTAAAGATAACAGAGGAAAGGCACAACATACAGTTGTAAGGAAAGATGCTCCAGAACTGTCATCTCATGTGAGATGAATGCTAGTTACTAAAACAGACATGTCAGGATAGGTGACAAGTACTCTTTAATGAATAATTAAACAATTAAGCTAAGGACCATAAAAGATTCTTACCTGCAAGTTTTCCCTGACATCAGTGGCTTCCCTCAGAGGATGAACAGCAAGTTTGAAGATGTCATCTACAACTTTAAGGCCAGTGTTTCGTAGCATTGTGTACTCTCTGGCTTTTTTCCCTATCCTTGCAGATAATCCACGTTTTTGAGCTTTTCCACCTCCTGCTCGGCTGGTGATTGCAATGTGAACAAACAGTTTAGCATGCTCCATTGTGTCTCCAACAAAAGAGCGCAGAGGCACATGTCTATATCCGGGCTGTAAACACTCAATGGGTATAGTATACTGACCAATAAATTCATCTCCAATATAGTCATCATCCAGAACCATGAAACGCACCATCGCTAACTCTGGGAGGTTTACCTGAAATTCAAAGCTCTCATCAAAAATGGGGTTGTCACCATTTTGCTGCACTGTCTTAGTCCTTTGTTCTGCACAGTCCGCAGGGATGCCATGAATTTCAATACAGACATATGGGTCAATCACATCCCCTTTTGCACATGCTCCTTTTGGTTTAGGAAAATTCTGTCCACTGATGATTTTGATGTGAAGAACCTGAGGCGATACACCAGGCACAACACCTTTAGTGTTTGCACTGAAATACGATACTTCATCTCGCATGATGGATGGTCGAAGGACATACCCACAACCGCCATTTTGAAGAAACCAGCCAATGTTCAGATCCATCATTGGACCTGGAGTCTGAAAATTCATAGCCACAATCTGACAGCCACAATTCCAAAAATCTTGTGGGTTCATGTTACTTGAGTCTATCCTCATTGGACTAGGATACACCCTGGATAAAAACTTTTTATTGTAGTTAACAAAGTCTTCTGGATACTCATTAGCAATCCGACTAGCTTGGCTCTCACTAAAAGAGCATATTTCACCATAACTTTGATTTTTCATGGAGACGTCAAAATCTTTGTACTGCACAGATTTGCAAATTGACACTAGATCTGATAGTTCTCTACAAAGCTTGATCAACCTCTGTTCTCCGAAGTAATCTTCTGACATTCTTCGAGACATTTCAGCCTCCTCATCCTCGTCGGTGACTTCTCCCTCTAAGAGGTCGAAATCTGATGGCAGTTTTTTACCCTTTACAATAATCTTTTTCTTAAGTTTTTCAGGAGAGGGAAGGTAGGACTCTGCTGGCAAAGGCATTTCTGTGTAGAGTTTACTCCCAAAGATCTTCTTGATATGCTGCACCATTACCTTTTGCTGTTGTATAGAGCAGTGGTTGCCAATGCAAAGAATAAGAGGACAATCAGAGGAGATGAAGGCATATTTGTTAATTACTTCAACAACATTACGAAAGGCTAATGGTGAGGTCATGCTATTTCGATTGCAAATGATTGGCTCGTTATCTGGCCCATCACTGACATCAAGCTCAATGCTTCTGCAAGACATTTTTAGTGCCCTCACGTATCCATTAATATCTGCTGGACCCCTAAATTGGTCTTCAATTAAGTATGTGTTGTGGGAGGAGTTGATATAATAGTGTGACAATGGTTGTGTCATATCCTGGCAAACCTTTTTGTGGATAGGGTCAAATATATCACATTCCTGGGACAAAAGATACTTAGTGAAACCATCAATGGTAAGAAAACCCTTCAAACGTCCTTCATGAGTGAGCTCATACTTTCGTATAATTTCCAAACACATATCTTCTGTTACCTGAGCCATTCCTTGCTCAGACTCTAAGAATAATAGTAGATCATTTGCATCAAGGTACTCTTTATTTTTGGAAATTTGCACAAGTAGAAAATATACCTCTGGTCTTGTACAAAGTTCACTAAATGCTTCGCAGAATTCTTCTTTGGTCACTCTGGTGGTAAGTTTTTCTTTACTCTTTTGGATTTCTTTAAACTTTAATCTAACCTTGGTTTCTTTGATAGCAGGAGAGAGTTGTTTGATTAGATCAACTGCTGTGTCTTCTAACATAATGCCATTCCCATCTACGTCTGCGGCGTCAAAGATGGATTTGAGCCAGTTGAATCTAGGTGTGTTCTGCCCACCTTCACCCAAGTCCAGTGGTTGTTTACTATGAGAGACTAAGTATCTTAAACCTGAGACCCAGATATTGGCCACATCAGCTGAATTAGCCACTAAGTCTAAAGATTCATAATTTTCTCCATGAATTATTGAAAATGCACTGTCCTCACAAATCTGGTCTGCCAGACCGTTGTTCCTGAATGTTTCTGTGTTCTTGCCAAGTCGTATTTCCTTGATGGCAGAGATGTCCAACTTTGCCTTTTCAGGGTCTTTTTTAGAAGGCTCCCAACGTAAAGCCTGCAAATCAGTGTCAAGTGTGAAAAAACGACTGTAGATACGAGAGTTTGGACGAACTTTCTTTAATTCACAGCCCCCTTGCATGAAACTAATGCAATCACTGGCACTGCTTATCTTCTTCTCTGATGGCATGCTGCTGAAGGATACGGTTTTCTTCCTTCCGGGTTTTTGGTTTGCAGGATCCTGCAGAAACAAAAAAAAGTATATAAAAATCCAAACACATCATGGGTTCTCTTATTAAGGCTGTCAGTGAACCTAATTTATTTTACTAATGTATTATTTAGGTAGAAAAAAAGCATTTCAACAGATACTGAAGAAGAAGAATTTCATTTAATCGCCATTTTAACTGGCATCCAAACCGTTTAAGCTATCTGAACACAATGTGGATTCAAAAGCAGAAAATCACCACTAAATCCGTATTAAAAGGCACATAAACTGTGTTTTTTGCTGCATTAAACGTGTACAGAAATATTGCACGTAATCTGTACTGTGTGCAGTACTGATTTCATATCCTTTGGAAAGGCCATCAATATTAGATCGGTGTAGGCTCTGACCCCCAGAATGTCGTACTTTTAGTAGTAGTTTAGTTCACTTGATCTGCAATACCCAGAACAGGTGCTGCTAAAAGTACAACGTCCAGACCAAGTTATACAATGAAGAAGCAGCAGTGCTCACCAGAGTGCCATGGCCCCTTCAAGTGGCTGATCAGCAGGAGAGCCAAGAGTCGGAGCCCCACAACCTAATACTGATAGCTTATTGTAAAGCATTTGTTGGAAAATGAATGGAACGTTTATTACAGTTTTATCAGTTAATTAAAAGCAGTGACCTGTGCAGCGCACAGCAAGGCTGGAGACCCGGCACCAGTACATTTCCTTGTTTCTAATTACTCACTTTCCTGCTCTGAATCTACTTGAAATGTGCTGGAATTCTTAAAGCAACTGATGTATACTGCCATAACATATTAACGGAGAAGATGCAGCAAAATGATTAGTTAATTCCTATCTAAAGATTATTATACAGTTAGTTGGCATATTGGTAAAAAAAAACTGCTGAAAATAATGCCCTGGTGAACAGAAATGATCAAGATGTATATATACCCATCAGTACAGACAGATTCAGCAAGCGTCCCTTCTACATTCAATACCTTATTCTAATGGTTTATTTTTATAGTATAAGTTGGAAGATATGGTCACAAAATAACCACCTGTCTTCCTCTAGGATATGCCCCCATTTTCTTATAGGTATGGGTACCACCGCTGGGACTCACACATATATCAAGAACGGAGCAGGAAGCGATGTGCCTGGAGGACCAGGGTTTCCCGGGGTCTGGCCACCACAAGGCACAGCTCCCCGCTGCTCCCATAGAAATGAATGGAAGCTCACTGCGCATGCTTGGCCACCGCTCCCATTCATTTCTACGGCCCCATAGAAAAGAATGGAGGGCGGCCGCGCATGAACAGTGCTCCCTCCGTCACTTTTGGGGCTCCGTTCTCGATATCTCCGTTCTCCCCCACCGCTGGGACCCGCATCTATAAGACAATGGGGGCATATCCTAGCAATATGCCCCCATTGTCTGAAATGGGATAACTCCTTTAACTTTAGTTATCTACTATAGCTAAAAGGATTATCCTAATAAACACCATATACCTAGGCAATAGCAATCCTGGATTTTACTGGAGGATGATCTTAAGTGCCAAGGCTAGTGAAGCCAATAATGCTTCTGAATTGTTCTATCAGGCAGTGCAGATGGTCCAGATACAAGATTCACATAGTGCCTACAAAGTGGTACCTTCAAGTACTCCCTACTGTTGTGCCTGTGCATCAGATTCCAAGATGGGTTTTCTCAAGAAATCTTGAACATTACTTTGACATAGACAAGAGCCACACAAAGGAGGCAAATGAGCAGCACTGGATCCCAATGAACATTGCGGAGTCCCTGGTCATATTTTATAATCATGATCTACTGTTAATCTTTATATATGACTGTGGTTAGAACATCTTTGCCATCTAGCTGGAGCAGTTACAAGCAATGGTCTGGTCAATGTTTTATCTTCTGTATGTAAATATAGATTATAAAGAAATCAGCATGATATGGAGGAGACATCAGGATGGAGCTTCCGCTAGGAAATAATACTTTGGTTCCAAGCTGGAAGACAAAGACCCTGATTTATTAACAGGGTAACAGTCTGTGAGCCAAATGTATGAAAGTGGTGCATATCACTTGTTGAATTTAGCAGAGGCAAACTATCACATTCTGACTTAGGCTACTTTCACACTAGCGTTTTAAAATTCCGGTATTGAGTTCCGTCATAGGGGCTCAATACCGGAATAAAACGCTTCAGTTTTGTCCCCATTCATTGTCAATGGGGACAAAACTGAACTGAAGACAACGGAATGCTCCTGAAAGCATTCCGTTCCGTCTTCAGACCGGAGAACAAACCGCAGCATGCTGCGGTTTGCTCTCCGGTCCAGGCATCCGCACCAAGACGGATCCGGAATGACCCCCAATGCAAGTCAATGGGGGTGGATCCGTCTGGTGTGACCATAATGGTAACCGGATCCGCCCTCCATTGACTTTCAATGGAGTCCATTACGGATCCGGGTACACATAGACACATACAGACATAAACATACACACACATAAAGACATACAAACACACATACATACTTACATGCTCCCCGGCAGGTCTTCGGAGCGTCAGGACGGCTCACACAGGTCACGATTCCCCACAGCGCCCTCTGCTGGGCGCCTGGTGGAATCGTCAGATGACGATTCCACCAGGCGCCCAGCAGAGGGCGCTGTGGGGAATCGTGACCTGTGTGAGCCGTCCTGACGCTCCGAAGACCTGCCGGGGAGCATGTAAGTATGTATGTGTGTTTGTATGTCTATATGTGTGTGTATGTTTATGTGTATGTATATGTATGTACTGTGTGACATGTGTGGGGCCGGAGCGCGGTTCCGGCTCCACACATGTCACTGCGGCAGGCCTGATCCGGCAGCACCCTTCACCTGCCGGATCAGGCCTGCCGCTAGTGTGAAAGTAGCCTTATTTCACTTATTTCACATTCTGGAGAGCAGTTAAGACAATTTTTTGAGATAATATCTACTGTATGATAAATAAGGCCAAAAACCAATGTTATTCACAAGAACATGCAAAAACAGCTGGATTTCTGAAGTCGACTTAGTAGGAGCAAAAAAAAAACTTGACCTGTCACAGAACATTGATAAATGTGTCTTGCAAGTAAAAAGACAGAAAAGTCTCAATTTACTCAAAAACAAAACAAAACCAATTCTCCTGGGTGTTCACATTCTGACGATCCTAAAATGCTTCACTAATCCAAAACAAACATCCAATTAGAAGGCGCATGGCCGGTTATTACTGGATCCACTGGAGTATCAGTACATTTTCCTAAAACTCATATTTTGGGAAATACAGTAGATGCCAACATGATTTTAACTGAATATTTGCTCCTATGTATGTACAGATAGTTATGATGCTAAACTAAGGTATTACTCAACAAAAGCAATTATGATTGGTCACAAAGTATGAAGCAGAACAACCTACTCGCTTTGGGTTCAACCCACCAGAAACAGCTTGCACTGCCACTTAGCGACCAGTGATTGGGCTGAGAGGGCAGTCTAAACTATTTCTGGTGGGTCAACCCCAAAACCAGGAAGTGGAGAAAAGCAGAGTCCAGAGCAGTGGCTGAACAGTAGTGATGGGGGATTGGTGAGGTGAGTAAAGATGGCTTGTTATTTTAACTCATTCTGACCACGTTTTTAAATATATTTCCCTGGAATTCCCCTTTAAAACAGTATTCCCACTACAAACAATAAGGGCATATCTACAGTATATGCTATAAATGTCAGATAGACGTGGATCCCACTTATCTTGAGAACAAGGGTTGTCTGTCAAATTGGTGGTATGGTCCCTCAGGGAGACCTTAGTCTTGAAATACTGAGTCCACTGAGTTGAATCTGGTCAGAGCATCCTTTACATAAAATTTACAAGTTTTCATGTGTTTCCTTCAGGCACTGTACTGTGGTTTGCTGGTTTTTCATGAAAATGGCTGTAGAGCATGCACGATTGAGAAAGGGGTGAAGGATTTGGAGCACCACTGAGGACAGGGATGAATGTATAAATGTATTTCTCTCTACTGCAGATATTTCCATGCTACATGAATAAACAGACTGACAGTCCAACCATCAGAGGTACTTCAGTACCCTTGCTGGCCATGGGCATTTCTGTTGTATTTCCATGTGTATTTTTGTAAATGGCATGTAATAACCTAAGGAAGAATGAGCGGTGAAACTGGATGAAAACAACAATGCTTACAGTCTATGGGTGACAACAAAAGAAAGGTGAAATGGTGACAATTTCATTTATTGTTTAGCAGTCTGAAAAAGCACAGGAGAGTCGTCAAGTTATGGTTCGGTTCACATCAGCACTGTGGCTTCTATTATAATTGAAGTGACAACGCTGTTCTGGATATACTGAGGGACAGATGTTTTGATGCAGATGCTAAAAAAGAACCTAAAAAATAGACACAAAACCAAACCGGTAGTAGAAAAACTAATTCACAGGACGAAGACTTTCCTATTATTCTTTGTGCTCACAGATTCCTCTCAGGATGACAGTTCTACAGAGTAAGATATTCCCATTGAAAAATCAACGTTTTCATCGAACATTTAAACATTAGGCCACATGACTGCTCACAAGTCAGCCATGAAATAGCAAAGTTCAAATCCAGGTTCCAGGAAGCTTATCCTTGGGCTGCAAAATGTCTTCAAGTGAATCTGCCACAAAGATAGAACATGTCAAAGTAGTGCATCTATGTCTTAAAGGGATTGCGCAAAGCAAAATATTGATGCCCAATCCTCAGCATAGGTCATCAACATCAGATCGGCGGGGTGTCCGACTCCCAGCAATCCTGCCGATTAGCTGTTTGAAGTGGTAGTGGCGCTCGTGAAAGACGATGTGCAGGTTATTTTCAAGCGGAAGCAGCGTGAGAACCGCTACCTCTTCACACAGCTGATCAGCAGGGGTGTCGGGAGGCGGACACCCTGCTGATCTGATATTGATGACTTATCCTGAGAATAGTTTATTAATATCTTTGCACTGCACAACTCCTGGCTGATCCCCCTGACCAGGGGGCAAAGAACGATGAGTCTGGATTGGCATAGTTGATGCTACATTTATCAGATGCCACATGTTGGAGTGAGTGGTATAGAACTGCAAAACGTTTCAAAAGTTTTGTGCGAGTGCAAAAAGTCACAAAAGCCCTGTTTTGTGACTTTTTGAAGCCAGAATTCTGGAGTGTAGACATGATAAATCAGGGCCAATGGGGGGAATTTATCATTAGGAGAATATTTGAAGTCAGTTTTGCTTCAGTCTGTGTTGGAGTACTTTCTGCCACATTTATCAAATGCCACAGGTTGTTTGATAAATGTGGCTTGTTCTTAAACCTAACACTTCTGTCTAGAGAAGCTCCTCCACTTTTCCTACTCCACCCTCCTCCCGGAGTGAGATTGCGACTATTTTGCGACTTTTTTAAAAAGTCGCAATGATAAATCTGGAGTGAAACTCATTAACATAGCTAACCACACCCACTTTTCCAACCATATTACAAAACTGGAGTGAGTGGTGTACACATGCAAAAAGTCGCAAAATTTTGCGCAAAAAAGTCACAAAATTTTGCGCAATCGCATAAATTTTGCACACGGGAGTGCAAAAAAGTCGCAAAAGCCCTATTTTGCGACTTTTTGATGCCAGAATTCTGGAGTGATGGTATGATAAATCAGGGCCAATGTGTTTACCGCTTATAAGCTTCACTGCATCTTTAGTATATTACGCACACCAGTCCTTCACCCTCAGAATATGCCTTTCAAATTCCTGTTTCATGTTGTACAAGTATTAAACACCTGACATCATAATAGATTCCTATTCAGCAGAGTATACCATTATTTATAAGTTGTAATATAGTAGATTCACACTTGGCATTCCAAGCCATATTTTAAAAAAAGTGTTCGTGGTCATGCTCATTAGTGATCATCTGGCAGTCTAACACTGCCTCCGATTGCCTGATGAACTTGTTAAGATCTTTCATCATGCTGGAAGATCTGGATTTACCAGCGGCAGATCATATTGTGTAATCACTATATGCCGTCAGCACACTGCTGTCCTGCATGGGGACGAGTGGTGGTATAGCAATCGTTCCTCCCTACGCTGTGGAGGACATTGCTGCATGTAATAACAGCAGGGTCCTCTGCTAGCTATCTGGTGACTGCTGAGAGGGAATGCTTCCCTCCCGACAATCGCTCGCAGCATCGGGGTGTCAAATACACCCTTTAAACAAGACTATGTGTCATGCTAAATGTCCAAGCAAAGAGGAAGCTCAAGAGCCAGGACAGGAAGGAGAATACACATAGTGACTTACAAAAATGATATCCAAAAATACATCCTCCTTTTTTATAAGGAAAATGGCATAGCTTGCTAATATGTGAATTTTGATGAAAGTGTCTCTTTAAGACAGATATTAGTTTACAAAAAATGATCAAAATCAAGATCTAAAATAGCACTTTACTTTATCACATGAATAAGTCTTAAAAAGGGTTGTCCAGCTCTGTGGACCTTTTTAACTTTTAATCTCAGCCTGTTGCACCTGTTAAAAAAAATCATGCTGACTTGTGCCCCACCATTCCATTCAAGCTCACTGCATCCATGGCTCTCTTTAGCGGTCTTCAGGGGCCCTTAAAAGTGAAGTGACCCTAAACGACACACTGCTGGGTCACATGCCTCTTGGGGACAGGGCACTGCTGACACAGTCATTGGATGTGAGCCCATCCACTTTACAAGACATGAACCAGAAGAATACTGAAGGGAGACTAGCACCCAGACAGCTGGAACAGCAAAGTGGGGGAGTGAGTATGTTTTTTCTCAACAGGTACAACAGACTGAGGTTGAATGCTAAAAAAAAGTCCACAAAATTGGAAAACCCCAGTTAAAGGAATTCAATTCAGCCCACCCCTTTTTGTAATGATATTGGATTCTGAAACCCCATGTAGAGAACATTGTAGCCAGCTATACAGGGAGGGATCCCGGGAGCTGGAACAGTGCAGCGCGGAGCAGGTGAGTAGGGTTTTGTTCAAAAGGTACAACAGGCTGGGGTTGAAAGATCCACAATGCGCCTAGGCCATGTGGTCACTGGCCTAGGGAAAGCCATGAGAAGGCCGCGGCACTTACAGGAGCGCCGATGCCTACTCTAACAACTGATCAGTGGGGGTCCCAGGAGTTGGACCCCCACTAATCAGATACGGGATAGGTCGTCAATAAAAATCTCATAAAAACCCTATAACTTGCCTGCTTTTGTTTAACTACCCTGGTGCTCCTTCAATAGACTGCATACAGCTCTGTATAAAGAGGCCACTCTCTGTATAAAATGGAAACACCATGATCCTTCTAAAACATGCAGGCAGCCAAGCCATGTCGCCTAGACAGTAAATGCTTCCCGAATAGAACTTGATAAGAGAGGACAGCTCCAGAACCTACTGTATATTTACTGGTAATCCTTTTTTTTTTTTTTACAGCTAAATTCTTTTGCTGTGGTGAACTTTTGCTTCGCTATTATGCATTTCATCACACGCTATGCTAATGCATATTGTATTTATATGTTGATTCATCCCACTTCAAAGCCTGATGGCTTTCAGATGTGACATATTTTATAAGACTAGGGGAACCGGAGTTCAATGTTACATTAATCACTGGCAAAGAGAGGCGTCCCCAATGCGCTTTGATCATTAAACAGAGAAAAACATAAATTAATTACTACATAAATAACAAGTTCCACTTTTATATTAGGACTGCACAGGCGACTTTCCTAGCTGTAACACTGAGGAGCATCACTGCGTCTTCTGAGTTATAAAAAGTCTCCCCCACTTCCCCTCAGGGGCGGATTAGCCTTAGACCTTACAGGGAAATCTCCCGGTGGGCTGATGCCCAGGGGGCCGCCTGAGCCCTCCTGATGGTCGCCAGTGGAAGTTTTTGGGGATATATTTTGTTTCTGCTGCCAGTATTTTGTGATGGACTGTAGTATTTGGCTCTGTTGGGGTGGTATAATGTGCCACAATATGGTATTGCTGGCCCTGCCTTCCATAAATTTGGCCATGACTCCAAAATGGGGCCACTTTTAATATTTTTTTCCAGGGCCACTTTAAGTACCCAATCCGCCCCTGCTTCCCCTGAACATATATTCAGCCTCCCGCCGTTTCCAGTGCTGGTCCTCACCTCCAGGCTGACAGGTACACTGCAGCCAATCACTGGCCTCATTGGTTTTGTGCCTGTATATGTCTGAGGTCAGTCATTGGCTGCAGTGGTCACGTGTTGTATATACAGCTACAACACTTCATTCTATAAACATTCACCTGAGGCGAGGACCGAAGATGCTGTGCTGGAAACAACCGGGGATGAAATGGTGAGTATACGTTCTTTTATTATTTTCTCCTGTTTGGGGGCAGCAGGAGCATTTTCTTCGAACCCTTTAAATCAGCATAATTAAAGGGAACCTGTCATGTTGTACATGCAGTCCTATCTTTGGCCAGTGTGTTAGAGAGAACACAGAGCTGAGCAGATTGAAATATAGTTTTGCTGGAAAAGATTCAGTACAAAGCTGAGTTCACATCACCGTTTATTTTTCCATCCGTCAGAAGAATAGATACTGTAAAAAAAAACAAAAAAAAAACGGATCCTGGGCATCAATTAAGCATATTAGGCGACTGTTTGAGCCATTTCTGTCTGAGATCCGTTATTTTAGAAGGAAAAAAAGTCCTGCTGCTCAGGATCCGTTTTTTTTTTTTAAATTTATTTTTCTGTTCCTCTGACGGATCAGAAAACGTAAAAATAAATGGTCATGTGAACTCCTAACTTTAACTTTAATGTAATTTATTTGTTTAAATTAGTGCTTCTCGAACTGAAAGGCAGGACTAAGGCTACATTCACTGTTGCGTTTGCTATTCCGTTAGCCTCTTCCGGAATAAATGCCAGCCGGAGAAAAAGTGCTGCATGCAGCAGTAGTTGACCGGCCAAAACTTGTCATTTATGCCGGCAACCAGGCCAGATCATCTCCGGATCCCATCATAGACAATGGGGATCCAGCGTAACACGGTCGTGTCCAACAATGCTGGATACTGTGAGCTCTGGTAGCCTGATCTTCTCTCGGATCAGTATACCAGATTCCCAACGCTACTATGTGGCACCCCTTGGTTGCTGGTGAGGCACAGCTTGGGAGGAAATTAACTGACCAGGTTGTACTTATTTTAATGTACTACAGAGTTCAGGAGACAAAATGAAAGGTACACTGAGCAATATCTGTAGCTCTGGCATGGATTTCCACCACTTATGGTGAGGCACAGGTATCAACTACAAAACGTTTGAGAAGCCCTATGTATACAAACACAGGGAAGGCTGTGAATCATTGACTAGGGCCACCCACTGGACTCCTAAGCACAGAAAGAGAAAATATTTCAATGAATACAAATCAAGTTATACAGGAACTTTTCTCATCAAACCATAAAACAATCTGCTCATCTCTTCCTGCTCCACAATATGATGCCTGCAGATCCGATACCAAATTTAAAGTGACAAGTTCCCTTTAAGAATATGGCTACATGGGGTGTAAATGCTGCGGATTTCCCACAGTGGTATCTCGTGCGGAAGATCTGCAGCTTTTACCGTATAACCTTTTAAGTTTAACAAATCCCATCCACACGCTGCGTAAAGTTTCTGCAATGAAATACACAAATAATTTGCATGCAGTGTGGATTTTGAAATGCAAAGAGTGAAATCTGTAGCAAATCCTGCCAGGAGCGCCAAATCATTTGAGTACTTTATGCATTCAATTTCTCTTTTACCTGAATATCATAGGTTTATTATTAGCATTTTTACTTCTACAGTAACTAAGGTTAATGAGGTATAGTGTACAAATGGGAATATCTGCACTGCCCAGGAAATGGTTGTCTTATCTTTATATATCCGCCACTAACTGCTGCATAGTGCTCAAGTATTTTTTACTACTTGAGGTCTATAGTAGTATCATTATAATTTGATTCTATTAATACTTTTGTTGCCGCTCATAATCCTTCAGGCCCAATCTGTTCCTTTCCACTTGTGGGAAAGACTGAGTAATCTTGACCAGATGTCCCCTCTGTACAGAGAAAATGGATTTTCTCTTTACTGCGATTGTATCTTATGCTGGAAATTAATAAATTGTGGCTGAGTTGGTTGCTTTCTGTCACTGATATGAGGCTTGGAAAGGCTGGTAGCACAGAAGCAGGCGGCAGCCTGTAGTTAGCGGGCACATCTTTTTTAGAGAGCTGAATGGCAAATCTACTTAACGGAAATGTGTCACCAAAAATTTTATCTGCCAGTTAAATTAAGATAGCAACACATTTCCTTTTTTCTAATTTTCATTTTCTAATCTGGTATTTTCTGATTTTCTGAGATGTTCCTAATAGCATTTAGAAAGCATTAAGAAGATTGCTTTACGGCAGCCCCATGGTCCATAGACACAATGGTCAGGAGGGGACCTCCTTGACTTCTAAGGAAGAGTTGTCTAGGCATGCTCTGTGACCTGTGCAGAGGTCATTGTACGAGGAAAGAATAGATAATCTGTGAAAATCACATATTGTGATTGAAGCCTAATGTGAACCCACACTTAGTGATATGGAAAATTGAAAATAACATCACCAAAAATTTCTTTAAAAATGTTAACCCTTAGGATACCGGAGGATTTTTCATTTTTTGTGTTTTCATTTTTCTTCCCTGTCTTACTGGAACCATAATTTTTTTATTTTTCAGTTCACATATCCATATAAGGGCTTTTTTTTACATGACAAGTACTTTCTAATGCCTCCATTTTATATGGCATTCAATGAAGCAGGAGAAAAATTGGGAAACAAAAAACACAATTCTTCGGGTTTTGTCTCTACGGTGTTCCCTACAAGGAAAAACCTATGCCCTTAATTTCTAGGTCAGTACGATTACAACGATACCACATATGTATAAGTTTTATATGTTTAAATACTGAAAAAATAAATCCAAACTTTTTTTTTTACATCACCATATTCTAACCCCCATTTTTATAGTTATGTCTACTGAGCTGTGTGGCAGCTCATTTTTTGTGGGATGATCTGTAGTTTTTATTGATACCATTTTGGAGTGTGTGTGTCCTTTTGATCACATTTTATTCAATTTTTTAGAGGTAAGAGAAGTGATAAAAAAATGGTAAATCAGCGATTTTGATACCTTTTTCCATTACATCTTATTAGAAAAATATTTTTATATTTTAATAGTACAAGTGTTTTTGGACACGGTGATGCCCATGATGTTTATATTTTTTATTTATGTATTTATTTTTTTATTCTAAGAAGAGGAGGTGATTTAATATTTTATTTTATTTTTTTACTTTTTTAAATTTTTGTAGCCCCTCTAGGAGACTACAATGTCCACTACTTTGTTTTATTAGAGAATATTACTATACTCCAATAAGGAGTATAGTAATTCTCAAATTTCTGATCTGCTATGTTTGCCTGCCACCTGCTGGCCAACATAGGAAATGCAGCTCTAATACGCTGGGTCCTGAATACTCTGGGTGCTGAGACCTAGCCTATTAGAAATAATGACCGGCATCCCTGATTTCTGCACGGGGATGTCGGTCTAATCCAGAAGTGCGCGCTTCCAGATTTGTAATGTCCAGGTTCGGCATTATTGCTGGTCGCAGACATTAGCTGCAGACCCCTGCTGTTTGTAGTAGAGACCCATCTGCTATGGTGCCTGCTGTACGTGCGAACAGTCGCCATGTTTAAAGACCAGCGTTGTCCTTTCCTCCTTGATTTTTATTTTCTCACATTTAACTCATTTGCAGTTTTCTCTTTTCCCCCATGATTGACTCCAATTCGCACTATTAAGCCTTAGGGCAGTGAGATCATGTGACACTAACCACTCACTTTATTATTACCAATGACAATTGTACATCCTACATTACAAGGCTCCAGTGCAGGAGATAACCTACAGCAACTACGTATGAAAACAGAGGCAATGGTAAGCTACTAACTTCAGAATATGGCAGTTTTGATAAATTGTGGTGTTTGGTCACAGTGATATTTTTTCATCTGGATACTTTTATATTAGTGGTGCAACCCCTTCAACAGTCTGCTCATTATGTCCCCAATAGGGTCCTTATATTTTTCCTCTGATGTCTTAGTTCGACGAATACGCTCTTTTCACACTGCTTGCGCCATATGTAAATGAGCAGTTTGGAGTCAAGGTGGTTTGGAGGTCTGGTATGACGCTGCCTGTGGCAGGGAATATCAATCAATAGAAAAGGGGCCGTATTTGGGAGTGGCAAGGCTGACTTCAAGAAAGAGGTTCCTGCTTCCTTGACTCCAAACTGCTCAAGTACATAGGGCACAAGCAGGGAATAAAGACCATTTTCTGTGAAATACATCCTGTAAGAAATCAAAGGAAACATACAAGGACACCATCAAGGACATGATGAGAACACTGTTATGGTATTCTAGGTGCTTTGTGTATGTGCATGGGGGAGGGGGCATATACTGGTAACAGGTCCCTTTAATCATCTAACAAGATCGCAGCGGAGAATGCATAACTTATCAGGTTTTAATGGAAATTTAACATTGTTATAAATTATTAGGTTTCCAATGATTTTGGGGACTGGAAATGAATTTATTTTTGGTGAAAGCTAATAATCCATCACAAAATTTTAATTTGCGTGACAGCCCTTTTTCAGACTAAAAGCAGACAGCTATTCACTGCAGGTCCTACTTCATAAAACCTGGTGGCCACTGCAGGGAAAATGAATGAATGGATGACCATACAATGCAAAGTCCGCCACTCTATATTTGCGGCTCACTGCTATGGATGGTCACGTAGGGTTCAAATTGGGGAACCATGACATGTATATGATAGGAAGCAGTTTTCCCCAAAATGTGATGTAGGACATTTTACCATAGTTTCACAGTCAAAGACATTTACACCTTTCCAGCCATGAATAACTGAGACCGTGACTTTCATTTGTAGTTGCCATACACACTATGGTCACTGCAGCCAAAACATATGTGCAAAAGGGGGGCGGGGGTTAAACTAAATGGCAGATTTATTTGAAATAAAGAATTACACAAAATTTACAATTTCCCCAAATTTTTTACATAAGGCTAGCAGGTCTGATTAACATAAATTAACATACATCTATCATTCTTGTCTTCTCTACTACAAGACCCTGCTTTTATCTGTGAATCTGCTGGAGAGGATGACATGCCGCGCGGAGCTGCCTGGAAATGGCTCATTACTGCAAGTGACTTTCCACGGTTAAATCTACAGAGAAAGGCGGTATGATTGACAAATAACACACCGACTCTGTCCTGTTTCTCCAAAAACACCTGCCTACTGAGCGTCTCAACAGCCGCTGTCACCTCATCCCTCACCGAATAAGAAGGAACTGCAGGTGTTTAACATGGGGGAGAGATGATCATTCTGGAATGCACTGACAACAAAATAATTAAAGGGGGCGTTGCATTTTCGGTGAACTTCATTTAAAGCGGGTCTGTCACCCATTTTAAACTTTTTTTTTAAGTAAATACTTGTATTCCTCATAATAAAATTTCTTTTGAAAATCTATCTTTGTACTTTGTTCCTCTGTTATTCCTTTTATCAGGAAACAAATGGGTGCAAACAGCTGGGGGTGTGCCCCTGCAACGCACACACTTTCCAACCATTACAGACATACCTCTTTGATAAGGGTAAGAAGTGACCCTAGTGTTTAATGTATTCATAAATATCTAAGAAAATATGCTCCAGCACTGACACTTCAAGGAGAATACAAGTGTTCACTAAAAATGATGTCATGGGTGGTGATAGGTCTCCTTTAACTGTCTTTTCAAGGCATTCTTGGCGACAAGAGGGAGGTCCACCCCATCGCAGAAGGAACCCCATTTATTTATCTGGGTTTATGCTACAGCCTGCAAAAAATGAAACATATTTCTAACCTACTAGAGTCAGTAAATGGGAAGGTTGTAATATGCTACTCACCATAAAAATAATGGAAACTAATTAAAAACGGAATAAAAGTGATTCAAATTGACATCTATCCATTGACAATAAAAATAAAAAATTGTATGATACATTTTATCTGTAGACTAGCGATGAGCGAACCTGCTCGTAACGAGCGGTTCAATGCTCTGATCCCCTGCGCTCCCCTGCCCGCAGCCATCCGGATCCGTCCTCACCCGACTGTAAGTCAATGGGGACGGATCCGTTTGGTGTCACACACTAGTCACATACCAGTGTGTGACACCAAACGGATCCGTCCCCATTGACTTACAGTTGGGTGAGGACGGATCCGGATGGCTGCGGGCAGGGGAGCGCAGGGGATCCGAGCACTGAACCGCTCGTTACGAGCAGGTTCGCTCATCTCTACTGTAGACTGTCTATATAAAAGTTTAAGACAGCTTTTAGCTGTTTTACTTTTTTTTTTTTTTTTAGATTTTTATGCGAGAAACTTTGTAGCATTTTGGAGCGAAAAAGTCACGTTTTAGGCCACACCACCTTTTCCGATAAGGCATGCTCTGTTATTGAGCATGTTATAAAAGCTGTTTAAAAACAACTTGATGCACCCTTTTGATTCAAAATGTGCCAAAATCGAGGCAGAGTCTATAGTGAATCTGAGCCAATGGATCTTTTTTTTTAGAACCCAGCATGCTGCATTTCATTTGGTGTTCCAAAAGAAGGAAAAAAGTGCTTCAGGATTATGACAATGGGTCCAAAGTAAGAAACCATGAAATTTAGAATACACACAATTTTTTTCAATTAACTTAAAGAGGACCTTTCACCGCTCCTGTCTGTTTTATTAGCTTCATGTATCCTTCATATAACAACAATTGTAGAGCATCTATTCTTATGGCTCTATGTTGTACCGTTCCGTTATTATTTTTGCTAGAAGTTATGAATGAATTGCTAGCAGTCTGCAGTAAAGGTACAGAGGGGAGGTAACCAGTTGTGGGGCTGTACCTGCACAGTCTGAAAAGGGCAGCACTGATTGGATAGAATGAGTCTGTGCAGGTACACACCCCCAACTGGTTACCACCCCTCTGTACCCTTACTGCAGTCTGCTAGCAATTCATTCATAATAAAGGAATGGCACAACATAGAGCCATAAGAATAGATGCTCTAGAATTGTTATTACATGGGCAGGATCTGAATTTTCACTCTCGGACAGCTCAGCTAACTTTTATGCCCCTAACTGTTTTGCCAGAGTGGAGCTCCAGCAGTGGGAAAAGTAGATACCTGGAGGGGAGAGGGCTGCTTTAGATTCTGCTACCTCCTGAATGGTAGCAGCCTGCAACTGATCTTGTTTGAAAGCAGACATTAGAAGCTCTAAGACAATACCAGAATGACAGCAATATGTTCAGGGCAGAGAAAGATATCACTGATAGAAATCGGGATGCTGTGAATGCAGCTGAAAATGAAAGTAAAAACAGGTTTTACTCGCGATTATTCCCGACTTGATTTCTAACAGTGATTTCTCCTCTGTTGCTTGGACATTTTGGTATTATATTGGTATGAAAGCCTGGACTGTCAGCTTTCATACAAGGCCAGTTGCATGTTTCTAGCTGCTACCATTGAGGCGATACCACCATCTAAAGCAATCCTCCCCCCTCCAGTTAGCTACTTTTCAGACTGCCTGAGCTGGACTCATCCAAAACAGTTAGGTGGTTAAACTCAATTCCTTGAGACAGAAAGGCTCAATATTTTTTAATAAAGGCCAATTAAAAAATGATGATTAGCCCAAAATGAGTAAAACACAATCATCCAAAAAATGCCACTGAAAGTGTATATAGCCTTTAAAAAGGGACTCTGTCAGCAGTTTTGACCATGCTAAACTGCTGACATAACTGGGTAGTGGCTGGCAAAGAAAAGTACAAACATACCTTTTGCACAGCTTTGAAACAAGAGTAGCGTGAATAAGGAAGTGATGGTTCATTGTTAAATGATCTCTGCATTGAGCTGCTTTACAGCCTCTCCCCTCTGTACTAACACCTCTAGTGGTCTCCTGCTTGGATGCAAGAGTTGTTAAGAGAGAGTGTACTTCACAGTGAAGCTCCACCTCCAGGGAACTTAAGAAGCAGAAAGAAGCAGAATAAAACTTCATATTCACACCGCTTCTGATCATAAAAGCTCCATAAAAGGTATATTTGTCCTGATTTACCTAGCCCCTACTAGTGCTGTCAGCAGTTTAGTCCTTTTAAACTGAAAAAAATGCATTTATTCCAAACTTTTGTACATTTTTTAATCATACTGGGGTAGATTTATCAAAACTGGTGTAAAGGAAACCTGGCTTAGTTGCCGACTGCAACCAATCAAAAGTTAGTATCTAATTGGTTGAGGTGGACAACTAAGGCAGTTTTCATTTACTCCAGTTTGATAAATGTCCCCTCTATCTTTTAACTTTAAAGCATTGTCATCTCTCAATAGCACATTAAGGGCTCATTCAGACGTTCATAAGTGTTTTGTGGTCCGCAAATTGCGGATCCACAAAACACTGATAGTGGCCATGTGCGTTCACATTTAGGGGACCACACATGGCTAGCCCTATGATAGAAATGCCTATTCTTGTCCTTAATTGCAGACAAGAATATGACATGCTCTCTCTCTTTTGCGGTGCCGCAGAACAGAACTACAGATGCGGTATGCTGTCCGCATCTTTTGCAGCCCCATTGAAATTAATGGGTCTGCACCAATTCTGCAAAATTGTGGAATGGATGCAGACCCTTTCATACAGTCGTCTGAATAAGCCCTAAGTCTATGCATGATATAAATAGACACAATCACAAAATATCCCTATGAACCTAAGCTGCTTCCTGAGTTCTTGTCAATCCACGGCATTTAAAAAAAATATCTATGAATGTAATATCCTGGGAATATTAAAAGAAATTAGGAGAAATATTTTTTATCCTAAAATGCAAAAATAAGATAAAACAGCCAATACGTTTATTTTTTTTCTTTTCAAATAACTCCAAACAAAAATAAATGCAGACACTAAGAACACTCATTACTGGAGAGTGGCACAAAAACATGCATTGTGAAAAATCAGCAGAAGCGGGGCAATTTAGAAGAACATGAAAAGAAATGCTGGCTCTGTAAAATGACAATTCCATAATGGGCATTCTCAGCGCGTGCTGTGTCCCTGCTTTCACGGAAGCGTAAGACGAAGAGGAGTGCCAGCCAGTACATCTAGAACAGTAACTTATGACAGCTTATTATATACTGCCTCAATGTTAAGATTCATATGCACGACCGTATCCGTTTGGCTGTTCGCAGAATACGAATGCGGTTCGCATGCTGTCTGCATTTTTTTGCGGACCCGTTGACTTCAATAGGTCCGTGGTCTGCATTTTGCAGAAACGGTCTATCTTTTTGCAGAATGAATATATGGATGTGGAAGTCACACGGATCATCCATGTGCTTTCCGCATCCATGTGTCTGTTCCACAAAAAGACAGAACACCTCCTATACTTGGCAGCAAAATTTGGACCACGAACATCCCTTTAAGCAGTCTGAAACCAGCCACTCTCTAGGTTGCTGACCTGATCATCTGGGTTCCAGTCTTAGACCTGTAAGGCCACATTCACACAACTGTATCTGTTTTCCAGTCTGCAAATCGCGGATCTGCAAGACAAAGATCCTGGCTGTGTGCAAGCCACCATTCTTTTGTCAAACTACTGTAGAAATGTCCTATCCTTGTCCCCAAAATGAACTTTGCGGGACCATGGAACGGATATGTGCATGCTGTCCCGTCAGTGATTCATCTGTGAAGATGTCTGTGAAGGATCCATGTTTGGTCAGTGTGTCCGTTTTTTGCTTTCCATGTGTCATCCGTGATTCACAGAAAATTAATTTTCATAGCATCTCCTCCTAATGGCCCATGAAACATGGATTGCATCCGTTTTGTTTGCTTTTTTTTCACGGAACCATAGACTATAATGGGCGTGATGGATCTGTGGCCATGGACAAAACAGAACATGCATCCGTGCTAAAACCACTGAGGTGTGATTACACATATTAATATGAATGAGAACTTGTGCCGTCCCTTGAGAACATGTACATCACACGTTTGTGAATCACTGGTGTGTGAATGAGGCTTAACCGGAAGTACACAGCACTGTTGACATTGTAGTGGAGGAAGCTGGTTACTAGTCAATGGGAGCAGCAAAAATTAGAATCAGAAATTGGTATATGGTATCACCGAGGACAGACGGGAGTGGACAGTCAGTCTGATGGATTTGACTGTGAACATCATTCTGATGCTTGCTATACACGGTAATACACAGAAACTGCAGAAGCTAAACTGACCCAAACATTTAATAAAACCTATTACAGAAGCTAGTTTAGGTAAAAAGTCATGCATGTCTGTAAAAAATGCCACTCTTAATGTGTCCATCGACTTAAAGAGGACCTTTCACCACTCCTGACATGCCTGTTTTAATAGCTCCATGCATTCCCCACGTACTAACAATTCTGGAGCATCTATTCTTATGGCTCTATGTTGTGCCATTCCTTTATTATTTGCACTAGAAGTTATGAATGAATTGCTATTTGCCTTTAGTAAAGGAACAGAGGGGAGGTGACCAGTTGGGGTGTGTACCTGTACAGACTGACTCTAGCCAATCAGTGCTGCCATGTTCAGACTGTGCAGATACACACCCCCAACCTGTTACCTCCCCTCTGTTCCCTTACTGAAGACAAATAGCAATTCATTTATAACTTCTAGTGCAAATAATAAAGGAATGGCACAGCATACAGACATAAGAATAGATGTTCCAGAATTGTTATTACATGGGGAATGCATGAAGCTATTAAAACAGGCACGTCAGGAGTGGTGAAAGGTCCTCTTTAATAAACTAAGGGTATGTAAACTTTTCAACAGGGTCATTTTATTGTTCCTTTTATTCCTATGGTTTGCTTAATGATGGAGTTGTTTTGTGATGTAGAAGTTTATAAAAAATAAAGTATATCAGACGTGTTTTGTCTGATCGCTTGTTTTCTTCAAAACTGGGACACAACTTACAAATTCCATCTGGGGCATTTAAACTTATGAGCACAACTGTATAATAAAGAAAAACTTAGTCTCCTACTGGGGAAAAAATATATATATATATATACACTTTTTTTCCATACCATCCTAAAATGCTTCTTCAAGAGTGGCTATTTTCAGTTGTTTACATGAAATGATTTTCTTAATTTCCCTCTTATGGTAAGGATAAGTATTCATATAAGAGTCACTTCTGTATAGAGGATTCTCCGGGACGCCAGAGAGCAGATGCCGTCAGATGTTGTCATTTCGCCCCTACAGAGGTCAAACTAACAGATGTTAACATGCTGAGCTACAGCTCAGGGCTCTGCGGTGGAGGAATCCATACCAGCCTCCTAATTACGCTAAAGAGAGTAATGAGCAGTGACATCTTGCCTGGACGAGTCTTAGCCACAGGCGAGATGTAGGAGATCTTTGAAGCACATATATATATATATATATATATATATATATATATATATCTCAAATTATCGGTAAGAGACATAAAACCCATATCCTCCGCACGGCATGTTCACTAACACTGTTACTGTCTTCACTGATGTAACGGACCAGGATAAAGCAATGGCCTGCAGTGACCTGTATACAGCATGTCATAAACGGTGGTACTCCCACCAACAATATATATGTGCATGGCTTACACTTTGGACTGGTTGTCCTTCTACGGTTACCCGTACATTGGGGATTACGCACATTTTTTCCACATGGATTTTTGTGTGAAAAGAAGCAGTGTAATACAGTACCGGTAATGTGAATGAGATTAGACAAATCTCATGTGTGCTTTTTTTTTTCCATGCGGAAATTGACCTTCAGCATGTCAATTGTTTGTACAATTTTTTTTGTGTGGATTTCAACCTTTCCAATGCAAGGGTAAGATCTGCGCCCAAAACCGCAAGTATTGGTGCAGAAATACACAGAAATCCGCAAGGAAATTCTGTATCAAAACCCCCACCGTCTGCAGGTAGCCTAAACGTCATAATAGAAAGACAGGGCACATCAGCTGCACACTGTAGATCTGTCTGATTCTACCAAGCAAAGTGACTTCGAGCAGTGTTCTAAATAACAGCGTATAATTATTATATATAAAAAATATATAAGAATTATGTATAATAAATATGTAAGAATTATGTATAATAAATATATAAGAAATATATATAATAAATATGTGAGAATTATGTATAATAAATATATAAGAATTATGTATAATAAATATAATAAATTATGTTTTAATAAATAAACAAATACAAATGGCACATAACACTTTCATCTGAATTGATGGTTAATGTGCTGTTCATTTACTTGCTCGAAGCAATAAACGCACTTCAATAATGTCTAACAGTCATTAACTCTATTGACCCAGATTCAGGCAATAGTACAACATAGTGGGGTCCCCCGGGTGTACCCGTCTTTAGAAGAGCAAATCTAGGATTCCTAAACCATGTGCTGTTTGCTCCCCCTATAGTTACAGCGTTGCCCTGCAGTTAAATGGCAAGAGCACCACAAAAATAGTATATGCACACATGAACTTTAAAGAGTCACTGTGCTTTCACACAATTTAATTTCAGTTTATACAGCGTAGCACAGAAAGCTATGGTGTTTCTGGGTTAGGGAAACACCATAGCTTTCTGTGCTACGCTGTTTCTGTAGCGTTCATGCACGGCAATGAGAGCTACAGAAACAGCAGAGCGTCGGAGCGCTCTGCTGTTTCCCGGCCGGGAGGTGGTCGGAAACGGTGTCTCATCTCGCCTAGTAACAGCGAGATGAGACAACCCCTTTAAGGACCAGGCCATTTTTAGCAATTCTGACGTGTCACTTTATGTGGTGATAGATTAAAACGTTTTTACTTATCCAGGCCATTCTGAGATTGTTTTCTCGTCACATTTTGTACTTCATGACAGTGGCAAATTTCAGTCAAAATATTTCATTTTTTATTTATGAAAAAATACCAAATTTACCAAATTTCTATTTCTCTACTTTTAAACTACATAGTAATATCGCCAAAATAGTTATTACTTTACATTCTCCATATGCCTACTTGATGTTTAGATCATTTTGAAAATGACATTTTATTTTTTTGGGATGTAAGAAGGCTTAGAATTTAAGAAGCAAATCTTGAAATTTTACAGAAAATTTCCAAAACCCACTTTTTAAGGACCAGTTCAGGTCTAAGTCACTTTGTGAGGCTTACATAATAGAAACCACCCAAAAATGACCCCATTTTAGAAACTACACCCCTCAAGGTATTCAAAACTGATTTTTACAAACGTTGTTAACCCTTTAGGTGTCCCACAAGAATTAAAGGAAAATGTAGACGAAATTTCAGAATTTCACTTTTTTTGTCAGATTTTCCATTTAAATCCATTTTTTCCGGTAAAATGTTTCTGTAGTTTACAGAAACACCCTATTTGTGATCGTAAACTGCTGTACGGGCACACGGCAGGGCGCAGAAGGAAAGGAATGCCATGTGGTTTTTGGAGGGCAGATTTCACTGGGAAAATTTTAAGTTGTCATGTCACATTTGAAGACCCCTAGAGTAGAAACTCCAAAAAAGTGACCCCATTTTGGAAAATACAGGATAAGGTGGCAGTTTTGTTGGTACTATTTTAGGGTACATATGATTTTTGGTTGCTCTATGTGACACTTTTTGTGAGGCAAGGTAACAAAAAATAGCTGTTGTGGCACCGTTTTTATTTTTGTTATTTACAAAATTCATCTACCTAGATCATGTGTTATTTTTATAGAACAGGTTGTTACGGATGCGGCAATATCTAATATGTATGCTTTTTTATTTATTTAAGTTTTACACAATAATATTTTTGAAACAAAAAAAATCATGTTTTAGTGTCTCCATAGTCTGAGAACCATAGTTTTATATTTTGGGTGATTGTCTTATGTAGAAGCTCATTATTTGTGGGATGAGATTGACGGTTTAATTGATATTATTTTGGGGTGTGTATGACTTTTTGATCGCATGGTATTACACTTTTTGTGATATAAGGTGATAAAAATGGCTTTTTTCTTATTTATTTTTTTTACTGTGTTCACCTGAGGGAGTAGTTCATGTGAGATTTCTATAGAGGAGGTTGTTATGGACACGACAATACCTCATATGTATTCTTTTTTTTATTTATTTAAGTTTTACACAATAATGTCATTTTTGAAACGAAAATATCATGTTTTAGTGTGTACATAATCTGAGAGTCATAGTTTTTTTTATATTTTTGGGTGATTGTCTCAGGTAGGGGCTCATTTTTTGCAGGATGAGGTGACAGATTGTTATTATTTTGGGGGGCATACGCTTTTTTGATCGCTTGGTGTTGCACTTTTAGAGATGTAAGGTGACAAAAAATGGCTTTTGTTACACCGTTTTGTTTTGTTTTTTACGGTGTTCACCTGAGGGGTTAGGTCATGTAAGACTTTTATAGAGTCGGTTGTTACGGACGTGGCGATACCAAATATGTCTGTTTTTCTTTTTTTTTCTATTTTATGTGTTTTATTTTGGGAAAGGAGTGGTTTTTTACATGACACTTTTTAATTTTTTTATTATAGAAAACACTTTTTTAATTTTTTTTTACTTTTTATTTTTGTCCCATTCTGGGACTTCAACTTCTGGGGGTCTGATCCCCTCTGCAATACATTACAATACATTGTGTATTGTAATGTATTGACAAATCCCGTGCATGCCGCAGTAAGCTTTGACCACGGCATACCAGGGGTTAACATGCTGGCATTGGTGTTTTCACCTATGCAGCAGGGTTCCGGCTATCTGTGACTGCCAGACCCCTGCCGCTGATCGGGCGGGCGCAGCTCCTGCACCTGCCCGATCAGCATGACGTACATCACTGGTCCTTAAGTCACGGCCAGCTATGATGTACATGTACGTAATGGGTCCTTAAGGGGTTAAAAGTGTTTAGCCAACTGCTACCAACTCCCCTATACACATGGAAGCTTGGTTCTGACAAAGATGCATTGTTTTGTAAATGGGGAGCCCACAGTGAAGTCCATAACAGCCATCTCTGGAGGCTTATCTTCTGTGAGAACAAAAGGATTGAGTTTGGTCACATTCAACATGCTCAATCCTTTTTTCCCCTATCAGGGTAGAATCGGCACAACCTATAAACATAAGATGTTCACCGGTACTGCCAAAATCAGTTTGTCCTACTTTGCTCTTACATGTATAGCCAGTTTTAGAGCTTGGTTTCGGCAATATTTAATGGTCAGACTGCGGCAGTCTAGCACCAGTCTGTGCACCATTAATCCTTTAGCTTTCCAACAGGACAATAATTAAAGTAGACTGGTGGGAAAGTTTACAGTCTTCATATCACATGGAGGAGGGCAGATCCTACTTGTGTATTTTTGATGATTCAGCAAGCTGGGAGAAATTTAAAATAAAATATTCCTATGCCTGACTCAAGGTTACTTTGTGGGGAGCTCATACAGCTCATGCAGCAGGTGACAGATCAGAAGAAAATAACCTTCACCCCACACATGGGGTTCACACAAAACAATCTTTCCCGAGTTTAAAAAAAAAATGCAAGTTAAATTCTTTGTGGAAAGCCTAAAACATGCAGGGGGCGTTTATAAGGGCTCTAGTTCCAAAGTATACTCTGCATACTGATTTTTTTCTATATTCTATATTGTCTCCAGGAGTGGGACCTAATCTAAACTTTGGCGCAGAACTGCGCAGCGGCAGCGTGTCACTGCCCCAGCGAGAGGCGGGACCCAGGGGTCAAACAGCACCTTGCAATCTGACAAAGCCACCCATGGCACTGGGTCCCGCCAACTCACTAGTTCAGAGCCACAAAAACAAATGCCACCACGCAGTACTGCACCATCTGAACAGTTGTCTAAAACAACATGTCCCATGCTATCAGGAACTCCAACTGAAAGCTGGCAGGTCCATCAGCTCTTAGTTTAGAGTAAGTCCCACTCCTGGAGGCAACCTTGACGCGGTGAGTGGGCTTATTGCCTTTTCATCAGAACGCACACCAATGCCTCTTGTATAGAATGCATGCAGGGGGTAGTGCATTAAAAATTGCGCTGAGAAGCGGTTTAAATTTTGCTGAGAAGCACTTATAGATCAAAAGCATATTATGGGGATGTGCAGATGACTTTTCAAGGTTAGATGTTACGAGTGCGTACACAAAGACTGTCACTATATTTGACCATGATATGACTTGTAATTCTGCAATTTTTAGCAATTTCCCCTCTGCAGGCTCCATCTCTAATTGTTAGCTCTCCAAGCTAGTAGGTGGAGACTTTCTGTACGACTATACACAGCGCCCAGAGCAGATCCTGGTCCTCCGTCTTTCTGCAGTACACCTTCAGAAGTAGCAGCAGCAGCATGGAGGACATTAAAGAGCAGTACTGATCACACCGTGAATCCAGCACTGGGGGGAGATAGAAAACCTGCTACAGCCAGCAGCATCCTGTATGTCTCTCTCAGCAGCTGCGTCCTGCTCCCCTTCTTCTCTCCATGGGCTTCTATGGGCAGCATGTATCCTGATTCCTCTGTGAGCTGATCTTGCTTCTCTCAAGACATATTTCAGCAGTTAGTTAAAAGGGAATGATCAGTGCAGAATGCAGGGAGGAGGAGAAATGGCTCATAAGAGCCATTTTTCTTTAATTATATATATTATGCTTCTTTTATCTTCACTTTTACTACTGACTTATTCAAAGTTTGTTGAAACAGTGTCAATTTTAAAAAGTTCTCTGTATGGTCTGCACATGTTTTGCTGTACGCTCACGATAAGTACAGGGTGGGTCATTTATATGGATACACCTAAATAAAATGGGAATGGTTGGTGATATTAACTTCCTGTTTGTGGCACATTAGTATATGGGAGGGGGGAAACTTTTCAAGATGGGTGGTGACCATGGAGGCCATTTTGAAGTCAGATCCAACTTTAGTTTTTTCAATTGGAAGAGGGTCATGTGACACATCAAACTGATTGAGAATTTCACCAAAAAACAATGGTGTGCTTGGTTTTAATGTTACTTTATTCTTTCATGAGTTATTTACAAGTTTCTGACCACTTATAAAATGTATTCAAAGTGCTGCCCATTGTGTTGGATTGTCAATGCAACCCTCTTCTCCCACTCTTCACACACTGATAGCAACACCGCAGAAGAAATGCTAGCACAGGCTTCCAGTATCCGTAGTTTCAGGTGCTGCACATCTCGTATCTTCACAGCATAGACAATTGCCTTCAGATGACCCCAAAGATAAAAGTCTAAGGGGGTCAGATCGGGAGACCTTGGGGGCCATTCAAATGCTACATGATGATGTGCTTCCCTCTTTATGCACTGAAGCTGGCACGTTCCTTGAGTTTTTCCAGCAAGATGGTGCACCACCACATTATGGTCCGAGCATTCCTAGATGAACAGTTTCCTAGAAAGTCGATTGGTCGTCGTGGGCCAGTTGTATATTGAGTTGTATATTGAGCTAGTATACATGAACATTGTACGTGCTTTTGCTATAGAGTTAGGGTCCTATTACACCACATGATTTTCGTAGCTATAGGGGAAGCAGAGGGAGCGTCTGCTTTAGGGCCCGACCTTTGAAGGGGCACACCGAGGATTAGAACGACTGTCAACAAAACTGAATGAAGGAGGAACGAATTAGTAGGAATCGCTCCTCCCACATTCAGCTTGTATTCTGTGTAATCAGAAGGTTGCTTTTATACTGATGACCTATCCTTTGCGTAGGTCATCAGTATCTGATTGGTGGAGGTCTGACACCTGGGATTCCCGCCGATCAACTTTTTGAGAAGGCCTTCTCGCATCTTACTCTAGTCCAGTGACGTCACATTCATCAGTCACATGGTCTAGGTGCAGCTCAGCCCCATAGAAGTGAACAGGGCTGAGCTGAGGTACCCAGCACAGCTGCTATCAAATGGACGGCGCTATGCTTTGTGAGCTGAGAGAAGGCCACTGCGCTACTGCCAGCACTGATACCTTCTCAAACAGCTGAATGGTGGGGGTCAGACACATCGATCACTAGAAAAGTGTTGGAAAACCCCTTTAATTGTAAAGAACCCCACCACCACCACCACATTCCCCAGATGTTAATCTAGGTGAAAATCACTGGATGTCTTATTCCCCTTTGCAAATATGTTGCAGCAGTGTTCTCCTTTATATCAATCATACAAGAAGACAAAAAGAGCGGGTTAAGAACTCAACGGCATCACATAACTGAACGCTATGTTTAACACATCACGTATGACACTAAATGTTCTCCCTGAAGACACAGAGATATTAGTGTGGCGTGCGGTTAATGAATTTCTTACATGCTATATAACCCAATCCGGCACAAACATGATATAATATGTGTGCCCTTTTCATGATGCGTAAATCCTAACATTAATCTAGGGAACAGAAGAAGGACCCAATTGATAAAGCAATGGATCAAAATCACTGCTTGGTGCTTTAATTTGCACACTGTATATGCTCTATACCAACAGACGGACGTAACTTGCCCGAGCCTCCGGGTGTAATAGAGAAGATCAATCCCAATTGAATCAGGCGTGAATCGATTTCCTCAGCTGGGGCACAGATCAAATTTACAAGCTCATAGTGTCACATAGCTGCCCGATGTAAGAGCCTCCACATGTCCTTATCTCCGTTTTCACAGAACATGTTGTGAAGTTAAATATTTCAAAGGCTGTATCCAAGACTTCCACAGAGGTGCCTCACCGCCGTCGGCATCTGCCGGATGGACCATTCATTGTGGTCAGAAGGTGCTGCACTGTTACTACAGTAAGACCTGGACCAAAGCAATGGGCAAAGTGGAAATGACCCAAACCCTTTTAGTTTGGCAGAACTGAAACGGCTACTGCTGAGGCCGTAAATAAAGCCAGTATCCTCAAAAACAGGAAGTCACGAGGAGAACATTAAAATAATTATGCAAAGCAAGAATATGTTTTCCCACAACCCTTGACCTACATTTCTTTCTCTCTTGAACAATGAATTAAATGCATTTCTTTTTTCCTCCTTTTCGACCACATCGCAATGCATTAACGCTAATTTCATGTACACAACTGTGGTTTGGGTCCACATCCGAGCCGTATTTTTTGCATGTCCGAAGCAGACCCATCTGCAAAAAATGTGAACAGCACTCCGTGTGCTGTCCGCATCCCCAAGTCCATTCCGAGGCCCACAAAAAAAATAGAACATGCCTATTCTTTTCCATATCATGTTCTATTGAGGGCCGGAGGTTCAGTTCCACAAAATGCAGAACGCACACGGCCGTCATCCGTGTTTTGCGGATCCGCAATTAGTGGACCACAAAACAGACACGGTTTTGTACATGAGGCCTTACTATAATTTATGCCAAAATAGAATAATTTATAGCTCAAACCTGGGCCAGTTTATAGCAATTAGAATTTCTAGTGCACTTACTGCGATTACACGTGCCAAATATTTTAACCCCTTGCTGTACATGTCGTCTCCTGATCAGAGGGAGCACCATAGCCACCAGATACCTGCAGTTTCACACAGCAGACACGCAGGGCTAATGTCTGCAATCGGTGATAATGCCAATTGCAGACATTTAACCCCTCAGATGCCATGATCTAATGTGACCACAGCATCTGAGAGGTTTTTCCCCATGAGCAATGATCAGGGGTGCCATTGGTTTTCCTTAATAGCGTGGTTCTCTCAGAATAAAACCCATGGTATTAAAGCTGTAGTAAAGATTGAATTCCTCACAGCAGAAAATGGGAAATGCAATCTAAAGATTGCATAATCACATATTCAAGACCTCTAGGGAAGGGGAGATGTTAAAAAAAGGAAAAAAAAAGAAAAATATTAATATTCCCATAATAAAAATAAACAAAAAATAAATAAAGATCATAGGCATCGCCACATCCCAAAATGCCTGAATTATTAAAATATAAATGTATTTATCACATACAGTGAATGTCGTAACAGGAAAAAAATATGAAAAAAATACTGCTGTTTTTTTGTTGCATCTCCTAAAAAAGATGTAACAAAAAGGTATTAAAAAGTCATACACACTCCTATATGGTATTAATAAAAACTACAGATCGCCCACAAAAAAATGAGCCCTGACACAGCTCCATAGATATAACTATACAAGTTATGGGGATCAGAATATGGAAATGCAAAATATTGCAAAATATATTTAGTTGAAAGGTTATTCCCATCTCTGACATTGGGGGCATATCGCATTTTTTTCCGATTCTACCACATTTGGAATTTTTTTCCAGTTTCCCACTACATTGCATGCAATATTAAAAGTACAACTTGTCCCTCAAAACACAAGCCCTCATAAGGCTATGTGAACAGAAAAATAAGAAAGTTATGGCTCCGGATGGCAGGGAGTGAAAAACAAAAACGGAATGTCCTGAAAGGCTTAATGGGTATGAGCCTCTTAACAAACTTGGCAATGCCAGTCTCTAAATCTGCCTCAGTCTCTAAATCTGTCTCAGTGTCTTGCACACTGCCAATTAAAACAAGAAGATCTACATGCTATTTCTACATGGCTGGTACGTGATGAGATCAATGCTCCTGGACTACAAACAGTGGTATTAAAAGTCCAAACACAATAATAAATAAATTTACCACTTTATTGTTAGCCATAGATATGCACAAGGTGCATGACTGGTAAACTTCCCTCTAGCTTCCTCTACCGAGAAGTCACAGAAAAGGCTTCATGGGGAAAAAGGAAACTACATGAATGGTAATTCCCTAAAAGACCAGTCCAGGGAGTCTCAAGAATACTCTGAAATTAGAGGCGGATGGTTGAGTGAAGTTTACTGTAGTTTTCCTACTATCCACAATCTGTAGTTCCTCACTGACAGCAAAAGAGTGGTAAAAATGTTGAATTCATAAAAGAAAAGTTAAACCTGTCCCCTCGTTATTCAGGATTTCCAGTTAATAACCTCAAAACAGAATTACCCCTTACAAAAAATCACAAGGGCTCGATTGTATAGCATACAAGTCCCCAACCTCGTGGGTCATGCCAAAGTATGACGGGTGGTGTTACGCGCCGAATATTAAAGGGAGTCTTTCACCTGTTTTTCACCAATATAACTAAGAGCACTGCCCCACAGAAGATTGCAGACACATCGCAGACATACCTGTGTGCACTTTGTGTCTGTATTACATGTCCAGGAAAAGCACTTTTATTCTGCAGAAAAACAGCTTTCAAGTGCACAGCTCTACTGCTGTAAGTGCTCAAAGCAAACCAGACTGAAGAGGACTGCTTTAGCCATACCTCCTAACCGTCCCGGATCCAGCGGGACAGTCCCGGATTGCAGTGGCTGTCCTGTTGTCCCGGACGGGGGAGGTATGTCCCGCTTTCAGCTGTGTCTGCTTCGATAGGAGGAATGATGAAGCAAAGAGCCATCAGCTCCCCACACCATTCACCTCTGCCTCCTTCCCCCACTTTGTACTAACCTCATCAGGGGTGAGGGGGGGGGAGGCTGTGGAGGACTTGTTTCGTCCTCCGTAGTGGCTAGAATGGAGTTGCTTGAAGGAGGTCTGTGACGTCACTGGTCACATGCTTCTTCATGGTCACATGACCAATCCCGACTGCAGTAACTTGTTGAAGGAGGAGGGGCTGGGTGTGATGGAGGATGTGCTGCCTTCCTGGAGGACACAGAGCTTCATGGGGAGCAGGTAAGGAGCAGCAAATGGAACTGATACTGTATATGAGGGGGCAGGTGGAATACTTAGGTGCAGTGACGTTCAAATGGAGTGGACTCTGGGGCAATTACAGGGGTTTATAGTACTGATCTGGGTGTATTCTGGGGGCCATGGGGGGCTTTATGGGGTGTAAATCCGTGAGGGGGGCATGTGGTGTATTCTGGGGGCCATAGGGGGGCTTTATGGGGTGTAAATCTGTGAGGGGGGGCATGTGGCGTATTCTGGGGGACATGGTGCAGATCTGAGGGGGAGCTTTATCGGGTGTAAATTATCCGTGTACTGTGATATCACTGTGTTTATTATCCCTGTACTGTGACATCACTGTGGTTATTATCCCTGTACTGTGACATCACTGTGGTTATTATCCCTGTACTGTGACATCACTGTGGTTATTATCCCTGTACGGTGACATCACTGTGTTTATTATCCCTGTACGGTGACATCACTGTGTTTATTATCCCTGTACTGTGACATCACTGTGGTTATTATCCCTGTACGGTGATATCACTGTGTTTATTATCCCTGTACTGTGACATCACAGTGTTTATTATCCCTGTACGGGGACATCTCTGTATTTATTATACCTGTACGGTGTAACAGCGGCTGCTGTGCGCCGCTGTACCCCTGCTTACCGCTGCCGTTTTGGGCGTCGTGTCCAGCGGTGAGCTGCTGGTTGTACTTTCCATTCACCACTGCAGTCCTGAGCTCTGGCTATGTAGTGCTGTTGCATGATGATCCGCTCCAGAGCTTCCATACTGCCCTGTATTACTCACTCCCTCTGGGCTGAAGCTGGTTCGATCATGTGACCATGCTAGGTCATGTGGGTTGGTCATGTGTCCTGATTGACCAACCCTGGACCTATTTAGTTTGCTCAGCCCTCTCCCAAGATGCCTCAGTGTCAAGGTCCTATCTTGCATTTTGGTTATACCTGTTCCTGCTTGTGTTCCTGTGTTCTGACCCGTGCCTTGTTATTCGACTCCGCTACCCGCCTGATCCTTGCCTGCCTGCATTGACCTTCCCGTTGCCGACCCGGATTGCCTGACTACGTACCTGTGCCGCCTGCCCTGACCCTTTGCCTGTCTGACTCTGCTTCATTCCTCGGTCCTGTTTTGCCTCTCCTGGATCCGACCCGGCCTGTTTACCACCGCTGTACTACAGGTACCTTTGTAGGTATCTCTTGGTCCCCCTGGACCAGCTGCCTCGTGTCCCGACCCTCCTCAGGAGGTAGCGACCTGGTGTTCCCCTCGGAAAGTCTATCCCCACCATCAGGGGTAATTGTGAAGATCGAGGGGTTTCACTTAGACAACGCCCTTAGAGGAGGTAGGGCGCGAGGCACAGTGGGTCCACACCTGCTGATTCGTGACATACGGTAGCATCACAGTGTTTATTATCCCTGTACTGTGACATCACAGTGTTTATTATCCCTGTACGGTGACATCGCTGTATTTATTATCCCTGTACGGTAGCATCACAGTGTTTATTATCTCTGTACTGTGACATCGCTGGGTTTATTATCTCTGTACTGTGACATCGCTGGGTTTATTATCTCTGTACTGTGACATCGCTGGGTTTATTATCCCTGTACGGTGACATCGCTGTATTTATTATCCCTGTACGGTAGCATCACAGTGTTTATTATCTCTGTACTGTGACATCGCTGGGTTTATTATCTCTGTACTGTGACATCGCTGGGTTTATTATCCCTGTACTGTGACATCGCTGGGTTTATTATCCCTGTACTGTGACATCGCTGGGTTTATTATCCCTGTACTGTGACATCGCTGGGTTTATTATCCCTGTACGGTGACATCGCTGGGTTTATTATCCCTGTACGGTGACATTGCTGGGTTTATTATCCCCGTACAGTAAGGGGACTGGGTGATTAGCTTGTAGTGGGTGGAGTTAGGGGCGTGGCCTAGTGCTGAAAAAATTTTAGACAATATGTCCCTCTTTGTCTCTTTACAAAGTTGGGAGGTATGCTTTAGCTGCTCATATCTTGAGATTGGTAGATAGAAAAATGGACCTTCTTTGAAAGCTGGCATT
Organism: Rhinella marina; assembly: GCA_900303285.1. Classification (NCBI taxonomy): domain Eukaryota; kingdom Metazoa; phylum Chordata; class Amphibia; order Anura; family Bufonidae; genus Rhinella; species Rhinella marina. The sequence continues at coordinate 1,128,951 of ONZH01010099.1, read as the reverse complement.
CCAAGCTTTCAAATGATACCAAAATACCAGCATTATATCCATTATATCATAAGATATAGCTGTTAGAAATCGGGTCAGAAGAGAAAGCTGTTTTTAGTTTCACTTTCAGCTGGGCACTTGGGAGCTGTTTTCCAGCAGAATAAAAGTGCTTTTTCTGGACATGTAATACAGACACACAGTGCACACAGGTATGTCTGGGATGTGTATGCAATCTTCTATGGGGCAGTGCTGTTAGTTATATAGGTGAAAAACAGGTGAAAGACTCCCTTTAAATGGAAAAAGCCTATTAAAGATACATGTGAGAATGATATACAATACCTTTTACTAATAGGGCACACAGACCCTTAACCTGCATGTTACTATTTCTGACTATAGCGCCATGCCTTTCCCGGGGCACCTAGTCTATAGCATTACCTGCATATGCCAATGGGTATAACGGATGGTGTTACGCTCCGAATATTAAATGGAAAAAGCCTATTAAAGATACCTGTGAGAATGATATACAGAACCTTTTACTAATAGGGCACACAGACCCTTAACCTGCAAGTTACTATTTTTGACTTTAGTGCCGTGCCATTCCCGGGAACCCAGTCTACAGCACTACCTGCAGATGCCAACAGCTGGGAGGCCACACAGAAAGCTGGAGACCTACACATGATTCAGAAGCCATTGGTAGAGGCCTATATCTCTTCTAATTTATACCCAGTCTAATTTACCATTTATAACACTGAGGTATGCAGCTAAACGCAGAGTTAGGACCAGGCCCCAATTAAAGTTTAAAGGACATCTGTCAGAAGATTTGTACCTATAAAACTGGCTGACCTGTTACATGTGCACTTGGCAGCTGAAGGCATCTGTGTTAGTCCCATGTTCATATGTACACGCATTAAAAATTATGCTTCAATATATGTAAATGAGCCTCTAGGACCAATGCGGGCATTGCCATTACACATAGAGGCTCAGCTCTCTCTGCAGCGATCAGCCTCCCTGAACTTTGACTGACAGGACCAGGCAGGTGTGATGACATTTTCACTGCCTTGCCCTGTCAATCAAAGTGGAGACGGCTCGGCAGTTACAGGGAGAGCTGTGCCTCTAGGAGTAAGGGCAACACCCCCGTTGCTCCTAGAGGTTAATTTGCATATATCAACACCATTTATCTCAGCAACGCGGGCACACATGAACATGAGACCAACACAGATGCCTTCAGCTGCCAAGTGCACATGTAACAGGTCAGCCAGTGTCATAGGTACAAATCTGCTGACAGATGCCCTTTAAATGGATTTGGTAATATTGATGGAGGTCCGGTTTATACAATATTGTATAAAGACTGGTTTGTCCATACTAACATGATGCCAACATAATTTCTGGTGATTCTCATATTGAGAATGTGAAATTGGGTAAAGACAGAAAATTGTGGCCCAGATTTACTAATGTGTCTGTGCCAAAATTCTGTCTAAAGAAGTGGTGCAAATTGGAGCAGTTTGGCGCATCTTGGGTTTCTACACTGGATTGGCTGGGGCTTAGTTGAAAGTGGGTGGGGCATTGTGAGGAAAGGGTGGGGCCTGATATGCTCCATTTTGGGGCAATTCTGGAGTAAAATTCTTTCTCAAAGTAAGCAAACCAATAGCTGGCATAGCTCTGCACCACATTTCTCATCCGGCTTGGGCCCCTGTGACAGATCTGGTGCAGGTCTAGACAGTCGGTCTAAGCTTACGCCATCTACAAGATTAGTAAATACGGGTCTGTGTCTTAACAAACACATCGAACTGAAATAAACAAGATTCCTGCCGAATACAATTTACAAGATATCCATTAGCTATGACAAGAACCCTTTGGTGAGAACCCAGCATTGTAGAGGTGGATGAGACCCGCAGTTTGGGACGGAGGGATGATGCATATGTTTGGTCAGGCTCCACAGAAGTGAAAGGGAGATACTGCTAGGTTGACTGTAGGGATTTTGAAGTTTCAAGTGAAATCATATGTACAAGCAGAAGTATGACAGTGACAGCTGGAGACAGTGACCTGTAGTATCTGAGAAAAACAAGTGCGTGCAGTTTGTCATCACAACCACTTTACAAGAGTTTTTTAAGAATGAGTTCAGACGGTCACACAGCACTTGTGTCGATCTCGGGAACTATAATACGATCACATTGCCTACTGCATAAAATGTTTTACTCCCATCAGAATGAGTAAATCATAAGCACAGGCACAAGTGATGCAGATCCAGTCGTGAGGATGACCGTGACAGCTGGAGACAGCTCTGTGACCTGTAGTATCAGAGATACAAGCGCGTGCAGTTTGTCATCACAACTACTTTATAAAAGATTCTTAAAGGGAACGTGTTTTCAGAAAATGACCTTTTGTTTTTCAAATTTTTTATGTTAAACATATTTTTAAATAACTTTTGGAGATATATTTCTTAATTTTCCATGTCACTTTCTATATTTTAAAAAACAACCTAAAATCCTAACCACTAAGCCTAATATCATCCCTCTCCCCGTCTTGCATCCAGAGGCACAGTCCTGAAATTTTGTCCACGGTCCCTGGGCAGCTGCTGCATGTTCCGACTATATGTACAGATGAGTACAATGGTGAAGCAGGGAGCGGCCAACTCCACCAGTCCCCTGCTGCCAGTAGCTCAGCGCAGGCAGGCGCAATGCAGTGACGCCATCGCACCTGCTCTGCTGAGCCACCAACACTGCAGACCAGACACTAGAGCCGGCCGGCTCTGCACCAGTCCTCATGAGAAGGCCTAATACTGTATGGGGATCAGTTAGGGGGCATCATACTGTGTGTAGGGGGAATTAAGGGGCCATAACTCTGTTTGGGGATATCACACTGTATGGAGGCACTTATAGGGTTTCTGTCACCAGTTTTTTCGGTATGAATCAGGCTGACATTAGAGATGTGCTAATGTCACCTGATTCCAAATATATATGTATTTTATTTACTGGTGCCCCCATTTTTATATAAAATGAACTTTTATTTTATGCTAATAAGGCTTCTAGGTGCAAAGGGCATTACCTCTGCTCCTAGAGGCTCTGTTGATTGACAGGACCAGGCAGAGAAGAAACACTCCATTCACCATAGCTTTCAAGGACCTTCAATGATGTCATGACCATGTGATCAGTCACATGGTTTAGGAGGAGACAGGCTATTTGTGTGATCCTAACCATGTGACTGATCACATGGTCATGACATCATTGAAGGTCCTTGAAAGCTATGGTGAATGGAGTATGAGCTACTGAAAGAGGCTCTGTCACTAGGTTTTAACCTATGTATTTAAATACATAGGTTAAAACCCCTTGACTTCTACAGTTAGAACATACCTTTATTGCAGAGTACAGCGCAGCGGTTGTGCTGAAAAAAGACCTTTAATCTTTATGTTAATGAGCCTTCGGAGCACCGGGGGGCGGGCTCTTTCTTCCTGAGCACCGCTTCTTCACCGCCCCCCGGGTCCCGAGGCTCTCTCCGATGCCGACGTCCACGCCCCTTTGCAAACTGATTGACAGCGCTAGGCCGTTTGGCCTAGCGCTGAAATCCCGCCGGCGCATGCGCAGAAGCGCTTGCAGTGCCGAACACCGCAAGCGCTTCCATCCTTGTGCGCACGCGCCGTCACTTCGCTGAACCCGGAAGTGACGGCGCGTGCGCACAAGGATGGAAGCGCTTGCGGTGTTCGGAACTGCAAGCGCTTCTGCGCATGCGCCGGCGGGATTTCAGCCGTCAATCAGTTTGCAAAGGGGCGTGGACGTCGGCATCGGAGAGAGCCTCGGGACCCGGGGGGCGGTGAAGAAGCGGTGCTCAGGAAGAAAGAGCCCGCCCCCCGGTGCTCCGAAGGCTCATTAACATAAAGATTAAAGGTCTTTTTTCAGCACAACCGCTGCGCTGTACTCTGCAATAAAGGTATGTTCTAACTGTAGAAGTCAAGGGGTTTTAACCTATGTATTTAAATACATAGGTTAAAACCTAGTGACAGAGCCTCTTGAAAGGGTGGACATCCCTGTGTCTGTCCAGGCACTGCGTCGGACGGAGAACAGGTAGCCAGAAAACTGGACTGTCCAGCCTAAAGCCGGACATCTGGCCACCCTAACATCAGCCTGGCCCTAGTGGTATCTGGGGGTGGTGCTTTTAAGTCCTTCTTTTGACGGTGGCCTGAATTACAGATCGATGCCATAGTAATTTAGGAGGAAGGTGGGTAGCAGTGGAAGAAAACATCTTTTATTACTACTGAACGGTAAATATGTGAAATTTACATTATATGAGGTAATGATTGATGATGAGTTAGTCTAAAACATAAGTTATAGTTATGGTAACCCGAATACCATAATGTCACTGTCATCCACAGTGCTCTGCCTCTTTAATGCAGATCTACCTGGTGTGTGGAGACTGCCTGTGAGCTTCTATTGGCTGATAAGGGTCATGTGACCAGGCTACTATTGGCTAATGCAATATCTATTATGGGAATATCTCAGGAACGGTACGTCCTGGAGAGCTGAAAACTGTTCTAAAACCTTCCCGGACACCTGATGTACATGTGTGCCAAATTTTGTGATTGTAGCTGTAGTGGTGCGAATTCCTTTAGCGGACACACACACACACACACACACACACACACACACTCAGCTTTATATATTAGATATATATATATATATTACTCAGGATAACAGCATACACAATAGAATATTGTCAAAGCTTATCTATTCTTTCCTTGTACAATGACCTCTGCACAGGTCACAGAACATGCCTAGAAAACTCTCCCATAGAAGTCAATGAGGTCCCTTCCAGTCCATTGTGTCTCTATGGCCCATGGTGGCTGCTATACAGCATTATATGTATCTTTAAATGTACTTAGATTTATCTACTGTATTAAAGCAAAGCCTCTGTCAATATTTCCCCTCAGACATCCTCCATCAAGCTCCAAACACTACTGAATCTGTCACAACCGCATCTCTACAAGAGCATGGAGAAAAGGTGCATCACCTGCTTAACTGCTAACGAAGAAGGACAAACTATGATTAGAAATTTTATTTTCATTTTTCTATTTTTTTTTTTTTTTTTTTTTTTACTTTTATACTTGTTTTATAACAAAAGCAAAAAGATTGCCACATTTTCTGCTCCATAAGACACACTTTTTGGGTGGAAAATGGCAGTGTTTCTTATGAAGCGAATACTAATGAGCATTTCCATTATGGAAGCGCTCATTAGTACAGAGTAGGACTAGGGAGTGGTGAATATAGCACTCCTGGTGCTGGCTGACAGAACACCAGAGAGCAGTGAGTTCAGGAAGAATGTGCTGGATCTTACGAGTGACACCGCCATCCAGAACAGGAGTTAATTTATTTGTGTTTTGTCTGATCTGAGGTCTGATGAAGAATGGAGGTCTGATGAAGATTACTTTCTGATTTGGGGCTTTGGTCTGAGGTCTGATTTGGGGTCTGATCTCAAGTATGATGAGGATTGGGGGTCTGATCTGTGGTCTGATGAAGATTCGGTGTCTGATCTGAGATCTAATGAAGACTGGGGGTCTGATCTGAGGTGTGATGAAGACTGGGGGTCTGATGTTGAGGTCTGATCTGAGGTCTGATGAGGATCAGGGGTCTGATTTGGGGGTCCAATGAAGACTGGGGTTCTGATGAAAAATATATATTTTTTTATTTTCCTCTTCTAAATCTTATGTTTCGGTGCGTCTTATATAATAAAAATAAAATAATCTTCATTTAGATCACAACTTGTATATAAGCAATCACATTGAATAACTATTAACCGTATGCCCATAAACAGCCCTTTGTAAAGTCACAAGTCAGTGTTCTGATGCGGTCACGCAGCATTTGATTTACTGAATTTTAGTATGAAACGTGCAATGTATGCATCATAAAGCTCTCTGCTTTCTACAGGATGTTGCCCTTCTCCGTCTGAATTCACAAGCTCATATGGATACCGTGCAGGACAAGCCTGAGAAAAGAAATGTTTCTGTTACCCAGCTGGTGAAATATTCAGCATTCACTGCGTTCCCAGGCAGACTTCCTGGCTGCCTGCTCCTTCCTTCCCCTCGCTTGTGTATCTTTGTCCTTTTTTTGCAACAATTCAAACTTCCTATAATCTCAATATACAGAAATTAATCAAAATGTTCCAAGCGCCGCTTCTGGACTGCAGTTCTTGAAAGAACAATAGCACCTATCAGGATGTCGCTGTTTGGCTTTGTTCACACCGGTCTGATATACTGTACACGAAAACTTACATGCACTCATCTGACAGGTCTGAACACTGTATATACTGCAATAATTAAAGTAATTAAGGCTACTTTCACACTGGCGGCAGGCCTGATCCGGCAGGTGAAGGGTGCTGCCGGATCAGGCCTGCCGCAGTGACATGTGTGGAGCCGGAACCGCGCTCCGGCCCCACACATGTCACACAGTACATACATACACATAAACATAAACATACACACACATATAGACATACAAACACACATACATACTTACATGCTCCCCGGCAGGTCTTCGGAGCGTCAGGACGGCTCACACAGGTCACGATTCCGCACAGCGCCCTCTGCTGGGCGCCTGGTGGAATCATGACGATTCCACCAGGCGCCCAGCAGAGGGCGCTGTGGGGAATCGTGACCTGTGTGAGCCCTCCTGTCCCTGACGCTCCGAAGACCTGCCGGGGAGCATGTAAGTATGTATGTGTGTTTGTATGTCTATATGTGTGTGTATGTTTATGTTTATGTGTGTGTCTGTGTCTGTATGTGTAGCCGGATCCGTAATGGACTCCATTGAAAGTCAATGGAGGGCGGATCCGGTTACCATTATGGTCACACCAGACGGATCCACCCCCATTGACTTGCATTGGGGGTCATTCCGGATCCGTCTTGGTGCGGATGCCTGGACCGGAGAGCAAACCGCAGCATGCTGCGGTTTGTTCTCCGGTCTGAAGACGGAACGGAATGCTTTCAGGAGCATTCCGTTGTCTTCAGTTCAGTTTTGTCCCCATTGACAATGAATGGGGACAAAACTGAAGCGTTTTATTCCGGTAGTGAGCCCCTATGACGGAACTCAATACCGGAATTTTAAAACGCTAGTGTGAAAGTAGCCTTAGTAAAGGAAAAAAAACTACCTGTTAAAGTGCAGCCACTGCGGTTCCCACTCCACAGTTCACATGCCGTTCGTTGTGCAGCCAATCACTGGTGTCAATTGTTACGTATGCATTAACGACAAGTGACCACTGAGGCCACTGACTGGGAGAATACGACTAGGACCAGAGCGGCGGCACATTTAAATGGTAAGGTTTTTTCTTTTATTTTACTCATTACTCTGTGACCTTTTTTTAATCTTGGAACGCCCCTTTAAGCACACCAACCAAATGTAAGGCAAATAAAATGGACCTGGATGTATGCCAAAAGTATACCAACTGCATACACTTACAACAGATCCATTTCAAGGGAGTCTGTCACCAATCTTCACCTATTAAACTATCAGCAAAAGCCAGCAGAACTTTGCCCAAGCATGCTAGACATACCTTTATGTAATTTCTTTAAAAGGAGTTTAAATCATATGGAAAAATACTCTAAAGTGCCCTGGGGGGCCGGCTTTAGTTTTCAAAGTAATGGAGCCTGCTGCCCAACCACACGCTACGTACCTCCCCTAAGCTGCATCTCCACCAACGTCATGATGCACCACTTTCCTGCTGCTTACTCCCATAAGCTGTGTCTGGCGTACTTCCCATCTCCGCTGACGTCAGGGAAATGCTTTGGCTTCCAGCATACGTGCAGAACAATTCTCTGAGACAATTGCCCACTAGAGGGAATGTGCCTCAGAGAATTCTTCTGCGCATGCGCAGGAAGTGCAAGATTTGACCAGGCATCTCCCTGACATCAAGTGAGAGAGGGAGGACACCAGGCACAGCTTCCGAGAGGAGCAAGCAGTGGGGATTTGCTGCATCACTGTGACGTTGGTGGAGAGGGGAGGTACACAGTGCAGGGATGAGTGGTGGGCTTGGGTACTTTGAAAACTAAAGCCTGCCCCCTGGGCACTTTAGAGTCGTTCTTTATAGGATTAAAACTTCTTTTCCAGGTCACTACAGATAGAAACAACACAAAGGTATGTCTAGCATGCTTGGGAAAAATTCTGCTGGCCATTGCTGATAGTTTAATGGGTGAAAATTAGGTGACACACTCCCTCTTATAGAACCCCGAAAATAAAATTTGTTAGCGTTGAAGCCTTTCATTGGCTGGAGTGGTGCATGTGACCATGCCCATAGCCAGCTGGATGTAAACCGTGCTGGGACTGGAAGATGGAGAAAAAAGAAGCAGCGCTAAGGGCTGGAGTGGCATGGAGCAGGTAAGTATGAATCTCTGCTTCAGGGGACCATGCTGCAGGAAAATTAAATTGTTAAAAAATTATTTTTACAGGAAAACCCTTTTAAAGGGGTTCTCTAGGAATTAAGAAAATGAAAATACTTAAATATTAAGTTATTATAAATATATTCTCAAATATCTTTCATTAGTTATAATGGCTCATTTTGTCTAGGGAGCAATTGTTAGGAGAAATAAAATGGCCGCTGTCCTATTAGTACACACAAAACCTGTCCTAATCACACAGGAGGACAAGTTACTTTACAACACTGAGGTAAAGAGCTGCCTCATCCTCCTCTCTGCTCTGCTTGTCAGGGCTTATGATGCAAAATACAGTTTAATATGATATTTCGCTGAATTTCTGTGGGAATGGAGTTCATCAGGAGACATGAAGTACAGAGAGGACGGACAGGACAGACTGTGGTAATGGAGACTGCATACAAGAGCTGCTGCTCATTAGCCACATCTGCTCATGAACTCCATTCCTACAGAGATTCAGCTGAAGATCATATCATCTGTATTCAGGGTCATAATCCCTGACAAGCAGAGCAGAGAGGAGGATGAGGTGCTCTTTACCTCGGTGTTGTGAAGTAACTTGTCCTCCTTGTGTGATTAGGACAGGTTTTGTGTGTACTAATAAGACAGCGGCCATTTTGCTTCTACTAATAATTGCTCCCCACACAAAACGAGCCATTATAACTAATGAAATGTATTAGGGAATAAACTTATAATAAAGTAATATTTAAGTATTTTCATTTTCTTAATTCCCGGAGAACCCCTTTAAAGGGTTCAAAACTCTCCTTATCTGTATGTATTTCTGGGAAAAATAAAGAAGGACTAATAGAGAGTGCTGTTGCCCTCACATTTGCTCGAGGAGCCCATTATTGTGACGTTTCTGGAGACAGTTTCCCGCTAAACTTTCCAGAGGTCTGGAGTTGTCCTAAATTCTGATTTCCTTAGGTGGCTGCAGGTGCTATTTGGGTGCATCACTAACCAACACTGACAACTAATTACTGACAGATAACCTTGAATCCTCACTTGGTGCTGCTCTAACAGGCATTCGGTCCACTTTACGTCCAGATTTAAAACAATTTCAATAAAAAATGTCAGTAATAAAATTGTGGCATCTGATGTATTTACATCTCAGGACGGCAATTAGTAGAACTGGCTGAAATTATGTTTGCATTCTCCTAATGAAATATGACATGAGCGGTGTTACGGGTTGTCTATGCCCCACATTAATCTACTTATAGCTGTCAGTCAGGACAATGATGGTGACCAATCAGCAGCCCCTAATTGAATCTCGTTCCCAGACACATTCATATAGCAATCAATGGCAGGAAACTGTCATTCTATTGAAAGTCTGGTAACTAAACCATTACAAGAAGCGGGGGTCAGACCTAAAAATAACAGAGCGAACAAGAAAACAGCAGACTGTTTTAGACATGACCGTATGTTGTAAACTGTACTACAATGTAATATTATAGATTATTCTATGTAACAATACAGAAATTACCTACAGTTTATCAACAAGATTCATAAGTTAAGTTTTTCATATTAAAATCAATATTATTTTTCTGCAGCATGTGGATGAGATTTTGTAGAATCTCATTCAGTGTGAATGAGCGAATGTTAAAGCTGTGGATTTTCCGTCTGCAATTCCATGGTGGAGAATCCACAGCATATCCGCCATGCAGGACATATCCTAAAGCAGAAGCACAGGATCACACCATAGAAAATATTGTAATTGATGGTCACAGCTCACCTCCTTCCCCTCCCTGCACAATGACCTCTGCAGGGGTCATAGAGCATGCTTAGAACTCCCATAAAGGTCAATCCAGTGTCTGCTGTTAGTAAAGCATGCATCTAATGTGGATTAGTCGACAATTTAATACGTATAATGGGACCTTGTAACTCTACCCCAACAGGAGATGTTAAGAAGAGAAGCATTGGGTACGTTGGAGTTCAAAATGGCTGACAAGGGCTGGGAAATTAATATCATTTATTTGATTAAAAGCCATTTCAGTGAATTGATTTGGACTTTATCAGAATAGTGAAATCGATCAAAGCCCCACTCCTACAGACAGGGTTAATATCAGCCGCACAAACACCTCGGGAACACGTCAGTGATTGAGTGGCGCCTGCTGTAATGTCTGGGATAGGAGACACCTAAAAAAATCGTGATATTGCTTATCCCTATGCCCGACCCTTTTCTTTTTGGGCAGATAACCCACTGAGGATTTAAGCAGTGGATTTCTCCCCTTCCCCACTCAACACATCAAGGTTCGGCCAAACCGAATGTGCACATGATGATTGGCCATCTGATTCTTATATCTGAAAACAAATGGTTCTGGTGAATGAAACCTCTACTCAGGGACTTGCTAGTTATATTGTTTCCTGGAAAAGCTGGGTAACAGCTCATGAATGGGTTGTAGGCCAGAATACCCAGTTGCATTCAGAGTAAAGCTGCCTAGTAATGTGATAATATGATATATTTTCGCACTCTAATCAGACAACGTATGTGAGAGCTGTAATAAAAGAGATGCTGGTCATCGTACAGTCATGACTACGAAACAACTGCAAAATGGTAACAATACATTATTATTTATTAGACATCTCAATGTTATTTTATGCAAAAATTCAATTATTTGGCCTCCTGGAAATCTGCAGGTCACATTTGCCAAATTCCACAGCAACAATTATATGTTTAATTTGTGTAAATTTCACTAGAACTAATGACTGTCTTGTATCTATGGTTACAGTTACATGTGAAGTCCTTGCAGTGTATTATTTCCAGCCATCTAAATTGCGCACACCTGGTCTTTAAGAACTTCTTTCCAATTCTTCCGTCTTAAACCATAGCAGTAAAATACAGCTTGATGAAATGAATTTCTTTTTGTAAGGCCTCATCCACACGTCCGTTATCAAATCCCTGAGAAGATGGTCAGTGATGCATCCGTGAAGATGTCCATGAAGAATCCGTGTTGGGTCCCTCTGTCCGTTTTTTTGCTGTCCGTGTGCCATCTGTGTTTCACTGACACTGAACAGCTGAAAAATCATTTTCAAAGCATCTCTTCCTAATTATCCGTGAAACATGGATGCAACACGAATGGCAACCGTGGTTTTCATGGACCCATAGACTATAACAGGCGTGATGGATCCGTGAACACAGACAAAATAGAGCATGCTTCTGTGCTAAAACCACAGACCCATGGACTGTGCTTAAAACACCTATGTGTGAATATGCACATTAAAATGAATGGGGACGTGTGCTGTCCATCACAGTGATTGACAGCTGTCTTTAAAGGGGACAAGACTGGGATCTTGGTGCTAGCCACGACACAGCCAGAAATACAGAAGCTACGTAGAAACAGATCTCAGTGAGAGCTGCATACACCTGCAGCTCTCACTTCCGACCCAATTTTTAGCTAGCAAATGAGCAGTTAAGTGCATTAAAGGTGGCCCCAAGTCACTTTGTGCACCCTTGCTCCTCTTGCTTTCTCTGACAGCCCATCTCTCTCTTTCTTGATTGAAAGGGCCCATTTTTAGGCTTAGTGGCCTGAGCAAAAACGGCAGGATTTATGGGTTTTGTCTTAATATAGATATTGACACAGAAAATGAAAAATAATCAAAAATTCTTTAAAAATATGTTAACCGTAAAAACATGATATAGAGAATAGGTCACTTCTGACGACACATTCCCTTTAAATGCATACACGTACAGGGAACACATTTCATCACTGAGCGAGCTCCCACTGGACAATTATGTCCTGAATCAATACAATATTTTATCACAAACTATAATTCAATTTGCTTAGCTTCTGCTATATAATAAGCTTCCTACAGGTCGGACAGCAAGTTCAACATGTTAGTTATACTTAACAAATCCTCCTTCTGGATAGATCATTGGTATCTGATCGGTCAGGGTCCAACACCTGGGACCCCGGCCGATATGTCTATCGATATGCCATAAATGTTTATAATGGACATCTTGGAACAAATTAGTTCTACAACATAATAAACCACTACACTGTATTAGGGAATTACTCTGTATGGAATTCACTTGTACATAATTATAGGTATTTAGAGATTATTATTAATTACAGCAGAGTTAACCTAATTAGCTTGGAGAATAATTATAATAATTAACACAAACGGGCATCTGTAGATTAATTTTGACAGTAGAACATAATATTATAATTATATCTGAATTTGATAAAACGAGAATAAAGGAATTGCAAAAAGACAGTAAACATGAGCCATTGCTATTAGGTCAGTGTGTGTAGGTTATGAAAATAATGTCGCCCTCGTGTGATTGTACCCTGGCAGATAATTCCACCAATTACAAATCTGTTTCTCTCAAAATTACTGCAAATAGCAGATGGGTTCTGAAAATGCTGCCTCATATGAAAAGGTAGCTTCACACCTCCGTCCATTAGGAGGCCAGTAATGTGTTTGCAGCACAATGCTCCATTCACACTGACCTACTGTGTCGGACGCAAACGAAACAAACTGTTCTCTCTACGGCACAAATCACAGTTCAGTAGATGGCCGGACACAATAGGGCGGCTTCTAGACCGGCTGTGTGGACAGTATAAAAGGCCATTGGATAAAGGGACTGGCCTGCCGAGCCGCATCATAATTTGACACAAATAATTGCTCTAGATTGAACATGACAAAAGATAACCACCATCTGGCCCATTTTCTAAAAGCCATAAAACGTCACATTTAGATTGATCCTGCCCATTCTTATCTACAAGATTATGTACTAGGCCCATAAACACAGCACTTGCAGTACAATTACCCGAGAAGATACTTACAGTATACACTGAATAGGAAGTACTTTCATTTTGATTCCGCCACCCAGCTGATTAATATATTATAATGGGAACACTGGGAATGGTTACATTAGACTTCTACATACTGAAAAGTTTATATAAATCTATGTTATATTATAAAATGTGTCCCCAGGAAGCCACCTTGGAGGGACTGAAGATAAATGTACCTTGACGTACAGGCATACAGTGGCATATGTATGTTGCACATAGGGTCCAATTGTAAAAAAAATAAAATAAAAAATACTAAATCCACAGCACAATATGTTTTTCCTGCTTTTTCTTGGTTAAAAAACTGCATTCTGCTTCGCTTTCACATACAGTTGGAAAAAAGATCTGCTGATAAATAGCAGCAGACCTTTAATCAATTGTTCATGAAAGACTGTACTTTCCAATTCAGAAGGCTAATGCAAAAAAAATAAATAAATAAAATAAAATAGACCATGCAGTGTACGTTCAGAACACCCTTTTGGTGTCTGCAGAGTGAATGGAGCCTATCGGTACATTAGACATATCATTGTGAAGATGCAACATTTGCAAAAATACATTACATAAGGACCTGGAGGAGGAGCCAGAAAACTTTCTAGCCACCTAGGGAGGAATTTATCATTGCCCCCATTACACTTTTCTGGAGTAAAAAAGTCACAGACCTCATTTCTGTCACTTTTTAAACACCGTTTGAGACAAAATGTGTTGCTACTTTCCTGAAAAGGGGGCATGGTGAAGGAGTGGATGGACCAGTGGGCCCTAAACATTTTTTTTCATTTACACCCATTTTCAGACGTAAATGAAGACAGAAACCTATGGCAGCTCCGATCTATTTATTTTGTCCACTGTTAGGGATCAAGTACACAGCTCTGCAGGGGAGCACTAGACTAACTGCTCAGGTGTGGAGCATATGTGAAGTCAGGCCCACACATCACTAGGTGTAGTGCAATTCCAGAGAAAAGGGTTTCATTGCTGGTAACTTTTTGAATTAAAAGGGTTTTCCGGGAGTTAACTATTGATGACCTACCCTCAGGATCTGATCGTTGGGGATCCGACACTCAGGACCCCTGCCAATCAGCTGTTTGAGAAGGCACCAGTGCTCCCGTGAGAGCCGTGGCCTTCTTTCAGATTTTTCTAGGCCAGTGACAGCACGTTCATCGGTCACGTGGCCTAGGAGCGGCTCAAGTGAATGGGGCTGAACGCGATACCAAGCACAGCTGCTGTACAATGTATGGCGCTGTGCTTGGTAAGCTGCGAGAAGGCCTCGGCGCTTACGGGAGCCCTGGTGCCTTCTCAGATATTAATGTACTATCATGAGGAGAGGTCATCAGTATCAGGAGCCTGGATGACCCCTTTAAGGTAATGGTTAGCATTTTCTTATGACACTTCCCTAACACTGTGGTACTGAGACCTGCAGCTTCTGCTATGGCTTGCAGCCAAAGCTGGTGCCTATCTTTATCTATATTCTGAGATATTTTTAAATTCCAGGTAATTTCTCCCTAATAGCTGCCTTCAGCTGGAATGATGTATTTTATAATAATGATAACACTGGGGATTTTTTTTAGATTTACCGCGAGCGCAGGAAGTAGGAATCTGGGTTTTCTCAGGCACTGTCTACGGAGTGAAGATGACAGTGCCGCTCCACTGGGAATTGTTCTGCTTCACTACCACAGCTGTACGAAATCTTTAAAGGTCAGAAGCTGTGGGGTGACTGAGCTTATTCAATCTTCTGCGCCACTCCTCACTGTGGCACGACTGGGTTTCAATGGATTTACAGCGGAGACCAACTTGCAAAATATCATACAGACAACCAATATTTCATTTATACAGATGCTGAAAATCAGAAAATCAGGTGGCGGAAATATTAACCACTGCTGAGCTGTCATATGCTGATGAAGGCATTGAGTAGGATGGAGCCACAGTGATATCTGCTCCTATATATCAGCCGGAGAACATGTCTACCTAGAAGAAAAGTCACCCGGAAATACAAGCACTCATGGTTTTCTGTCCTCAGAACGATGTCTGCAATATTAAGGGCATATTCCCAAATAACAGATTTGTTGCAGGAACATCTGAGACTGAAAATGAGTTCAGTTTATCTCAATGGTTTTGTTTCGGCGGCACACACATGGATTTCCACAACACCCATTCAGAAAATAGGTCAGCCTTAGGAATTTCTGCAACAAATCTAGCACGTATGAATTCATTCTTAATAGTTTCCCTGTTCTATTATCACAGTGCTGTAACCTACAAAGAAAATGAGAAATATAATACCAGGAATTTCATGACTGCTACATGGTGGGCTCCTGCATGGTTTTCACTTTGAACGATGGCACAAGTATGAAGGACACATAGGCACCATATGGTTCCTCTATGAGGTATTCTCCGCCAGGGTTCAGCTACACAGAAATCTTGGTCGAGCAATACCGGTCGTGCCCAAGGATCTCAGTGGGATCACAGTGTAGTGTTGCTAGCATACAGATGATTGGTGTCAGAGCAGGACTCGCTCTTTGGCTGCGACCCTAGAATCGTAAAAAATCCAGCAGTGTTGGATTTTTTGTGATTCTGGGGTCGGGGTCATGGCACACATGCAGGTTGCACTGTGACCCCATATATTTTAGTGCTAGCACCGATACACTGCGATGATTTGATGTGACAGCTGTGAACCCTTAGATACAGAATGCAATAAATAGGAGAATATTGTCACAGAGTACATGAAGAAACTTTAGTGTCTTTGCCTCTGTGTAAAACCAGTAAAGCACAGTATGGGTCCAAAGATCTGTGCCACACGGGTCTGTAATAAAGCTGTGTATATGGGGCCTTAATGTGGAGTCATGGAATAAGAATTCCAAAACTAAATCCTAAAACAAACCGCAAAAAAGATTAATGAAAAAGGGACCAAAGTGATTTAAAGAGGTTCTCCGGTTTCATGATGACATTTTTTATCTGCTCACAGTAGCCCAAACATTGCATATCTTTGGCCTATATACCTGTTTCCAGTCAGCATGTTCCTTTCTCAGCATCACTTCATCCTGGCAGGATGTGTACATGCAGAACTTCCTGTTTCCATCAGCTTCCTGCTGGGTTTTCTAACCAATCCCAGCATGCTTTGCTCTAATGTTTCTCAGGGCTTGCTCTGCCTAGCTTATGTGGAGAGGGGAGGTGTGGGGGT
Organism: Rhinella marina; assembly: GCA_900303285.1. Lineage (NCBI taxonomy): Eukaryota > Metazoa > Chordata > Amphibia > Anura > Bufonidae > Rhinella > Rhinella marina. Next base: position 1,112,606 of record ONZH01010099.1, on the reverse strand, counting down.
GTGAATACTGCAGAGAGAACAGTGTGGCAGGTGGAGCAAGTCCTGTGGATCACGCTGGGTTTGGTTAATAAACTCAGCAGGAAGCTGATGAAAACAAGTTCTGCAGGTACACATCCTGCCAGGATGCGGTGATGCTGAGAAAGAGGGGAAGGAAAGTGCTTGCACCCTCCTAGGAAAAAGAGGTACATGGAGCAAAAATATGCAGTGTTTGGGGGGGGGGGAACTAAATGAAGATTTAAAAAAATCAATTATGAAACGGGAAAACCTCATTAATATTTACTGATACAAGGGCAAGTACAAATATTAATACCCAACAGGATGCATAAATAATTTATAAAGATTAGGCTATTAGTCAGCTTGATCTGTGGTAGAGATCTGGAGGAGTTCACATGGCAGGGGCTCTGCAGGGGAAGACCTTTGTGAATTACAAAAATAACACTATAAATAATTAACACAAACCTCCGGCATTGTTATAAGTCCTACAATACTGACAGGCACATTTATTTCTTCTAGACATCCCAGATACACACAACTAATGAAGCTGGCCTTATTTCCCACCTGATCTATCGAGGATCTCAGAACAGAAAAGAGTGATGCACTTCAGGACCATAAAGCTGCAGAGGCGTGCAAACGTAATCCTGTATTGCGACTTCTCTCCAGGGTTACATTGTGTTGCTGCAATAAACACTGGTGATTAACCTTTCACAGTTCCTGGCATCAGATGACAGGGTGGACCACCATCCAGTCTGAGGAAACATCAGCAACAGTAGCTACAAAACAGCTTCAGGCTGTAGTATGAATTTTTGGATTTATTGGCATGAAGTGTATGGGGTCTGATACGGTTAGGCAAGGTTCATATGCGGAGCGCTATGTCAATTTTTCTTTGTTCCAGTATAGGAACAGAAGATTAAAAAAAAAAAAAAAGTGAAATGCTGCGAAATGCACCCCACTTACTATAATGGGGTCCGTGAGTTTTCCATTCTAGTTTCCTAACCACGCACTGCGTTCAGATAATTTTAGAGGAACTTCATTGCTGGATTGATATCTCTAAATGTCAGTAATACATTAATCTAGCTGTACTGAGCCACTTCCTATACTGATATGTGCTTGTTAAAGGGGCTGTATGTACACATTTATTATACTGTTACAAACATTTAATTTAAAATGGTTTTCCAAGATTTTAACACTGATGACTTATCTTCAGGATAAGTCACCAATATCTGATCAGTGGGGGTCCGACACCCGGGACCCCACCGATCAGCTGTTTGAAAAGGCACTGGAACTTCAATGAGCTGCTCCTAGGCCACGTGACCAATGAACATATCGTAGGATGGAGAAGGCCACAGGCACTGTGCTTGGTTTTCGAACAGCTGAACAGTGGGGGTCCTGGGTGTTGGACCCCCACCAATCAGATACTGATGACCTATCCGGACAAGAATAGGACATGTTCTATCATTTTTGCTGGGCTATAGAACGGACATACGGATGCAGACTGCACACAGTGTGCTGTCCACATTTTTTTTGCGGATCCATTGAGATGAATGCAGCTAGGATGCGGACCAAAAATACGGTCTTGTGAATGGGGCCTTACAGGGAGAAAGCTGTCAATCATCGACGGGAGTGTAGGCAGAGCCCCCCAGCTCATGAATCCACCAGACTCCTAGTTCTCAGTGCTTGCACAGAGCTGCAACAAATAAACTAAAAAACTAAACCATATTCACATTAAGATGGCACTGAAATCAGCGTCTGTCTCTATGATGAGAGAGGGCAGCATGGACATCTGACAAGTTCCTTCATTCTGTCTCTATACCAAATAAAAACTTCTGGTTGAATATGCATGACATTTATAGTCTACTTATACCTTTCTATATACTTTATTAATACATATTGTAAATGCCATAAAATTAATTTTTCCCAAAACTTTATTTATGTTTTTAAAGGGGTTGTCTCACTTCAGTGGCATTTATCATGTAAAGAAAGTTAATACAAGGCACTTACTAATGTATAGTGATTGTCCATATTGCTTCCGTTGCTGGTTGTTTTCATTTTTCCATCATATTATACATTGCTTGTTTCCATGGTTACAATTACCCTGCAATCCATCAGTGGTGCTCATGCTTGCACACTATAGGAAAAATGCTGCCCTCTCTGGTGAAAGCTCACATAGGCTAGTGTTTTTTTTTAATAGCATGCAAGCACAGCCACACTTGTGGATTGCAGAGTGGTCGTAACCATGGAAATAAGACCTATATAATGTGATGGAAAAATGAGTCTAACCCACAAAGGAAGCAATATCTCCTCAGGCAGAGATTTTCATAGTCTCACTGCTCTTACTGTAAAGAATCCTCTTCTATGTTTGTGTACAAACCTTCTTTCCTCCAGACGCAGAGGATGTCCCCTCGTCACAGTCACAGTCCTCGGGATAAATAGATGATGGGAGAGATCTCTGTACTGACCCCTGATATATTTATACATAGTTATTAGATCTCCCCTCAGTCATCTTTTTTCTAAAGTGAATAACCCTAATTTTGATAATCTTTCTGGGTACTGTAGTCCACCCATTCCAGTTATTACTTTAGTTGCCCTCCTCTGAACCCTCTCCAGCTCTGCTATGTCTGCCTTGTTCACAGGAGCCCAGAACTGTACACATTACTCCGTGTGTGGTCGGACTAGTGATTTGTGAAGTGGCAGGACTATGTTCTCAGTGTAATGGAGTACGGATTCCTGCGGTTGCTCTGAGCGCTATACAGGCCAGGGAATACATCACTCTCCTGCTTCTACCAGCGCTGCTCTCCTAAATCCTAGCACCAATTGGATATGTCTGGCTTTAGCATAAGGGTCCCAAGCAAGGGAGCGATGTCTTATGTGAGCTCTTGCCCTGTTCGCTCCACTCAGTTAATAGCACGTACCAACGTGCAGAGCTGAGCACGGGCAAGGCAGGAGCTCACATAAGACATCGCTCCCCTGCCCATTGTGCTAAAGCCTGACATAGCCAACCTATGCCAGGATTTAGGAGAGCAGCCCTGGTGCAGGCAGGAATATAGATGCTCCGCCAGGTACAGCGCTCGGTGTGGCCATAGAGGAGTCTGTACTCAGGTACACAGCGGTGTAAGGGAGTACAGATTCTAAAGCACACCTGAACTTCAGTCAACTATTTTGCTGGGAAAACATAGAAAAAAAAAAGAAAGTCTATTAGAAAAATTACTTTTATGGCATTTACAATAGTTTTCAATTAAGAAAGGTTTAGGTAGACTTTAAATGCCGTGCACATTCAACCAGAGGTTTTTATTTGGTATAGACTTAGATTTCCCGACTCTCGGGCACATCGGCCTCAGCTGGGGGAACAGCAAGTCATTTTAGTAGTGCTAAAAATTCTTTGCTCTCCTGTTCTCCAACATGAATAGAGGGAAAGGAGAAATGGCTTTCATTTCTACAGTACAAAGGCTTGCGATGACAATTGTGACCCCGGGAAGTTTCAGGAGGACATTTTTAGGAATAATGAGAAGTAATGTTTTTCAAGTCTGAATAGATTTTTCTCTGTGACTATAATGATTTGATGCCTTAGAAAAATATGTTCATTGAATAAATATCCTGTCAAAACAGTAACTACAACACCAACTATATAAATACCTTACATATTCAAAAGAGAATTATCAGAATATAATGCTACACCATTTTTGGCGTAAAAAAAAAAAGTTGCAATGCAATTCCGCCTTCGCCAGTTTTTAAAAACAGGGAGTGGCCAGGGTGGAGTGTGGGCGGGACCTTCAGGGCACGGACTATTGGAGTCAGCATATAATTTATAATGAGGGCTGCGCCATCAAGACCGGCATCTGCTGCCTACGCATCTAAAAGCATATACTAAAACCAACTTTTTAGGCTTACATTCTGCTTTATGATGACTGTATTATAGAACTATTATTATCAAAAACTATCTTTTACTACTGATATAATCATTTCCTGCCAGAATTCCATGGTACTGAAACAGCCATCATTAAAGGGGCTGTTTGGGCTACAGATATTGATGACCTACCCTCAGGATAGAATATCAATATATGATTGGCGTGGTCCCACTGCTGTTACCCCCCCATCAGCTGTTTGAAGGGGTCACGGAGGGCTGTCTCCTCTTCAATAAGCGCTGCATTGGTGATTGGTGGGGGTGCTGGGAGTCAAAGTCCCACCGATCGGATGTTATTGGTCTGCTCTGAGGGTAGGCCATCAATATCTGAAGCCCAGACAACTCCTTTATACTTTACGCTCTGTGATGTACTATCACAGCACAGAAGGCAGTGAGTGTTGGCGCAGGCTCAGGAGCGGGGCACCAGCTGTATTATACATGTGTGATTTGTTTTAATATCAGTGATATAATGGTGATATATTATATGACTAAGCCTTGATAATGTGGCACCCATCTCACCATTAAAGGATCTTTCAGAAATGTTATTACTGATGACCTATCTTCAGGATAGGTAATCAGTATCTGATCAGTGGGGGTCTGACACCCGGGACCGCTGCCGATCAGCTGTTTGAGAAGGTACCAGCGCTCCTGTGAGCACTGCTGCCTTCTCGCAGCTTTTCCTAGGCCAGTGATGAGACATTCATCGGTCACATGGCCTAGGAGCAGCTCAGCCCCATTCACTTCCATGCTCAATACCAAGTACAGCCGCTATACAATGTACGGCGCTGTGCTGATAGAAGGCAATGATTAAAGGGGTTGTCCAAGTTATAAAAAAAAATATATAGCACTGTAAATCTGATGGGTAGCAATATATAACTAAGTTCAGCAAGTTTTAGGCAAAAAAAATCCATATTTCCTCATTTCCCTGGTTCTCTTCTGGCCTTTGTTTACATGCAGTAATAACAATCTCTGCCCCTCCCCCCTCCTCTGCAAAGGCAGTGAATATAAGTGCTGTGAGTACATGTCTGCCTGCTGGGATACGCAGCAGCATGTTGTATGTGTAGGACTACAAGTCCCAGCTGTACACACAGGAGATTCTCCCTACCTGTTCTTGTACAATACAATTCCTCTATAGCTCCTTGCCCAGCATTTGTCTCCTCTCACTGCTGCAGCTACTATTACTATTTGTTGTAAAGCCTTGAGCCCTCAGTGTGTTCTGGCTGAAGGGGTTAATGTTTTATCTGAAGGAATCCAGGGAGAGAGCAGATAGCAGCAGCGGCAGAGCAGGGGAGCGTGGCCAGTGACGTCTTGTGTACAGACTGTTATCTGAACTCTGAGGCTTGTACACGAAGCATCACAGACCAGGGAGATAAGGTGACATCACAGGTCATGTGACCCTCAGTCAACTCTGAGAAACCAGCAGCTTTAGAAACACAAAGTATATGGGAAAGTTGTTATACCTGACAAGTTAGAAACATATAAAGAACAAAAAAATAACTCGGACAACCCCTTTAAGACCGCCATGTAAAATCCAGGTCTTAATAAATGTCCCCCAAAGTGAATGATAAAAAAGACATACCGTATCAAGAACAACAAATTATTGATGAGGTGGTGCAGTGGTCCTTATAGTGAATCCTCACTGTTACATTGGCGTCATGGCTCAGAGGAGGGAAACCTTCTCTACATTTTTTTCACATTACAGCCTTCTCACACATTTTTGGCTATAGGTACTGTATATAGAGTATCTTAAAGGGGTTTTCCGAGTTATATATATTGATGACCTATCCTCAGTAATTACACCTACTCATCACTACCCCGTTACGGCAAGCATGTAAACAATGAATAGGAGGCAGCGCTGATACGGCGCGCGCCTCCTCTTCAAACAGCTGATCGTCGGGGGTGCCGGGTGTCGGACCCCCGCCGATCTGATATTGATGACCTATCCTGAGGATAGGTCATCAATATATATAACTCGAAAAATCCCTTTAAGACCACAGGCCACCCTCAGAGACGACCAGAGCATGATGTATCTCTCTTTTTCTAGAGATCTATCTATCTATTGCTCAATGGTTTATTTTTGTTAAAATCTATAGTATGGATGTCTGACCTCACTGTATAAGTTTACAAAGTCTGTCTGCACTGGATTCAATTTGCATCTTCAACAGAATATTGCATATATTTTTTTATCCTCATCCACACTCTCCTCTTTGCTTTCTCTTCTCTTTTTCCTTAGGTTAGTTTCACACTTGCAGTAGGGAACTTCAGCAGGCTGTTCCAGTAGAGAACAGCCTGCCAGAGTTCTCTGAACCGACATTGCCAGATACTACTGAGTTCCCGTTGGACCCTATTGACTATGATGTGGTCCGGTAGAGATCCAGCAGCTACCTGACAAATATGCCCGCAGCATTTTTTGTCCATCCGATTCCCAGCATTGGAACATCTGGTCACAGGTATGAAAGAAGCTCTCCTGTCTATTCTAGTTTACTACTGCAACAAAAGAACTATATGCCACTTGAAGACTTTGTGTCATAGAGACAACTTCACTCCACGTGCCCTATTAGTCTCCCGGAACCCCCTTCTATGGGCCAGATTGGACAGCTGTTCTGGAGGACTTAATCTGACCATATATTACATGGATGGCCATTCATCTGAATGACTGCAATATCATACTACATTTCACCTGAGGCAGCCACTGCAGAGCATACGCGTGGCTGGCCGCAGCTTCACCTGATTTGTCCTGGTGTACGAGGAGTGGGATCCGGGGATGTCAGGCCAGTATTCAGATCCTAACCCCGTTTAAGAATATGTTTAACAATTTTTTTTTTTACTCAGTATGTTTCAGTCGTCCCTTTGTTCTTCATATTTTTTTTTACTTTGGTTTAGGTTTGTACTTTTATTGTTCTCATTTATAGTCATATTGTCTAAGGAGTTGTCTTAGAAAAATGTAAAACTTTTAAAGCAAAAAAGAGAACATACAGACTTGAAGCTATTTGGAAAATAAAAATCCTAGCATTTGGGGCAATTTGGGTATTTTTATAGGGTGCTCCGGTGATCGGTGTGTCAGCTATACCTATTGCTGGTTATGGTTTACAAAGTAATTTTATACAAAGGGATATTTCATTTATTTTAAGTGGTGTCAAGACGATTTCCAGCAAGTTCCGTGCTCCATAAGAAAAGTGCCTGAGGGGAGTTAAGGCAGTTATATGACCCAAACACTGCAAATTCTGGATGGCATATGGATACAGTCTATTCAAACCGACAGGAGGTCTGAACTTTCCGCACAAACTATTACTCTACACATTACTACATGGTTATAGTCTGCAGAGAATAAATGCAGTACCAGTATGTCCACCTAGCATGGTTGGGGTGCTGAGTTCTTGGCGCAAGCACTGCTGCATCTGCACAAAATTTGCAGCATACTACAGCAGTAATATGTTGTGTGGTGCAAAAGTATCAGCTCAACTAGGGTGAACACAATCATGATATAGAACTAAATAACACAATTTCACAATTTTAGAGGGAAGCCAAACAACATTTTACAAAACTAAGAAAAGTCTTTTACATTCAAAGTAGAATTCTTCTTAAAGGGGTTGTCTCATCATGGACAACGGGGGCATATCGCTAGGCTATGCCCCCATTGTCTTATAGGTGCGAGTCCCACCACTGGGACCCGCACCTATATCCAGAACGGAGCCCTGCAAGGTGGTGGCTGAAGGACTCCAAACCAAAGCCTCTCTTAATCCAGTGTTATCACCCTCCAGGCTTGCATTTTTTATGTTTTTGCTGTGGAGGCCAGGTGGACATCTGAGCATCATGTCATATGAAACAAACTGCAAACATGGCAAATGTTACTGCACCTAAGTCCCCCTTAGACACACTTGTGTTGTTGTTTTCCGGTCTTGAGCTCCGGCAAAGGATCTCAATACCGGAAAAAAAAAACATTTTTGTTTAGTCCTCGTGCATTCTGAACGGAAAGAGATCCGTTCAGGATGCATCAGGATGTTTTTTCCGTTCAGGCAGTATTCCATTTTGTGACCATTCACAAAACAGCTGCAAGCTTCCGGTTTTTCATAAAAACGGAATATAACGGATCCGGCACTGAAAAGAATGTAAGTCAATGGTGACAGATCGTTTTTTATGGAGTCTTAAAAAAAAGGATCACTCACCCATTGTCTTTCAATGTATTTAATGATAGATCCGTTTTTTTACATTTTGCACAACAGCATCCTAATGGAACGGATACATCCTGATGTGAAAAATCAGAACGGATCTGTTTCATCTGATCCTCTGCCGGATCTCAGTAGCGGAATTAATAACGCATGTGTGAAAGTAACGTAAGCCGCAAGAGGAGGTTGACGGAGGGTGAAGGAGGAAGCTATATAGCAATATTGTGAAATTCTCAAAGTAATCTTTTTGTAGCAATCTAATTTATATTGGCCGTACAGCTTTAATGACTAGCCTTACATAAGAAGTCAATGGAAACTGAATTATCAGCAACAACCCTTTCAAAAACAGTCCTCAGGGCAATCATCAGTCCCAACTGCCCAGCAAATGCCGGCAAAAATACGGATAACTCAACCGCCAGAATGAGAGCTACTCAAAGAGTGCGGCTCTCCATTCTAGCTCATAAACGGGAAAATACCTCTCTGTTGTCCATATGTCCTAACTGGGCTCCTTAAATCATATGTATTTTCAATGTGGATCTGCAAAATATGGATGATGTCGGTGCTGCATCAGTTTTTTGTTTTTTTTTTGCGGACCCACTGACTTCAATAGGTCACAGTATAGGACATGTTCTATATTTTGCAGAACGGGCATACGAATGTGGAAAGCACATGGATTATCCGTGTGCATTCCGTATCCATATGTCTGTTCCACAAAAAGGTAGAACATGTCCTATATACAGAAAAATATGGTTCACAAACCCACTGAAGTTAGTGGGTCCGCAAAAAAACAGATGCAACACGGATGTCATCCGTATTTTGTGGATCTGCATTTTGAGGACTGCACAATACATACAATGTCAGCTTTCCAGACACCATAGCAACTACAAATTTACGTAAACTCCAGCTTTAAGATGTACCATATTTGTGTTCTGCTTCTGGAACTTGTCTGTAAAATATCAATAATTACGTTTTATTTCAGTTTGGGATGAGAACAACATCAAAAAGGGCAGTTCTGTACACACAGAGCCAGTGACGCAGAGCACTGTTTGTGTCTGGCTTTGCTTTTCACTGCGGATACACCAACATGGCAGCAGGATGAGATTTTGCAGTCTTGTAAAAGATAAAAGAAAAATAATCTACTGCCTAGCCCTAGGAAAACCTCATGTTTTTAGCTAAATTGACTGCAGAAGTGTCTTGCTGGGTAAAAACAAATACATGCACTAAAATCTATATATGCTCCTCAGTTGTGTATTATACCAAGCTGTAAGGTTTCCTATTGTCTGACTATTGTCAGATGACTATAGGTATCTTTTGGTGGATTCTAACAACTTCATCGGCTTCTGCCAACAATATAAAGTCAGGCTGCCTAAAGGTCATCAAATGGCTTTTGTCAAGGAAATGTAGGAGCCACTAGAGGAAGCAAAGTGCAAAGATATTATTATAGCTTCCATTGCACTGTATAAACTCTTATGCATTGAGCTCCCCCTAGTGGTGGCTGCAGTCGTATCAATTTATTTCTGACAGTTGTCTAGTGTAAACACAATCAGAAATGTGCTGTCCAGGATGAGCGCCATATTTTTTACATACTTATTCCACTTTTTCGCTGAGCGGAGGAGGAGCTGGAGAAGCACACGTGGATGATGAGAACGTGAAAGATCTAGTACTGTACCATGGATGTGGGCTCTTCTTGTGGTATCCGTGGTATCTTGTGGTAAGTCAGATATAGCAGGTGAGGTCAAGGGCAATTTTTTCATTACTTTTTTTATCATAATTTCTTTTGCAAGATGGGGGTCTCCATGGGTTATTTTTTTCTGGCACATCCTACAGATGATCGCTCAGATAGAGGTCTGGGGAATTTGGAGACCAGGTCAACACATTTAGCTCTTAGTCATGTTCCTCAAACTATTCCTGAACATTTTTTTGCAGGTGGCAGATCACATTATCCTGCTGAAAAAAGCCAGTGCCATTAAAGAATAAGGCCCCATTCACACGACCGTATTTACATTTCCGCATATTATCCGCATTTTTGCAGATAAGATGCAGAACCATACGGATTCATTTTTCCGTAGGAAGAGAAAGATTTAGCTAGATGATACGTGCTACATCCACCTTAATGCCAGAAGAACACTACCCAGGGCATCACACTGGCTCCGTCGTCTTGTCTTCTTCCTATAGTATATCTTGTTGATATCATTTTACCAAGCAAGCGATGCAACATGCACAACTCTAGACACATGAGAAAAAAGAAAATGTGATTACTCACACTGGGTCACCTTTTTCCATTGCTCCATGGTCCAGTTCTGGTGTTCCCATTGTAGATAACTTTGGCAGTGAACAGGGGTCAGCAGTGTGAACAGTCTGCCACTATGCAGTGACAAATAGCGCAAATTAGGATAGTAATATGTCAGAGGAATTCAATGAATTCAATAAGATTCCAAATGTGAAAGCCAGTCGTATGACTAGTGAAACGTCTTCAACAGAAAATATAACAAGTCCAGTTGCTCTGACTTATTACTGAAGCCTCATTCACACTTACAGTGGAATCCTGACATTTTCTGGAGTTTACCCGGAGGGACTGTATGTGTGAACGCACATATCCGCAACATCAGTCCCGGACTTTACCCAGACGTTTTCTCCCAAGAGCCCTAGTAATAATTCCGGGATATGATCGAGTGAGCTCATGTGTGAAAACAGCAGTAAATGTTCCAGAAAATCACAGTGGCCATGGCTAAGTTCCCGCCCCTTGTCTAGGCACCTGGAACATTTCCTCTGTAGTGAGAACACACCCGACATGGAACATCTCTGGGGTGATAGCTACATGTGTGAAAGACCAACTATGGTCAATCTCTGGACCTGATAATCTGGAAATATTCCAGAGTTTAGGTGTGAAAACAGAATGATTTACCTTGACCTGGATGATTGAGAACCTTCACAGACTGGAGAATTCCATGATGAAAGCAGGTTCTGCCTTGGTACCAACCATGGCCTCATCAGGGTTTGTAGAGGGTTGGAGAGCGTCTACTGCCATCATGAAGAGTGTGGAGATATTATCTTGCATGATAAAACAAGTTTGTTCCATTACTCCTGTTCAAAGGCATTAACTGTTACTTTAAATGAAAAGTCACTTGCACACACAAGGCACTTTCCACACGAACCAGGAGTGAAGGAAACACAAATGTGACGTCTCTTCACTTGACTCCAGTACAAATTATGTAAAGAAAAAAGAGAAATTCTTGGCAACAAAAGAAAAAAAACTCAAGAGTCGATTTGATTACATCTACTGAAGTAGTCCCAGACAATTCTATCTGCCATACTATATGTGCCTCTCCATGCTTCATAGACGTGTTTTGGAGCTATCTAGGACTATATTATTTCATCCTTGAGTATACTGTAGCAGGCTAAATAACTGCAAAAATATATTCTGGAGAATAAATTACACTGGTTGGGAAAATGAAAAATAGCAATTTTACCCAGAAAGCACATAAAGGGGTATTCTAGTTTCATGAAACTGATGACTTATCCTCACGATAGGATTGGTGGAGGTCCGACTCTCGGCACCTCGACGATCAGCTTTGAATAGCAGAAGAAGTTGTAACTACCCATCACCGCCAATGCAATGTAGACAGGATGCAGTTCTTACAGGATTGCTGTGGCCCCTTCAAACAGCTGCTCTGTAGAGGTTCAGAGAGTCAGACCCCTATTGATCTGATATTGATGACCTATCCTGAGGATAAGTTATCACAAAATCAGAAGAAGGAGCCTTTACATCTGCTGTGGGTCCAACAGGGACAGTAGGAGAACTCTACACCAAGCTGGACCCATCTTCTTTCCCTGCACAGGGCATCTCCTCTGACAAACAATGGAGTCAGACCTAGTATGTAGAGATGATGCTACAGGCCCTGAATCTCCATTGCACAGTCACCCTACAACACCGGTATACACTCTCTTGAGCACGGCCTGGCAGAATATTTCTGGTCATATATACAACAACTTGTATTTTATGCCTCATGTGATCAGTACGCACTGTTTAAACAGGTACCAGTTCTGAGAAAGGAGCATTACACAAGAGAATGAGTTTCCTCAGGGCACAGAAAGTGCTTGCTAACCCTCTATATATGGAAGCGTCTGCCGGAATTGTAAGTAAGGACATCCCTTCATACTGAAAGCCTCCACATTAGCGCAGAGGTGCAACGTGAGCTGCCGGAGTTAACACTTCCTCTCCCTGTGATCTCAAGGATTAACAGGAGTATTAACAATACTAAGGGAAACTACGTTTAATTAAGAAGTGCCCTTTGTACAGGATTCCACAAAGATTTCCTTGAAGATTGCATGGTTTTACATGACTCATTAAACCCTAAAAACATTCAGATTCCTACACGTAATATTAAAGGGCATCTTTAGCAGATTTGTACCTATGACACTGGCTGACCTGTTACATGTGCACTCGGCAGCTGAAGACATCTGTGTTGGTCCCATGTTCATATGTGCCCGCATTGCTGAGAAATATAATGTTTAATGTATGCAAATGAGCCTTTAGGATCAACGGGGGCGTTGAGGTTACTCCTAGAGGCTCTGCTCTCTCTGTAACTGCTGCAATCTCTGCACTTTAATTGACAGGACCAGGCAGTGTGAAAGTCATCACGTTTGGTCCTGTCAATCAAGGTGCAGAGGACGCGGAAGTTGCAGAGAGAGCAGAGTCTCTAGGTGTAACTGCAACGCCCCCGTTGCTCCTAGAGGCTCATTTACATATATTAAAACATCATTGTTCTCAGCACATATGAATATTATGGGGGCATAACTGTGTGAGGACATTACGGGGGCATAACTACGGTGTGGGGGCACTAAGGGGGCACAACTATTGCCGATCCTAACACTGCACATACACAAGAGGAAGGGGAAGAGCACAGAACATTCACATACAAAACAGGGATACATGAGGACTCAAAGGAGCCAAATAGTATGTCTACAGTAAGCTTCCCTTACTAAATTTGTTAAAAGTACAAACCAGTATACCAGATGACCTGGTGAGGGAGACTCCCAGTGAAACTGGTTGGGCTGACATGTCTGACAACATACTCTGATGTCAATAAAAGTACAGTATAAAAGCACTGTATACACAAACATAAACACAATAAAAGACAGAGCTGGTAGTTATCTGTCCAATCTCTCATTACAAAGATACTGTCGTAGTCATAGAAAGCACAGTCCTAACATCCATGTCAACTAACAGGACGGAATTTAATAACTGCTGGAATGTAAAAAACACATACTGAATTTGTATTGGATTTCTATTGCACTGCATCATGTAAGTATGACAGTATATGAATGTAACACAATCTGACATACAAGACAAGATAAACCTGCCCCTAATCTAATCTGCTGTGAGGCAGGTCAAAGGAGGCCAAGGCTATGACATTCTCCTGAATGGATGGAATAAACCTGCATATATAGAAGGCAATACATGAGAGATCCTGTTTCCTGAGGGAAGAGATTTGTGATGCACAGGAAGTAGAGAGAGTCTGATGGAAGTTGGGGCCCTGGGTTCCAATCTGACCATTGACAACATCTGCATGGAGTTTGTATGTTCTCCCTGTGTTTCCTCCAGGTACTCAGACATACTGATTATCGAACTTAGATTGTGAGCTTCATTGGGGACAGCCCGATGCTAATGTCTGTAAAGCTCTGCGGAATATATCCCAAAGTAGTCAAATGGTGACCGATAACAGACATGGTGCAGGAACGGTATGAGAACAATTCATGCATGGGGTACTATGGCGCAGTGGAGCGTGCATTGGGTTTTCAAAACTCCCAGATCAGCCGAGTCACTAAAGTGGTTCAGGGTTCTGCAGGAACTGGCCAGTCAGTGTGTCTACAGAGGAGTTCAGCAAACAGCAGGAGGCACCTAGGTGTACCAACCGTGTCATTAAGACTATAAGGAGAGTTCATTCCCTCCATGCCAGTTTTCTGGCGGTAAGAAGTTGCAAACTGCCTGTTTGTGACTTTTTAGACGCCAAGGGAATGTAATGGGGAGGGGGCAGGGCCAGCGGGACCAGCACATTTATCTTCTTATACTTCAGTTTTCTGGTATAAAGGAAGACTGCCAGTCCCAGTTAAGGCAGTGCAGGAGAGATCATAAACCAGTGTAAAAACACTGGTCTATGATGAGTTCCCCCCTCTGTTCTTATAACTGAGTACAGAGACTGTGTTGTGTGAAGAAACCATTCCCCTGAGAACTGCGCTCCAAACCTGTTCCAGATCAGTGGTTCTACTGTTGTTCACTGTGTTAAGCCGTTTTCACTCAATCAGTGTTCGGTCAGTGTTTGTTCAGTGATTGTGAGCTAAAACCAGGAGTGGAGGCTACAACTAAGGGTGTTATATATATCCAAAAAGTGTCACAGGCATACTTGGATTTTATGACTATTTTTCAATAAAGGATTTCATTGTTTTATCCAGAGGCTGGAATGAACTTTCTCTTCAGGCTACACTGAGATAAGCTATAGTTGTGTTTGACCCGCTCCTGATTTTAGCTCACAATCGCTGATGAAAATCACTGATCAAACACTCACTGGGTGAAAGCAGCCTCACTGAAGTGTTCAACAGTAACCTATCAAAGCGTCTTCCACCGATAAATGGAGCTCTCCTTCTAGATGGTATGGATGTGGGGGCCTACTGATTTCTAATATAGGGCACATTCTCCTCTATGTGAGTCCCTGGTACAGGACAATCTGGCTTATGGCCCAATGGAAAATGATGGCACTGAAGAAACTGTGGTTCTGTGACCCAGCTACAGTACACTGAACATATAGAGTAAAATCAATCACAATATATGAATGCACAGCTAATCAATATCACAGTTAAATTGCTTCCCCGCAGTCATCAATACCATTTCATCCAGAATTACATCCGGTCACCAAAGAACGTTCTGTTACAGAATATCTGATCCTAGGAAAGATGGATTACGACCAGCAAGGCCACCTTGACTGCTCCCACAGGTTGTGTAGCATTCCTGGACCACTAAATGATGAAGGTACAACACATACGGCAGCTCCTGCACATCAGACTCTGGGAAAGCTGAGTGTCTACCACCTAGAAACAGATATAACTGGTGAGGGAGCAGAACCTGACAGAGGAGGGCTTGGGATTTTTCCTTTCTGCTCTTCATGCAGATGATAACCTTTGATGGAAACATCTTGCACAGAGAGAACACAGGAGACAGCTTCAGCCCTTTTCTACCGTGCTGAATGTCTTTCTATGTAGAGAAACGCATTTCAAGGTTGGCTGTGCAGCCAGGTGGGGCCTTCAGTGCGGGCACCTCCGGGTGACAGCTAATAACAGCGCTGACAGAATGATTTCATAGATAACTCCTTTCACAAAACTGTTAAGAGGCTCTTAGGAGAAGGTGACATTGCAGCTGTGAAAAGGGCCCAATTTACTTCCTACACGGAGTGAATGACACAGTTCAGACACGGAGAAGAGCGCAGGATCCAGCCGGCAGAGATGAACAAATAACTATTCACTATACATCTATCACATACAGTATATCTATTATCTATTTATCATTATCTATCTTTCTACGTTCTACCTCTATCTATATGTCTAATATATACGGTATATTTATCAAGTGTATCAATCATATCTATCTATATATATCATAATCTATCATTATATCTATCAATTATCTATATCTATCTATTTATCATCTAACTATCTACTATCTATTTATCTATCATTATCTATCAATTATCTATCTACCGTAACTATCTATCAATTAGTTATCAATCATTATCTATATATATATATCTTTCTATGTTCTATCTCTATCTGTATATCTGTCTAATATATATATATTTATCATGCGTATCAATCACATCTATCTATATATCATAATCCACTGTATCTATCATTATATATTTCAATTATCTATCTATCTATCTATCTATCTATCTATCTATCCATCGTTTCTTGTTGCAGAGTCTGACTACACCAGTGAACTGAATGGGTCAATCCGTATCATAAACTGATATATTACTCATTTACAATCCACCCAACATATCCATTTATTTTCAGATATTTCCGTACAGTGTGTGGATTAGATTTGTTAATATTTCATCCACTTTGCTGCAGCTGTATTCTGCTGTGGATTTTATGCCTGCAGACCTGGACGGACCATCCTTGTGAAGCCGTGAAAAAAAATCTTGGCCAAGAAGGACAGTAAGGCCCCATTCACACGACCGTATTCAGCTCCGTGCTGCGGCTCCGCATAAAAAGATAAAGCATGTCCTATACTTGCCCGCAATAGCGGACAAGTATAGGCATTTTGAATGGGGCGCCCGGCGTATGTTCTGGAGCGCTGCGGACCACACGCCAGGCGGCAGCTGTAGTATTGCGGGTCCACATTATTGCGCAATAATAAGGCCGTCTGAATGGGCCCTAAGTCGTCCCTGACACCACACTGAGCTTCTCTGCCATAGAAGTTCCCTGATGGGAGGTTACAGGTAGTGTTGAGCGAATTGAAGTATCCGAAGTCGACTTCAGCAGAATTTCCTTGCACTTCGCTGTAACAAATAGTTTTTCATACATACTCACCTCATCCATTTGAGGGTGAAGAGGCTACTGCAGCCATCTTGATTGAAGATGCCTCGCGAAATCTTGCATGCAGTGACGTATGACGTCACCACGCCGGCCAGTGTGATTACCTCATGATGTCACCGTGCGAGATTTCTTCAATCTTCAATCAACATAGCCGCGGCGGGCTCTTCGCGATCAAATGGATATGATGAGTATTTTTTATTTTTTTATTTTTTTTATTGTTTAGCCCTCATTTTTAATCTCAGATGCGACGATCAGCGCTAAACAC
Organism: Rhinella marina; assembly: GCA_900303285.1. Taxonomy (NCBI): domain Eukaryota; kingdom Metazoa; phylum Chordata; class Amphibia; order Anura; family Bufonidae; genus Rhinella; species Rhinella marina. The sequence goes on along the minus strand of ONZH01010099.1, from coordinate 1,095,685 downwards.
GGCGGCATCTGAGGGGTTCAATGATGGGGGGCAACGCAATCACCTTTCCCCGTCATTGCGTTTGCTATATACAAAGAAGTAATTTGTCACCAAGTGAATTTCCTTGTGAAATTTGTTGAAGCGGCCGAATCGAATTTAATATAACTTCGCTCATCTCTAGTTACAAGGTTTCCCCTTGGTAGGAAGGTTGAGAATCACTCAAATGAAGTTTAACCAGCAGGGGAAATGAAGCTAGTATGCCGCAGGTGGCTGCTGCTATCCACCAGGCTTCTACCTACTGTAGGACAGCAAGACGCCAAACACATTGCTCTCATCTACAACTGGTTCTAATATTTTCCTTCTGCGTACAGGGCATAATGCCCAGGTCTCTTGTAAGCACTTGATGTGAGAGCTTATTATGTTTGCATTGGTGTTTCTTGTCTGGCAGGCGGCATATAGAAATATGATACAGCGCTAAAGAATAATAACATAGTAATAATGATATAAAAGAACAGCAGCGATCACAGGGATAATAACTAATCAGTTCACAATCACTTAATGTCACCCCCTCCCCTGACAGTTCTGCATTAGGCATTTTAAGATTTTATTCATAAATTTTCAGCATTAAAAATTAAAGGGCATCTCCGGGACTAGCAAATATAGTTTACTGCAGAGAGCATACCAAGTGTCCATTGCAAGAAATACAGTGATCCTAACCCCGGGATCTAATCTGCCACACAACAGCTACAGGAGCTCCAAGTACATGGAATGTGTCAGTAGACAATGGGCCAGATTTACTAATGGGTCTCTGCAAAAATCTGTCTAAAAAGTGGTGCACTTTTTTCTTTACAACGTAGGCGGGGCTTAGTGGAAAGGAGGGCTTCATGGGAAAGAAGGTGGGGCCTAGGATTGAGCCAAAACTGTAACACAATTCTGGCATACAAATCTGTCACTAAGTAAGCCAACCACTAGTTGGCATCTTTCCCATCTGGCCTGAGCCCCGGTGATAAATCTGCTGCAGGTCTAGATAGTCCATCCAAGCTTACACCTTCTATAGGATTAGTAAATCGGGGCCAATGAATTTGATCGCAGAATCCTATGTATGCATTTCTCATTCATGGATGTGCTCAGTGCAAAACCTTACAGGGAACCAATCCCTGTATACTGCAAATATATAGCAAAGTAAGGTAACGTTTACTTCACAGTTGTTGCAAAACTATCCAGCAGGTTGTTCTGGATGATAAAAACGTGCAGGTGTTCCATGGATCCAGCACAGCTGGAAAGTGCTACGTGCCCTCCGGGCATCACTGACTATAATGGAATCCAGCCGCTGCCCGGCATAAATGCTTGGATTCGGCAAAATTCAGACAAAATTTGCGGCACACAATGGTTTTGTCCAGCCAAATCCTGGCATCCCATTGTAGTCAAAAGGGCCTGGTGGGCACGTGGCACTATCCCGCTATGCCAGGACAGCCTTGCCGCAAGTGTGCGGTTAGCCTAACTAAATGAACTGTATTGGTTTTAACGAGGACCTGTCACTTCTCCTGACTTGTAATAACTATTCTGGAGCATCTTCACTAATGTCTGTGTTCTATTATTATTCCTGCTATAAGTTATGAATGATGTTCTAGCAGTTTTCAATTAAAGGGGTTGTCCCACAAAAATATTCTACAGTTTTCAAACCAGCACCTGGATCTAAATACTTTTGAAATTGCATGTAATTAAAAATTTAGAATAGCCAACGAGGTATTCACTAAAATGTATCTCTAAGGCGCCAACTGCTGTTTTTTTTAAATTTTTTTGTCTGACTCACTGAGATGGTCGCACATGCTCAGTTTCATCCTTCAGCTACCTCCTGAGTTACCAGTTGGGAATGTGTTCCTGCACAGTCTAACATTGGCAGCATTGATTGGACAATGTCAGACTGTGCAGGGACACTTCCCCCACTGGAAACACCCAGATGGAAACTCCTAGATATTCGTTCATAACTTCTAATAATAAAGGAATGGCACAAAATAGAGTCCTAAGAATAGATGCTCCAGAATTGTTATTACATGGGCAATACAAGCAGTTAGTAAAACACACATGTAGTATACCTAAAGTCAAAATAGACAATATAGTAACATCACTTCCAAAAACCAAAGCAGAAAATTGAAAGCAAGGGAGCAACTGAGATGTGATACTAGTCCTCTCCCCTTTCAGCTTTGTGTGGGACCCTGTGGTACATCAGGGGGGTGGGATTCAGTTGACAGCCACTTTGCATCTCCTCTGGAATATGGAATTCGGTTCACAAAGCCACCCATTATTGTCACTAAATCAATGTATTTTTTATTAATCATTACATAACCTGTGCATTGGAGGTATAAAAATAACAGAAATTTTACACCGCACTGTCCAAAATAAAACATCTGTGAAGAATTTTGCATCGGTAAGCTTCACAGCGGACGATGAATTTGACAGTATTCTGAGCCATCTGACAAATTAGGGATTCATTCTAGTAAAGCTGTTACAAGTTACAGGAAGGTGTCATTCTCCCCACCGCGCCGTGAAATCAGCCACAGGAATCTTATCCAACTAGAGCTCTGTGACAGTACATGTCCTCACCAGCCAGATTTACTAAGACTATACACATCTAAAAAAAAAACAGCTTTAGCACATGCATCTTAATAAATTCTGGTACATTCTGGATTGTCTTAAAATCCAAATTTAACAGCAGGTTAAATTTGCGCCAACATTTGCACCACTTCCAGACTTTAGTGTTAATGAATCTGTCTTAAAACTTTGAGTCCACGCCCCTCTTACTAAACCACACCCACAATGTTTGACAAGAGCGGCATCAAAAGTAAGCAGCTTTCTGCATAACTTTTTGTGGGCTCGTTGTATGCCACAAGCTGGTGTTTGTGAATCACAATTTCTCCCAGCTACTTGTGGCAGCTCCATTTTTTTAAACAAAAACTAGGCAGAAAATGAATGCTTGAGAAAAAGAAACAAAAAGTATCATCTGGAACTTTACATCATAATGACTGCAATGGTGGCACCTTATGTGTTCATCGGACGTACAGAAACAGTGTGAATTGTATTGAATAATGTAATTTTTTAAAATCTAAATCGGAAGCCATAGTAGTACAAGGTTGCAATGTTTAATATTTAAGGAGATTCTACAACTAAATTTAAATCTACAAAAAATCTGATTACTAAAGCAGTTTATGTGACAGATCATTAAATAAACTGTGGTCGATAGAGATACATTGCCTACTAACCACAAAAACTGGCAGCAATAGCTTAGCAGGCAGCCTTAGATCATTTGGGTCTTTAGATTAAGACAAAACTGAGCCAAAGAGCCATGACACCACTCATACTAAAGCCTCTTTCACATGTCAGTGAATCACAGATATGTGCTGTCCATGGTCTCCACGGACAACTTCTGTATCCATTGACTCTAATGTGTGTATTCACACGCCAGTGGTTTTCCACGGACCATGGGTCTATGGTGACACCACAAGAGCATGCCCTATTTTTGTTTGTGATTAGAGATCCCTCACGCACATAATAGTCTACGGGATGCCATCTGTGTTTTGGTTTTCAAGGACCACTGGTGGGAGATGCTTTGGAAATTATTTTCAGCCTAGCAGTGTCCACAGAATACAGAAGACACGGAAGCAGAAAACAGGCATACAGACCAAACACGGATACTTCATGGACATCTTTAAGGATGAACCACTTGTCATGGATGTCATCACAGACACGGATGTGTGAACCCAGCCTAAGACATTTCTTTATCTGTCATTGCCAAATTAATCGGATGTTCGACATAGAGGTTCGGGGTTGTCAAGATTATATGACACTATTCAACCTCAGTGATCTCGATATCACTGTCTATTAGAGAGGAGCAGCTTGGATTCAGAATAATCAGACTAAAGTTGCACAAGCAACCTAAGACTTAAGATCTCATGACATTTCTTCCAGCATTGTTCCTCATGTGAGGTCACCAACCTTAAAGTTTATGAACAATGATGTATGTAAGAAATATGCCGCTGTTTGCTGGGTGAAGAGGTTAGAGGGATAAAATGGAAGGGGATGTTGAAGACAACATGCACTGCCATGAAAGTATAGGGAGAAAATATGGCACCAAAGGGGCTGGACTGTACTTCAGTTTTGGGTGAAGTCAGGGTTACTCCAGCTTCAAAATATTAAATACTATTGATTCTGAATAGTTAAAGCGGGTTTTCTAAGATTTTGCTATAGATGGCCTATCCTCAGGATAGGTCATCAATATCTGATCGATGGGGATCCAACTCCCATGAGCTGTTTGAAGAGGCTGAGTTGATCTGTCAAAAAATGCGGCCTACTCACAGCTTTCCAAACACAGCTCTGTGCATTGTATAGCGGCTGTGCTTGGTATTGCACCTCAGGCCCATTCACTAAACCCATATGACCAATGAACATGATGTCAATGGCCTAGGAAGAGGACTCAGCCCTCACTGGAGGGCTATGGCCTCTTCAAACAGCTGATCAGTGAGTGTGCTGGGAGTCAGACCCCCACTAATTAGATACTGATAATCTATCCCGAGAATAGGCCATCCATATTGAACTCCTAGAAAACCCTCTTAACAAAGAAAATAATTGTTAGAAAATGGCCTCAAAAACTAATATAAGAAACACTTCAAATATTATTTCGCTTCCATTACTTTCATGTTATGTAGATTCTGCATGAAAACAGAAACCAAAGCAAAATGTCAGGCCAAAAATCAGATTCAGAACCAAAAGAAATACATGGCAGTGGCAATTAGGACCCAAAATAGACCAGACAGGTCTGCTGTCTAGGCTGTGGATGCTAGATGAAATCTTGAGGAATGGAAACACTGTCCATGGGATTATGTGACGCAAGCAAATAGTCGACCTTGCAATTCTGGTACACAGAGGCGCAGTAAACAGAAGAGATACATAACATTTTAATGATCTCGTTCATTGCCCACGTGGGAGTAAAACTAAGTGCAACATTATGGCAGTATCCAATAAATCAGTTTATCATTGCCATTATGTGCCGCTCTATAAGTAAAGAATTCCCTCCTGACCCTCAAGAACCAAATGAACGCCCTCCTTCCCCTTATTATTTCTCTGAATACCATTAAACACGACATATTTTGTTGTTCTGCACGTCAATATTGATTTAGTCTTTGCTACTTGTTGAAGGGGTGCAGGGGTGCACTAGCTTTTTTATCTGAGGGTTACATTGTCAGATTACACAACTCCCGGGAGTCACAATCATACTTAAAAGTATTCTAATCTGAGACACTTATGGCAGATCAACAGCATATGCCACAAATATCTGATAGGTACGGGGTCAATTTCTGGGACTTCCACCTATGAGGAGAAAGGAGCCCGCTCATAAGCTACAATACAGAGAGCCATGCGTATACACGGTCAACTCTACACCTGGTCTGCTCTTTCTGACATGGTGAACCTTTAGGGTATGTTCACAATGTCAAAATCCATCATGTATAACAAGACAAAAAAACACTGTGGATTCTGCTGTGGTTTTTCACTTGAAATCCTGCAGTCCTGCAGGACTGGATGGAAATGGAATGGAAAAAAGCACAAGCAGACTCCTGCCACAGTATGCCATGGTGTCCAAGTGGTAACAGAGCCAAGAATGGACATGTGCGGCCTTCTCCCTGCTCACCAAGGACAGTGCCGTACATTGTATAGCAGCTCTGCTTGGTATCGCACTCAGCCCCATTCACTTCTATGGCGCTGAGCCGCTCCTAGACCATGTGACCGATGAACGCATCGTCGCCGGCCTAGGAAAAGCTGAGAGAAGGCTGCGGCGCTCACATAAGCACTGGTACCTCCTCAAACAGCTGATTGTTGGAGCTCCCGGGCATCGGACCCCCATCGATCAGATACTGATAACCTATCCAGATAGTATGTATCCTATAGTATTTAAATCTCGGAAAACTCCTTTAACTGCACATGATTGATGTCCCCAAGTCTCCAGTTGCTTGTTGTCTGCTGCCCTACCACCCTGCATATTCCACAAGCATTTAATCTGATCCAAAGGCACCATTTTATTACTTACAATAATTGCTATAAAACTTGCTGGTGCCACCGGGGTTAAGATCACGAGACAGGTTTGGAGATTGTACGCATCTCTCTTAACCTGCGGAGCCGTGCAAATATGAGTTCCTTTACAATGAGCCATTAGCAAAATTAAAAGACTGAATGTCACATCTGCCTGACAGCTCCTTACAGTAAACTGTCACCTCCAAGGTAATTATCTTAAAGTGTCTGCTACCTGGCAATGTTAGTCGCTCAGTCTGCTGCTCAGCACATTATTAGCTGGTCCAGAGTAGGGTTGCAGCGGTAACCGGTTCCACGGTATACCACGGTAATGAAATGCACGGTTATCAAACCGTGGGCATTTGCTTATTACCGGTAAATGGCGACAAGACTTTTTAGTCTTGTCGCCATTTGCGCCTGGACCCGACCGCATCACTGATACTAGGCTGCGCTACTGCGCAGCCTAGTATCAGAGGACATGGAGAAGATAAAATTAAAAAAATCACTTACCCGTCCGGCGCTCCTCCTCTTTTCCGGGTTGCGCTGTACTGTCCTGACCGCGTACAGCGTCAGGACGTAGTGCGCGCACTCTGACCTGACGCTGCACGCTGTCAGGTGACAGTGCAGCTACGGGAGACTAAGGAGCGCCGGACACCGGAGAGGAGCCGCAGGGCAGGAAAAGTAAGTGATTTTTTTTATTTTATTCAGATGGTGGGCTGAAGGGGCCACAGTGGGCTGATGGGGGCACAGTGGGCCGATTTGAGGTCTGAAGGGGGCACTGGGGCCGATCTGAGGTCTGAAGGGGGCACTGGGGCCAATCTGAGGTCTGAAGGGGGCACTGGGGCCAATCTGAGGTCTGAAGGGGGCACTGGGGCCAATCTGAGGTCTGAAGGGGGCACTGGGGCCAATCTGAGGTCTGAAGGGGGCACTGGGGCCAATCTGAGGTCTGAAGGGGGCACTGGGGCCAATCTGAGGTCTGAAGGGGGCACTGGGGCCAATCTGAGGTCTGAAGGGGGCACTGGGGCCAATCTGAGTCTGAAGGGCCTGGGCATGGGTTGAGGGGCACTGGGCCAATCTGAGGTCTGAAGGGGGCACTGGGGCCAATCTGAGGTCTGAAGGGGGCACTGGGCCAATCTGAGGTCTGAAGGGGCACTGGGGCCAATCTGAGGTCTGAAGGGGCACTGGGGCCAATCTGAGGTCTGAAGGGGGCACTGGGCCAATCTGAGGTCTGAAGGGGGCACTGGGGCCAATCTGAAGGTCTGAAGGGGGCACTGGGGCCAATCTGAAGTCTGAAGGGGGCACTGGGGCCAATCTGAAGTCTGAAGGGGGCACTGGGGCCAATCTGAGGTCTGAAGGGGGCACTGTGGGCCAATCTGAGGTCTGAAGGGGGCACTGTGGGCTGATTTGAGGTCTGAAGGGGGCACTGTGGGCTGATTTGAGGTCTGAAGGGGGCACTGTGGGCTGATTTGAGGTCTGAAGGGGGCACTGTGGGCTGATTTGAGGTCTGAAAGGGGGCACTGTGGGCTGATTTGAGGTCTGAAGGGGGCACTGTGGGCTGATTTGAGGTCTGAAGGGGGACACTGTGGGCTGATCTGAGGTCTGAAGGGGACACTGTGGGCTGATCTGAGGTCTGAAGGGGGCACTGGGGCCGATCTGAGGTCTGAAGGGGGCACTGGGGCTGATCTGAGGTCCGAGGATTAGTGTATCTTTTAATAATATATGTAACAAACGGTGATACCATGATAACCGTAATACCGCGGTATTTACTGAGACGGTTATCATACCGTGAAAATTTCATACCGTTGCAACCCTAGTCCAGAGTCTCATGGGTTAACCACTAGCTGCACTTTGCCAAAAGTATTTTACACATCTATTCCTATTTAGTGCAATAAAGTGGAAGCTATAAACCAAGAGACCTAGTGACAGGGCTGTACCTGTACCAGAGACTTCAACAAGAAACAATATCAAGTACAGGTGTTGTGTGCTCGGGCGCCCCAAGACAAGCAGTTTTCTGTGCTCAGCTACTAAGCACTGCTTCCATAACCCCTTAAAGGGGTCAGATGATGAAGTTCTGAGAGCATTTTGACTCCTTCAACATAATTGTCACATAATCTGTGACCCACATGTTGTGTTCACATCCTGGCACAAGACTCAAGGGGAGTGTCTGCAACATCAGGTCTCTGCATGTCCTTCTCCTCCCAGCTTGAACATCACAGATCCAAGCCTGCTTGAAGCCCTGCTAGAAATCCCCCTTCCTAAGACATGGCACCATTGCTGACATCATGTCTACAGGGCGGGGTTCAGGAGAATGGGCAGAACACTGCCCTCAGAGGTAAGGTCATTGATGAATTTGTGTCGACAAGGCACAGCCTTAAAGCCTTCCCACAACGTGATGTCATCGGGATAGAGAATCAACACCTTGTCAAATGTCATATGACTGTGGAGTGCAGGAAAGCGGGACATTAAAGAGAAAGAATCAGTATTATTAAAGAAGAACGCCCTCAAAAATTTTTATTCTCTGACCTGTTAGAAAGGTGCATGATATAATCTGTAGTGATTGTCATTTTCTTATCAGAGGCTGAAATTGAGAGTTTCCCCTCTCTTCTTATTGTAGCTGGGTCATGTGACCAACTCCCTGACCTCCAACTGACCCAGGACAGCAAGCCAGTCACTTCTCTATTCATTCCTATGAGACTGAAAGTGAGGCTCCCATAGGAATGCATAGAAAATTAGACTTCCTGTCCACACATAAGGTGCTGTGTGAGTTGGTGGGTCTAATTCCTAGTCACATGACACAGATAAGAAACTTCAGGATGATATAACTCAAAAATTCAGCTACTGGTAAGAAAATGACATTCACTACAGATTTCTAGCAGGACATGGAATACAATTTTTTGCAGGAGTTCTTCTTTAAGTGATAACGTGCTAAACTGTGAAACAGCAAAGCCAGCAACAGATGCCAGCTATTTTACAAAGCTCACCGGACTGCAGTCGTCAGGATTAGAAGTAACTCTGTTTAACCCCACAGATACTGCTATCAATAGCAACTACAACATATGAGCCCCCGCCCTCCATCCCTTGTTCATTCCCTTCACCAACTACAACTGCGGGGTGCCAAATGGTTGTCAAGGCAGCCAGGGTATAATAGAATGCCAATAAAATTACAATACACTACAATGTAGAAGTATTGTAGTGTATTGCAATTGCGGTTAAACTCATAAAAGTTTTTAAAAAAAACTGTATAATAAAGGTTTTAAAAATATAAAAAAAATACAAATATAAAAAAGAAATAAACTCAATTGGTATTGCCGTGTCCTGTAATATCATGGTATCTTGCACAGTGAACTCAATAAAAATTGTTACGAATAGCAAATCGGCCATTTTTTTCGGTCACCTCCCCTCCCCAAAAAATACAATTGAATAAAAAACAGTCAAACAGTTGGATATTTCTTAAAATGGGAAATGAATAAATATTAAAACCTTCCCCTCAAAAAAGATCTCTGATATGACTCTTCTGACAGAAAAATAAGAAATGATGAATCTCAAAATATGTTGACACAAAGCAAATTAATATTACTTTATTTTGGTTTAAAAATGTTTTTCATTTGTTGAAAGTAGTAAAACGTAAAAATTATATAAATTCGGTATTATTATAATTGTACTGACTAAGTGTACAACAGCATGGCGTGGTTGTGTCACGGTCAGTGTGGCTGTATTCAGGGGCGGACTGGCCATAGACCCTATAGGGAAATTTCCTGGTGGGCCGATGTCCGGGGGGTGGGGGGGGGTCGAGTCGTTCCCCAAGTCCTCCTCATAGCCGCCAGCTGGATACACAATGATCTGATGCTCTCAGCATTAATTAATGCTTGGAGCATCAGGTATCTATACACCTGGTAAAAGGCCACAAGTGCCCTCCTGAACTCAACTGTATCGCCATCCTCAGCATGGTGATACAGTTGAATACTGTGGCGAGGGTGGCGGTATTTTGTGCTGAACTATGGTATTTGATTATGCAGAGAGGGGCAGTATTTTGTGATACACTATGGTATTGCTGCCCCACCTCTTTCCATTGTCCCTGCCTACTTGTGCTGCCCCACCTTCTGTCAATTTGAACCTACCTACAACATGGGACCACTTTTTTTTCCAGGGTCATTTTAATTTCACAGTCCGCCCATGTCTGTATTGTTAATGGCCGCATGGAAAACACCATAGCAGAATTACTTTTTTCTTATCCACCCCATAAATATTTTTTTTTACAGTTTTTCAATACATTTCCTGGAACATTAATTGGCGCCATTAAAAAATATCTTGTCCTGTAAAAAAAATACAAGCCCTTGCACAGCTATGTCAATGGAAAAAATAATGCCTCTTGAAAAGCAGGGATGAAAAACGAATAGAATAGACGCCAAGACTGGAATAATAAGGACCAGACTGGTCAGCTCAAAAGAGTTACTGAGAAAGAGCCTTGTAATTAAATCGTTCAAAAGTTTAAGTCCGGGCACATTGTTTTCCACACATTGGGTAATAAGATTTTTTTTTAATTTGTTTTCAAGGTCACTTTTGTCATCTACTAGAATAAATCAAATTGAATACAGCAAATATAGCTGTAAGCACAATGTAATCATAGCGCTGCAGCGGGCAAAGCTTCAGGATGCCGGGTGAATTAGGCAACTATTTTTCTCACTGCCATGGTAACCTCGTGTGCCCATCTTCACATACAGTTCTATTAGGACGGAAATATAGGCGGGGGATACGAGCCAAACCAGAGAAGTAAAAGGACTGGGTAAAATGAGCAAACAAGTTCACTGTCCAAAAATAGCCAGAAATGTCCTTGATAAACCAAAATGATAACCAAAATCACTCATCAACAAAAAAGAATCACAAAAATGCTGAAACTCTTAAGAAATTGTGATTGAAATGTTTCTACCTACCGTGCTTGGATGGTAATGACTATATAATGGAAAATCACAATTTATGTACCTCCTAAAGGGTCTGTACCAAGACTGACACTCTACTACTAACATGGTGGGTGGGCCTCCGACTGCTGGAACCCCCAGTGATCACAAGAACGGAGGTCTCATCTCTCTATCTGAATGGAGCATTGGTTGAGCATGCGTACTCCCATCTCTATGAGACTACCAAGGTTGGCCGAGTCTTATTGTTCTTAGACATTTCTGGATTTTCTTACGGTGTTGGGTATATTTGCTACTTTTATGCATTTTATGTATTTTTCAAATATTGAAAGCAAAAAGTATTGAAGTAAATGTGGAAGTTCCCTGTGTGCATTTTTTGTATGGATCTGTACTATATGGAAGGTGAGAGCCTGGGTTGCACAGTAGACCAGGTGATCCTATACTTGCTGGTCTAGTTTAAGTATCTATAGTGGCTATATGAGTAATGCTATTAAAGGGAATGCGTTTTAGACGCTGGTCTTGATAAGCCCCTGCGCTGGCGGTGGATCCACTGAAGTTATGTAGAGGCGCCGGCCTCTACATAACTTTGGCGTATCCAGTGACAGTCTGAATGTAAGCCAGTTTCCTTGCTGTCTTACATTTAAACCATTTTCTCCAAGTAAAACAGGTGTAGAAAATGATGAATGAGAGGGGCCTGTCGGCTCGTCCCCTCCCTGTGGTCAAAAGTCGCAAATTGCAGTGCAAATAACCAACATAGGCGTATTTCTGGATAGTATATGACCCCCATAGTCCATATAGGCTGTTAGAGTCGTTCAAATCAACCATACATTTTAAATTAAACCGGACGATAGACAAACTATCTTGGTAATGTTCCTTCAAAAGAACCAAAGCTTTTCAGCCCGACTATCAGATGAAAAATTCAAACATGGCCATCATCAGTCTACTAAAACAAACACTTTTTCACTCGATGAATGTTCGTTATGGTTGAGACTATCCATTTTCATCAACATTAGTCTAATGTGTGTGGGCACCTGAACAGCGTCAGCATGCAGGGGGAACTGCTTAGGGGACTAGACCCATGAAAATTTTCAGCAGATTTAAGAAACAGATGCAATTTAGAAGAATACTAATGTAAGTTAGTTGGAAAAAATGCTAAAAACAGAAAATCTTCTAAAATGTTTTGTCTAAAAGCAGGAAAACATTAATACATTGGCTTTAAGGTAAAAAGTCCTTAAAGGAGTTGTCTCATCTCAGACACTGGGAATGTATCATTACAATATGACCTCAATGTACTCCCATAGCAGTGAATTAAGGGTGGTTATGCTTGAGTGGTGCGCACTCCTTTACTTTAGGGGGCCGTTCTGGCGATAGTAACCGGCAACTATCTGGCATTGGTGGCATATCCTAGTGATATGCCACCAATATCTGAGATAAGACAACCCCTTTAAGGCTTGTTTCACACAGATTTCTTTCTTCTGGCTTAGTTTTTTTTCAGCTACTTTCAGTTACTTTGAAGTCTGTAGTGAGTATGGGGTTTTTTCTGGTATTGGCTGTATAGGACATAATAATGTCAGTGAAAACGCATGCCCAATATGACACAAAAATGCCACTAAAACTGCCATATAAAGAAAGTATTTAAAAAAAGGTCATTATAACATGGCAGAAAATAAGACAGTGAGAAGGAGCCCTTACATGGCAAATCTCCCAGTGTAGAATTTGGAGAAGACTGCTAATCTCCCTGTTTTCACGTCCCTGTCACTACTAATATTAGCACAGTTACAGCTGCCGTATTACTGCAGACAGAATATTAATCACCACATTGCTTTTTTGGAGGCATACCCCATGACAGTGATAGTACAGATAATATGATTTGTTTTAATCTAATAGTAGTATCTTACTAAAGATATTAACTCATATGAATTTCTTATAAAAATTCGGTTCACGGCATACTGGCCCTGCTGCTACTGCATTTAAATAGACACTGTACTTTCAATAAACTTTGCAATAGCAAAAGAAAATTTGTAATATATCTTATTACAGAAGAATGATTTTTTCTGTACTTATGAGCCACTTCTCATCCCCCCCCCCCGGCAGAACCTGATCACCCTAAAGCTGGCCATGTACATTCAATAGCTGTTGGCAGAACTATTGTTTGGCCGACAGCTATCTCTCCCGCCTTTCTTCTGACTTGCCCATACACATACACGTCCAGCTCAGCCGAACATGTCTGCGTATGCTATTGGGAGGGAGGAGAAAAGCACTGCCAGACAGTTCTGTTTGAGGCTTATCTACCCAGAGAACAAAAGGATTGGATGAAAATATTCTTACGCAAGTGAGGTGTGCAGAAGGCCCTTGGAGCATCATTTCATCTCCTCCTTTGCCTCGTCATCATTCCCCCTCCTGGCCTGATTGACAGGACCAGACATCCTCACTACTCGGATGCCTGGCCCTGAAATATCATCCTTGCGCCAGTGAGACTTCATGGGCACATGCACAGTTAATCTCAGGAGGCTCTCCCCATTGAGATGTGCCTTGTGCAAGCACCAATGATAGCTTTGGTGTCTATGCAGTGCAGATCTCAGAGCAGGGAGAACATCCTGAGATCAAGAGAAGATTCTCCCCACTGAGATCTACACTGCGCAAGCGCCGATGACGTCAGTCCCCTGCTAAAACAGAAGACTCTCGGCTTTGCTTCCAGATCATTGAAGCTGAGCATCTTCTCTTCTGGTAGGGGACTGTGGTGATCTGTGCTTTCTCAGTGCAGATGTCAGCAGAGAGAGCCGCCTCACGGGCACAAGTACGAGATTTCAGGGCCAGGCATCCGAGCGGCAAGGATGCCTGTCCCTGTCAATCAGGCCATTAGGGGTGGTGGAGAAGAAAAGATGAAGTGGTGCTCCGAGGGGCTACGTTAGCCCCTCAGTGCTTCAAGCACCCAATTTGCATAAGAATAAAAGTAAAGATTTTGCTGCAACGTATATCAGATTGTATCAATAGAGGACTTATTCAAGTCACCATGATCAGCCCTACCAGACAGTATGCCTGGGTTAATAGGATTGATCATGGGGACAGGTGCTCTATAAAGGGGTCAATATAGGAGAGCCCAGAGAGATTTTAATACTGATACCTATCCTCTGGATAGGTCATCAGTATCTGATCGTAGGGGGTCTGACACCCGGGACTCCCGCCAATCAGCTGTTTGAAAAGACACTCGCTGTAGCGCCGTGGCCTTCTCAGCGCTTTTTCTAGGCCAGTGATGGCACACTCATCGGTCACGTGGCCTAGACACACTTCAGCCCCATAGAAGTGAATGGGCACGAGCGTGATACCAAGTACAGCCTCTATACAATGTACGGCACTGTGTATAGTAAGCTGCAAGAAGGCTGTGGCGCTCACAGGAGCAGCGGTACCTTCTCAAACAGCTGATTGGCGGGGGTCTCAGGTCTCAGACCCTCACTGATACTGATGACTTATCCTGAAGATAGGTCATCAGTATTAAAATTTCAGAAAACCTTTTTAACCCTGTAATTTGCTTAATTATAGACAAAGGGAGTCATTCCATATTACTGTTTCGTGAGGACTGGTACCTTTATTGAAAAAACTCGCTGTGGAAATCCACAAGATAAATTGGCATGCTGTGGATTTACAATCTGCACCATTTCTCAAAATCCCCTCCACTTTGTTGCTACTGTAAAATGCTGCGGATCTGCCACACGCAAATCGGCATCCTCTGTGTGGACGTACCCTAAAACTTATATCACACCTGCGGAAAATACTGAAGATCATCGCTAACGAGCATTCGCAGGAACACTCGTTAGCGATGATCTGGCAGTGTAATACTGCCACCAATTACCTGATGAACGAGGGAACAATCATTCATCGGGTAATTGGGAGTCTTTTAACAGCCTTAAGATTATTGTTTGCCGGCGGCAGTGCTGTGTAATCACAATCTGCTGCTAGCGAACAATGATTCGGTATGGGGACGAGCGATGGCACTAGCGATGTCTCCTCCCCATAACGAGGAGGAGATTGCTGCATGTAATAGAAGGCGTTTGCTGAGAAGGAATGCTTTGCTCCGGATAATCATCTGCCTGATCTGCAGGTGTAATATAAGCTTAACAGGTACTTTGACTTTCAAAATCATTAGCGAACAAAGCCAATTAATGCAGCCCGATGGTTAGTAACACACCCTGTGAAGATAAGCCTGTGCAGTCAGCGTTCATCTGTGTCCTTTTTAGAGATTAGGTAAGAAAAGCACGTGTATCTGGAACACTATCTGAAGTTTGCCGTTGTGTGTGTAGCAGAGCCTGTGAACTGGAGTTATTTACAAGATATTTTTTCTTTATTTGGCATTTAGATGTTTTTCTTGTTTTCCCACACGCCATCTGCGCTGCGCAGTGAGATAAAAACACCAACTTCCAAATCTTCCTTTCTTCAAGGCCAGCAGAACAGAACTGTGCCCCTAAAGGTGGTGAGGGTGCAGACAAGATATCTTGTGTTTAATCCACCCACACATCACCTTGGTCCCAGTGCCAGCTAACCTCACGCCACACTGGGCAAAGCACATAATAAACTCTTTCCTGTGTGATCCTACAGTTTACTTTACATGCCCCAACATCAGGCTTTAACCCCAACACTGCCAAAGGTTTTGGGGTTACACATGTTGTGCACACTGGTTTAGTGTGCTGATTTTGTATCGAATGTAAATTTTTTTTTCATTTATGGAAGTGGGCAGGGGAGGCCTGGCGATAGACCCTACAGGGAAATTTCCAGCCTTCCTCATGGTCGCCAGCTGGGTACAAAACAATCAGAAACTCTCAGCATTAATTAATGCTGAGAGCATCAGGTACTTAGGCGCCTAGTTGGCGGCCACAGGTGCACCCCCTAAATTCAGCTGGAGAGGCAGTATTTTCCTCTGCAGTATTCTGCTCAGGCAGTATTTTGTGTTGCCCTGTGGTATTTGGTTCTGCTGAGGTGGTACTTTGTGCTGCACTATGGTTTTGCTGGTCCCGCATACTTCTCTTGTTCATGCCTACATGTGTTGGCCCTGCCTACTCGTGTTGCTTGCCTTTTATCAATACGGACGGGCCCACCTACAACATGGGGACACTTTTAGGTCTTTTTTTCCAGGGCCACTTTAAAGACAATGGGGGCATATCGTTAGGATATGCCCGTATTGTCTGACCCAGAGGTGAGACTAGCACCTATCTCATAAATGCAGCTGGCAAAGTAAAGGAGGGCACACCGCACATGCGCTGCCGCTCTCCATTAATTTCTATAGGGCCGCTGAAAATAACCAAGCACTGGCTCGGCTATTTCCGCCAGTCCCCTAGAAGTGAATGGAAGCGGTGGCCGCACAAGCGCAGTACAATCCCATTCATTTGCCGCTCGGCTATTTTTGGCAGGCCAATAGGAGCGCTTGGTGGTGGCCGGACCCCGGACCGCCGGCCACCACGTTGCCGGCTTCATTTTCTGCTGTGCTTACGAGATAGGTACAGTGCATGGTACAGGTACAAAACTTGAGTAGGTATATAGCAGGAACCAATCATACAGATTGATTGGCTACTTTATAAAAACTAGCCTCATAGAAATTCACCAAACAGGCGTGAAATGAACAGGGCATATTTTGCAAGGATTACCACTGTAGGGAGAAACTTGATATAATCCAATAATACCTCATTGCATGTACAGTGCATTTTGGATTGGTTTTTAATCCCTTCTTCAGGAAAAGAAGAAGGGATTAGACCCATGTACATGCAATAAACTATCACTGGATTATTATTAAAGAAGAACTCCCGCAAAAAATGTTATTCCATGTCCTGCTAAAAATGTACATGATGTAATCTGTAGTGAATGTCATTTTCTTACCAGTGTCTGTATTTGTGAGTTATATCTCCCTGATGCTTCTCATCTGTGTCATGTGACTAGCAATCAGACTCACCAACTCACACAGCATCTTATGTGTGGACAGGAAGTCTAATTCTCTATGCATTCCTATGGGAGCCTCACTTTCAGTCTCATAGGAATGAATAGAACAGTGACTGGCTTCCTGTCCTGGGTCAGTTGGAGGTCAGGGAGTTGGTCACATGACCCAGCTACAATAAGAAGAGAGTGGAAACTCTCAATTAAAGTCCTTGATAAGAAGATTGCATTCACTACAGATTATATCATGCACCTTTCTAACAGGTCAGAGAATAAAAATTTTTGCGGGAGTTCTTCTTTAAGTGTCTCCCTACAAAAGCAGCACCCACAATACAGCATTTTATCTACTAGGATCTGTAAGCCAGTCAGAAACCATCAGTGCAACAGCCAGGGAATATCGATGTCATAGTGAATGAATAAATATGGCATCTCACTCACGTTAGTCCCCCCTGTCTGTTGGTTGTTCATGTTCTCTCACTTTACATTTCCTCGGTTGGCCACTTAGTAAGTAATGATATCACATATGGTTACTGCCTGTGCTCTATAGTCTCTACTAGATACACCTAGACTAATAGGCATGCTACTCTCTTCTGTACTTGATTTGCTTTGCATTGTATTACACTGGTTACAAAATGGGGAACAAAATATTTAAAACCTTTAATAAAGTTATTTGTAAAAATATGGCATCTCAGCTTCTGAGCTGAGGGAGTAGAACATCAATGTTGCCTTTACTCAAACCATCACTTTTAGGTAATGGGTGGAGAAGCTTCAGGATTTGCCAGGAGTTATGGTAAATAGACGGCATTACTACTTACCAAGTGCGACCTCAATGTTTCTCTTTGTGGAGAAAATTTATGTGACAATGGAAAGATTTCAAGTATGGTTGGAATTTCTGCATTTGTTGCACGTTCTTCAGAACCTTTTCTCTCATGAGGAATCGATTCACGGTACTGATAAAGGAACTTGTAGGCGACCCCATGTTACGGTGGATCCCTAAAGTCACTAACCTTTCAACAAAATTTGCATAAGTTAATTATGCAGGTAAATAAAAGAAATTACCAGTATACAATATATTTATCATAGAAAAATGCCTCATTTACAGATGAATCCCCCTTAGATCCCTCAGAGAGCAAACAGTCCAACTTGGTCTTTTAAGACAGTTAGGGTCCATTCACAAGACCGTGTGAATGGGTCCGCATCTATTCCACAATTTTGCGGAATAGATTCGGCCCCATTCACTTCAATGGGTGGCGTGCGATCTTGCTGAGCCGTGGCTCCGCAAGAGAATATAGAACATGTCCTATTCTTGTCCGCGGAATACACACCACAATACCACGGCCGTCTGAACGGCCCCTTAGTTTAGGAGACGGCAAGGGGAGAAAGAGGCATTTGTCTCTGATAAGGTATATTACAAAGTTTCTTATATTCACCTGTACTATTGATTTATGCAACATTTGTTGAAAAGTTAGGTAAAACTTTAGGTTATTTGTGTGTGTTAGGTTATATATGTGCCCTAATAAGATTAAGACTTGAGGAATTTAAATAGTGATCACCAATGGAAAAAAAAATAAATTGTAAGCAAATAAATAGAAGAAAATAGAAGATTCCCATAGTATTACGTAATTCTGTAAGAGAGGTTTTATTTAGACATCATCATACGGTATTCTGAGAATGGAAGATAGCATGTTGTCCACTAACTATTTAACACTTCAGTAAACTTCACATTCTGTGAGCAATGGAAGCACTGGATCACTGGCGGTCTTCAAAGTGGCTTGAGACCCTGGGATGCTTGGTAAGGAGAATGCTGCTTGCTGTGTGAATGTGATTAAACGTACCATATATACTGGCTGAAAGCACAGCACAGCAAGCCAGGAGATAGCAGTGACATCTGTCTCTGCTCCCCCCTCGCCTTCCCGATAATAAAGCAGCAGCAGAGATTTAGAAGATAAAGACCTTTTACTGAGCTGTCACCCGGCATCAGTGAGTATATGCAGACAGAGTGACAGGCTCCAGAGGATTCTGTCACATTTTACATGAAGGTCTCTGGGTTCTGAGCTTCATCACAACAATCATGTTCTGTACTGACACAAAAACATATCTGACACAGAAAAACAGGCACTGGCCTCCTAGTGCAAAGTGGAGCGGGACATAAGACCAGGGCTGGATTTTCCATCAAAGGGGTATTCCGGTTCCAAAAAGGATAGAGGATTAGATTGGTGGGGGTCCTACCACAGGTAAACAAGATTACGAGAGCGGGGAGCCCCAAACCCTGTGGAGCTCCCCCTGAACTACGGATCTGCTGGTTGGAATGTGCACCGCCGCTCCATTCATTTCTATGGGAGTGGTGGAGATTGCCGAGTGCACAGATGCCACCAAATGTCTAAAGTGCTAATCAGAGACGTAAACAACCCAGAATCTCTACATTTTTTTCAGAAATGGCGTTGTGCTGGCCTTGCTGGGCAAGGTGCCACTGTCACTGAAATCAATAGGATCTTTTGTTGTGGGAACCAATGGATTTCTTAGCTCACAGCTCTTCATCCATGCTATATTTGGACATGCCAAAAGCAAGAAGATAACTAAGGAAATGTGTCACTAAAAATGGTATCTGCCAGTTAAAACCAGATAGTAACACATCTCCTTTTCTATATATGTTTTTATTTTCTGTTTGAAGATTTTTCTATTTTATTTCCTGAACATGATTATAAGGTGGCCATCTTGCCTGAGCTGTTCTTAACAGCATTTACAAAGCATTAAGACAATTTCTTTACGGCAGCCCCATGGTCCATAGAAACAATAGACAGGAGGGGACCTCAGTGACATCTATGGGAGAGTTTTCTAGGCTTTTTCTATGCTCTGGGACCTGTGCAGGGATCAGTGTATAAGGAAAGAATAGATAAGCTCTGACAATCACCTATTGTGAATGGTGGATCCTGTCTTATCTATACACAAAGGTGATATCATTAAAGGCAGGATCAGAATGACAGATAAGCAGATAACTGCAATAAAGTGATCTGCACAGACCAAGAAGTTGGGCCTATTATTAGGCTTAGTGGCCACTGAGAAAACTGCAGGATTTTATGGTTTTTGTGTAAAAATAGATATGGACATGAAAAATTAAACGTCATCAAAAATTCTTTAAAGTATGTCAAACTTATAATATGTGACGTAAACAATAGGTCTTTTTCTGATGACACATTCCCTTTAAGTATGGCTATATACACTTAAACAACGTGAACTACGGCAATTCAACCACTTGTTGGACTATAGCTCCCGATCGTGGAGAGAGCGTACAACAGCTATACATAAGACGATTATTCTAAATTGCAATGCGGTGGAAATCCTAAGAGAAACCCTAAGAGGGGCTGAAGGGGGTCAACAACACATATGGCCTAGTGAACTGGTGTCCTGTTTTCCTCCATTTAAATGGAGCGGTGGTTGTGCATGTCCGCTACCGCTCCAGTCAACCCTATGGGACTGTCAGAGATAGCCAAACACTGTACCACTTATACAGAGGAACACGGACCCCCATTCTCATGATTTACAGGAATCCCTGTGGTTGGATCCCATCCAATCAGACACTTTGAAGTGTTGTTTGTGCGAAAAACCCTTTAGCTTCTTTAACCCTTTAAGCCTCTGCTACACTATACAGTGGCATACGTCGGAGTCTTCATATTGCTGTCCAGGACTCAGGAGAAGTGGGGTCTGTCATCAATTTACCATTGTGTAATGACTGCCTTGCTCTACAACGAATGCTAATGGAAAGATGAGTCTGGTATAGTCACAATGTGTGAACATCCAGCAACTCAAGTTAATGTTAGGAGAACCTGTCCTAAGCCAAGCCTAACTGTGGTGTAGAGGACACAATACTGGTCAACGTGGGTACAAGGTTGTCTGGACATGCTGCAGACATAAGGAAGGGGTCTGCTTCTGAATGGTAATCAGACCATGAAAAACTGCCAGTTCATTATTTACCTGCAGGACACCACGTCTCTCCTTGAAATGCAGCAGAGAATCTTGAGCAAGTTGAGCAACTGCATATAATACAGAATTATATATATATATACACAGTACAGACCAAAAGTTTGGACACACCTTCTCATTCAAAGAGTTTTCTGTATTTTCATGACTATGAATTAACACATGTGGAATTATATACTTAACAAAAAAGTGTGAAACAACTGAAAATATGTCTTATATTCTAGGTTCTTCAAAGTAGCCACCTTTTGCTTTGATTACTGCTTTGGACACTCTTGGCATTCTCTTGAAGAGCTTCAAGAGGTAGTCACCTGAAATGGTTTTCACTTCACAGTTGTGCCCTGTCAGGTTTAATAAGTGGGATTTCTTGCCTTATAAATAGGGTTGGGACCATGAGTTGTGTTGGGCAGAAGTTAGGTGGATACACAGCTGATAGTCCTACTGAATAGACTGTTAGAATTTGTATTATGGCAAGAAAAAAGCAGCTAAGTAAAGAAAAACGAGTGGCCATCATTACTTTAAGAAATGAAGGTCAGTCAGTCCAAAAAATTGGGAAAACTTTGAAAGTGTCCCCAAGTGCAGTCGCAAAAACCATCAAGCGCTACAAAGAAACTGGCTCACATGAGGACCGCTCCAGGAAAGAAAGACCAAGCGTCACCTCTGCTGCGGAGGATAAGTTCATCCAAGTCACCAGCCTCAGAAATCGCAGGTTAACAGCAGCTCAGATTAGAGACCAGGTCAATGCCACACAGAGTTCTAGCAGCAGACATATCTCTACAACAATTGTTAAGAGGAGACTGTGTGCAGCAGGCCTTCATGGTAAAATAGCTGCTAGGAAACCACTGCTAAGGACAGGCAACAAGCAGAAGAGACTTGTTTGGGCTAAAGAACAAAAGGAATGGACATTAGACCAGTGGAAATCTGTGCTTTGGTCTGATGAGTCCAAATTTGAGATCTTTGGTTCCAACCACCGTGTCTTTGTGCGATGCAGAAAAGGTGAACGGATGGACTCTACATGCCTGGTTCCCACGCAAGCATGGAGGAGGAGGTGTGATGGTGTGGGGGTGCTTTGCTGGTGACACTGTTGGGGTGCAAAGCAGTAATCAAAGCAAAAGGTGGCTACTTTGAAGAACCTAGAATATAAGACATATTTTCAGTTGTTTCACACTTTTTTGTTAAGTATATAATTCCACATGTGTTAATTCATAGTTTTGATGCCTTCAGTGTAAATATACAATTTTCTTAGTCATGAAAAAACAGAAAACACTTTGAATGAGAAGGTGTGTCCAAACTTTTGGTCTGTACTGTGTATATATATATATATATATATATATATATATATATATATGATATATGAAAGCTGTATACACAAATCAAATCAATGAAACTATTTTTGTAGTCTTTAAAGTGCTTCTGTCAGCAGAAATAACAGTATTAACCTGGCTGACGTTTGTGATATGCTAATATCAGCTAAACCTAAATAGCCTAGTACAGTTTTAATACATGCCCCCATATATGCAAATGATCCTCTAGGACCGGGGGGGCGTTGCTCCTGCTCCTAGATGCCCCGTTCTCCCACCTCTGTTCACAAATAAGTTACAGTACACCCCGAAGAAGACAATCTCTGCAGAGCAATGTCAGCTGGTATCTTCTTCTGAGTGTACTGTGACGTACTGGGCCGAATATTAAACAGCACGGACAGGGGCGGACTGGGAACTTATAGTGGCCCTGGAAAAAATACTAAAAGTTGCCCCGTTTTGTAGTTGGGTCCAAATTGATGGAAGGCAGGACCAGCAATACCATATTGTGGTACATTATACCAGACCAACAGAGCCAAATATCACAGTCCATCACAAAATACATCCCCAAAAACTTCCTTTGGCCGGCTGTGAGGAGGGTTCAGGTAGCCCCCTGGCCATCGGACCACCGGGAGATTTCCTTGTAAGGTCTATGGCCAATCCGCCCCTAGGCTCGGTGCAGGCGTGAGATTTCAGCCACACTCAAGGCCAGGAAGGAGGACGTGAACCCTGCCTGGCCCTGTCCATCAAGTCTAGCAGGGTGTGAGCAGAGGT
Source organism: Rhinella marina (assembly GCA_900303285.1). Taxonomy (NCBI): domain Eukaryota; kingdom Metazoa; phylum Chordata; class Amphibia; order Anura; family Bufonidae; genus Rhinella; species Rhinella marina. The sequence goes on along the minus strand of ONZH01010099.1, from coordinate 1,072,767 downwards.
GGGAGAACGGAGCCTCTAGGAGCAGGAGCAACTCCCCCCCTCAACCCCCCACCCATCCTAGAGGCTAATTTACATATAATAAAAGTTCTTTTTCTGCAGTAACGGGACATCTATTAAAACTACGTAGACTAGGCTATTTAGGTTCAGCTGATATTATCACATCACATCGCTAATGTCAGCCAGGCTAATACTGTTATTTCTGCTCACATTTACGATATCTATTTACGTGTCTATGTACTGCATCTTTCTACTGTATCATCTATCTAACATCTATCATATATCTAATATCTATCTCATAATATCCATCCACCTTTTTTTATTATTATTATTATTATTATTATTATTATTATTATTATTATTAAAGCACCATTCATTCCATGGCACTGTACATATGAAATCTATCTAATATCTATCTAATAGTTATCTATCCATCTACATATATATCTATCTATCTCATATTATCTATGTATCCATTTATCTAATATTTATCTATCAATCATTTATCTAATATCTATCTGTCTACTATCTATCTATCTATCTATCTATCTATCTATCCATCATTTATCTAATATTTATCTATCCATCTATCTAATTATCTATCTCATATAATCTATCTATTTATCTCATATTATGTATATATCTATCAATCTACCTATCTAATATCTATTTATCTATCCATCCATCCATTTCTACATGATCCTAATAGCCAATTAATTAGCTGTATTTGTTTGCTCCTCACTTTGACTTTCTTTGGTCCCTTGATAAGAATTCCCCCATGGGAGGCTTTTTTTTCTCCGGATGCTCAGCGGAATGGTTGCCATGACAACTAAGTATGCTCCGTCATGTGGCAGACATTAAATCAGCAGGTAGCATGGTCTGATATGTGGCACTTTACAGTGATGGCGAATAATTACACAAATACAAATGGTTTACAAATGAGTTGCTCAGATAGCAGCGAGCAAAATGTGGACAGACTTAAAAATAGAAAAACGTTGACCAACCCTTGTGAGCATAGCTCTACTACTATGACTTTAACTGATCATATACCTGCCCTATGTGATCACACTGAGGTCTGCGACCATATACCTATAGCCTTCACCATCCACGAAATCCTTTCTTCATATAAGCACACTTGTGATCGTTAGGCCTTATTGTGCCTATTGTAGAACAGCAATAGCAAAAATGTAGGTCATGCAAATTTTGTTCTGGCATAAACTTCTGTCTCAAAGTAAGCCAACCAATAACTGGTATGGAGTTAGACAAAAGTATCTATTCCTGCACCACATTTCTCATCCAGCCTGAGCCCCTGTGATAGATCTGGGGCAGGTCTACAGCCGGTCTAAGCTTTACACCATCTATAGGACTGGTAAATCTCGGGCATAGTGTGTCAGTCACAGATGGCCCCATGAGTATCTCATTTCAGCAAGTGTACCCCCACAAATCCCTCAGTCACAGGTAAGCTCCCATGAGAAGAGCCTTAGTTAAGTTTGTGCCCCATAAATGTTTACTCCTTGCCATAGGTGTTCCCAGCTAGTTGTGAGATGGTGGACAGCAGCACTGGTAAACGTGGCCATCTTCATGTTACATGAGTGAACAAATGTTGTACTTAAAGGGGTTGACCACTTCCTGGCTACTGTTGACCAATGCGTATGTAAGATGATTATATGGCACTTACTAATATAACCATTTTGGATATTCTGTGCTGTTTGTTATATTTCATAAGCCATGACCCCTTGCTGGGCAAATCTTCTGTGCTGTCTACATAGAGGTCCTGTCCATAAGATGGCCGCTGGTGGAGGGTCATGAGACTGCACTCAACTCCCAACAAGTGTAGGCAGCAGGTGCTGTGTATCTGAATGGAGGATGCTAAGTGATGTGACTGGTCACATGACCCTCCAACAGCGGCCATTTTATTGACAGGACTTTGGCACAAAAGACTTGGCCAACAAGGAAGAATACCTTATAAAATGGCAAAGAATATCAACCAAGACTATATTAGTCATCTTACATACACATCGATTAACAGGAACCAGAACATGGTCAACCCCTTTAATGGAATGGATACGCTTAGAGGATATGATCTGCACTCATGACCGTACATCTACATCTACCTATAGTTAGAGTATACCTGCAATCACACAGATACAATCCACATCCTACAGGTGTTTCTTACGGGAAATAATAATTATTTTACCATACAAATCTGTAGAAATAACCACACTTCTGCTGATATACCAGACAATCGTCAAAGATCACTTAGGTTAATTGAATTATAATGAATCTCCATGCCAGGTAGCATTTTTCATATAGCATCAAAGCTTGTTTACAGCGGATACATTCTACGCAGCCAAGCGGATCATACAAGCGTGACAGGTAGGCTGAGCACTAACGTTCCCCATTTTATGCTTTAACCCTTCATCAGGTTCCTGCAACATTGCACGTAAACACACAAAAAAACTTTCTTCATGCTTCAAAAAAGTTTAAATGAACTTGGGGTATATACAAAGGTGTTAAAATAAAAATGGGGCTGTCGCATGGCCCCAGACACTGTGCACCTAGTGGAGCTGCAGGTTTTAGGACACTGAACCCCCCCATCATCTGACATATCGCCGGGGCCCGAAGTATTGTAGCAGCCTGTGTCTATCAAAGCTCCATCACTGACTGCGATGACCAATGAGGCACATAACTAGCGTTAAACAACTGTTCGCTTTTTTTGGCAGCTTTACCTTTTTGTAGCTAATGTGCATTGGCTTTGCTGGCAACAGATAGACAGCTTTTAGAGGCGCCTGTTTGTATCCCTTATCTGACAGTCTTTTATATATTCATGTGCTGCTTTCTATCATCTCACGTGCAAGAGTTACCAGATCAAAACCACTTGCAGATTTATGAGGGAGAATATTCACGCATCCCAACCGAACCTTATAAAGTATAAAGGTCAGATTTAAATGCTGATCTACATAGTCAATCCCGCGATTATGCATGCAACAGCCTGCTGCTTGAAGAGCGGTTTTAATTATCATCCGCTTGAAAAGTCTAGACGTAATTAGCTTCTAGTTACAAGTCATGGAGAGAGGGGATGGAGAGGAGTTGAATCGATCATCATGACCTCTGTATTCCGCCACCAGCAGCCCCCCACAGATATGGTAGCATGGCGTTATCCCGGTGTTATACTTTATTATAAATGCTACATGTGAGCAGCACAAATGTCACCTCACCGGGTCTCAGAAGAAAATAAACAAGGGATGCCTAGTGCCAGAATAGGATGGAAAGAACTATGACATGTTAAAGTAATATTGTCCCACTAAGGCTACTTTCACACTAGCGGGAGGGGTGTCCAGCAGGCAGTTCCGATGGGTAAACAGTCTGCCGGATCCGTGCTGCCGCTAGTGCACGTGTGCGGCCGGAACTACGCTCTGTCCCCATTCACTATAATACGGGCGGGCCAGAGTTACAGCCGCCCCACCAGAACAGCCTGCCGGACACCCCTGCCGCTAGTGTAAAGTAGCGTAAGGGTAAGCTTGCATGTTCGTTCAGAAATCTGGCAGGGTGTTCTGACACAGAAAAGCCTGCCGAAGTTCATAGTATCCGGCATAGCTGGATAATGCTGTGAACCACCGGATTCCCATTGACTACAATGTGAAACCAACGAGGATCCAGCTGCTTTCCAGAAGAAATACCAGCTTTCGCCCAACAAAAAGTTTGCATGTAGGACTTTTTGTCTGTCCAAAAGCCGGAATTGGTGCGGGAAACCAGCCAGATCTGTGTTAGATCCCACTGTAGTCCATGGGAATCCTGCAGGATTTCTGAATGCATATGTGAACCTAGCCTACCATGGATGGAACAAGCTAGTCATCACTAAAAATCATTACCAAACTAAAAGGAAGTGACACAAACTGATGCTCAAAAAAAGATATCAGATGCTAGCTGAGTATACCTGATGCTTAAAATAAAGGATCTGGGGGGGTTTTCTGTTTTTCTGATGGATCAGAAGAACAGAAAGCAAAACAGTGATGTGAACCCGCCCAAAGTTACTGCATTACTGCAGACTGTAGGATCTCATAGACCACTCCAGGAGCCACTTGGATATCTTCAGTAGAAAAAATATACTGTGCATACAGCTGAATAGACAACAACCCAAATACACGTCTTAATTGAAAATGTGCAGATTACATATACAGTCATATAGGGATGTCTAATGGAATTACGATGGCGTGCATACCCTCCATTATATCATTTTTCTCCAGCAGTGATCTAGGATTTTGGATGCTGAAGGTCAGATAAAAAGTGAACTGTAATTTATTTTTCTTTAATAATGTAGAAAAAGAAAATCAGATTAATGCTGAAATCTTTGTCTCGTGGCCTGAGATGTGAATACTCGATTTTTAGGTGAAATTGTGTGTTTCATTATTTAACAGCACTGGACTTCTAGATGGGATTTCTCTCAAGTATTTCACACCTTCTGTTCTCTGGATTGTGAGAATGTTAAATAAATACTAACAAAATCAGCGACCCGCTGTCAAAGTTCAATGTCTGCAGCCGCTCTCCTCCAAAGACTATTCTTGCCTTCTAATACCGGACAACTCTCTAAGCAAATGTTACTTAGGCTAGTTTCACACTAGTGCTAAAATCTTCCGGCAGTGGAACAGCCTGCTGGAGTTTATCGTGTCCGCCATAGCCAGACTTTCCTCGCCGCAGCACATTAACTATAATGGGACCCGGCAGGGATCCGGCCTGTTTCTGGCACCAATTTTTGTCTGGCCGATTCAAGACAGCAATGCTAGAAACAGGCCGGACCCCCGTCAGTTCCCATTATAATCGATCGGGTTTGGAGGTGCTCCAGCCTTTTCTGAGTAGGCCGGATATGATGCTCTCTAATGAAGATTTTAATGCTGTTATGAAACTAGCCTTAGAAAACATCAAACTTTCTTTGAATGGCCTTTAAGTTGGTGCTTGTGGATGTTTGTAAAAGCCCAAGCACTTTAACATTAAAGGGGTTGTCCCATGAAAAATATTCTACAGTTTTCAAACCAGCACTTGGATCTGAAAACTTTTGTAATTGCATGTAATTAAAAATTTACTATAGCTACTGAGTTATTCAATAAAATGTATCTGTATAGTACCACCTGCTGTTTTTTTTCTTATTTCTTTGTCCTCAGAGATGGCCACACATGCTCAGTTTCTTCTTTCCGCTGCCTCCTGAGCTGTGATAGGGAGAGCTGAGACACGCCCCCTTAGCTGCAGCAGAAAAGACACTCCCCTTGAGCTTTCAGCTTGATATAAATCTAGCAAAGTAATGAATGAGGAGATTTCTGGATCCATGTGAGGTATAGGGCTGGTTCTAGCTTTGTTAGAAAGGTATTGTCATGTACTGGTTATTATTTTTTACATTATTCGTGGAATAACCCCTTTAAGTGTTGCAATAGACAAAAAGTTTTATTGGTAAACTTCAGTATTAATATCACAGGCCGATTATATGACCAATGATTGGGAAAGAAGCAGACGCTCCCGATCACTGTCAATCCATCTGCAGAGGTGACTGCTGAAATTACAGGCAGCAATCACCTCGACTGTATGGAGACAAAAGAACGATACAGTGATCGCTTGTCCCCATAGAAAATAATTGTTCCAGCGCAGCAGATCGTTGTTTATACACCATTGCCGGCACCTTTCTCACAGGCAGATTATCGGGAACAAGAGTTTATACAAATGCTCACCCCCAATAATGCGCTTCATAATCAGTCCATGTAAAAGGAACCTGTACCCAAGGCTCTGCAAGGAACTCAACGGACCCCATTATAAGTCAATGGAGTCCATCGGGTGTCACTGGTGCCCATCATGTGGATCTGGCACAGGGTTGTGACTTCTATTATAAATAGAAGCCACAATGCAGATGTGAACAGAGATTAGGAGACAGTTTACATGGCAGATTATGAGGACAATTAGGGGGAATGAACGTTCAGACAAGCACCTCTGATAATTGTCCCAAGTTAATGTGCCTTCAACCATGAGCTAAGAGCTTGTTCATCAGGTGAGCCATGGTTTATGCAGCACATAATATCATCGTCTGTCAGCTCTTCACTGCTCTGAGTACACCGGGATGTGCTGCTGACATACAATGGTCACCTCGTGGGCCAAGCGGCACAGATTAGAACTGTCAATAAGTATGAACTGGCAGGAGTAGAAGACTGAGGTCAAAACCCAAAATACTGGGTGGAGTATCATGTTCATATTAGTGGAAATCTATCTTTAAAATCAAAGCTTTAAGGCCCTGATTTATCAAGACTGATGTGACGTGTAGGACCTGTGGTGCCGGAGGAGGCATTTAATTTATGATGTGGCAAAGGCCTTGTCATATTTAATTGGCTCCGGTAGTCCGTGTGCCAGACTGAAGTCTATGGCAGTTCAGAGCTGTCGTAGATTTCGGCCATTATTTATGCCAGTTTCTGGTGTATATAATGATTAACGTGACAGAGCCAATGAGCAGAGTTCTTTTCGGAAACCTGAAGAGGGCAGTGTAAAAATGCCAGTTCAAACTAAAAAAAGTCGCAATGACATTTAAAAACTCATAAAACTGAGTTTTGTGACTTTTTAATGCAGGAAAACTGACGAAGTGGGGGAGATGATAAATTCCAGCCGGTGTTAAAGAGGACCTTTCACCACTCCTGACATGCCTGTTTTAATAGCTTCATGCATACCCCATGAAACAACAATTCTGGAACATCTATTCTTATGTCTGTATGTTGTGCCATTCCTTTATTATTTGCACTAGAAGTTATATGTGAATTGCTATTTGTCTTCAGTAAGGGAACAGAGGGGAGGTGACAAGTTGGGGGCGTGTACCTGCACAGTCTGAACATGACAGCACTGATTGGATAGAGTGAGTCTGTGCAGGGACACACCCCAAACTGGTCACCTCCCCTCTGTTCCCTTACTGAAGGCCAATAGCAAATCATTCATAACTTCTAGTGCAAATAATAAAGAAATGGCACAACATAGAGACATAAGAATAGATGTTCCAGAATTGTTGGTACGTGGGGAATGCATCAAGCTATTAAAATAGGCATGTCAGGAGTGGTGAAAGGTCCTCTCTAAGTACCCAACCCAGGGAGCCATAGAGCCTAGAAATGTATTTTTGGTGCCTAAATTTTAGAGCTGCTATTGCAGTTTACTGAGATCTTACCGCCAGGCTACAAAAAATAAAAATTCCCACTGGCTCCTGGAGTCTACAGTAGTCTGTCTAATCCTCATCTAAAACCTTTCCAGGAAAGCTCGCTTAATTTAAGTCCAACGAGAATTTCCAGCTGCAAAATTTACAACAAACTAATACCCAGCCAGACATGCAAAACGCAGGTTAATGCAGATGCCATAACACATCCAAGTACAGAATGCTCAAACATTAGTATAATGAAGATTATGTGCACATTCCAAAGTCATAAAAGTGCAATCTGAGGATATGAAAGGATGGACTTCACCTCCAATTAGCGGATTGCAGAGTCAGATATTTCACATCACTGAATGGCAGAATGGAGGAGAAGATTAAACAAGACACCAACACCAGACACACGGATTAATGTTGTTACTGCTAGAGGACACCAAACTTGGGTGCACCAAATCTACCAGATCTTATCTGGCTCCGGTTAACATAGGAAGCCCTCTTATCTGTCACCACAAGGGGCTTCTTACAGTCACTTCAATCATACCCGCAGCATTAATGTCATATAACTGACCATGTTAAAGAGTATTCTTGTCAGCTAAAAGCACGCTGTATTCTAATTTCTGTTTTATGTATTATTTTTGAGCCTTCCGGCAATACACTGGGGCAATCACCAAATGTGGTCAGAGTAGTATTAACATATTCTAATCCGTAGGGGACACATGCCAGCTGTGCAGTTCAGATGTGAAAATGTCTAGCATTTGAACTTCCGTTTTGATGCACATAGGGGCCTTTCTAGCAAATACTAAAAAGTCTGGTCCCGTGGAGCGACCATATGATGCCAAGCTTAAGCAGGAAAACAAGTGAACAGTGAAGCCAGAGGGATATATCATGGTCTGAATCATAACTTTACAGCTTGGAAGGGACATGTTCAGAACCTTCTGAGGTCCACTGCCCCTAAAAAAAACTACTGCACATGTAGCAGAGTGTGACCGAGCTCCTCACATTGACAATACTATTGGTTTCTAGAATATCATATCATATACATTTTCTACTATACATGCTGAATTTCGCTTACATATCTTTCTTATACCAGGGTAGTAGCATGTGTCTAAAAAAATGTAAATGGTATGGCCCAGATAAGTCTTGTGTAATGTACATGTCTCCTCTGCATTCTTACACTTCTTTATAACAGTTATTAAGAACAGGATAATAATCAATACCACTGACAGACATGCAGCCTTGCTACAAATTATTAAGGCTAGTTTCACATCCGCGTTTAACTGATCTGGCATGCTGTCCCGGCAGAGGAAGTTCAGAAGACCTGACCTAGCTAGATGCTGCCATTCACCTCAAGACCTCATTGCATGCACAGTTTTTAATCCAGGCGAAGTGGCCGGATCCCTGCCGGCCGTAACCCATTATAGTCAATGGGGTCCGGCGGTGATTGGCAGGAGCCAGCTAGATGAGATTTGGTGAACTCCAGAAGGGTATTACCCTGCCAGAAAAGTGAAACACAGATGTGAAACTAGCCTTAGTAAAGTAGAATCAGTAATGTACAACTATTATTCCTATCCAATGTCTTATGTGTAGACTCTTTTATGTCTTTTTATGTCTTTTATAACTTTTCAGTTATGTAGGTGAGTTGCTAACTGAATGCCAGGGGTCACTATATATAGGGCAAGCTCCATGTTTAGTCCTATTCTGTTACTCCATGCCTTTTTTCTGACGTCGTCTAGGGGTTACTCACATGGCGATTTTTTAACAACCAGTGAATAGCAACTGTCAAAAAATAGGAAATGTCCTATATTTGGCCATTTTCACAGCCAGATGAACCCCACTGAAATCAATGGGACCGTTTATAATGGCCGCTTAGACAAGAGTGCACCCGTCTAATGGTAGTTAAAAATGGGAACATTAGTGCAATAAGGCCTTTTAGGGGTTAAAAAATAATTCACCTCATCTGATTGCACGTGCAGTTGTTCCTCTCTTGATTGTGAAGGACTTGCGCTCAGCGTGATGAAGTCACCAAGTGATCATAAGGACATTATTACTGCTGGGGGGCATTATGGGGGACATTATTACTGCTCAGGGCCACTATGGGGGACATTAGTATTGTTGGGGGCCATTATGGGGAGCATTATTATTGCTGGGGACCATTATGGGGGGCATTATTATTTCTGGGGGCCATTATGGGGGACATTAGTACTGCTCAGGGTCACTATGGGGGATATTAGTATTGTTGGGGGCCACTATGGGGGACATTATTACTGCTGGGGGCCACTATGGGGGACATTAGTATTGTTGGGGGACATTATTACTGCTCAGGGCCACTATGGGAGACATTATTACTGCTGGGGCCACTATGGGGGACATTATTACTGATGGGGGCCTCTATGGGGGACATTATTACTACTGGGGGCCACTATGGGAGACATTATTACTGATGGGGGCCACTATGGGGGACATTATTACTGATGGGGGCCACTATGGGGGACATTATTACTGATGGGGGCCTCTATGGGGGACATTATTACTACTGGCGGCCACTATGGGAGACATTATTACTGATAAGGGCCACTATGGGAGACATTATTACTGCTGGGGGCCACTATGGAGGACATTTATAACTGATGGGGGCCTCTATAGGGGACAATATTACTACTGGGGGCCACTATGGGGGACATTATTACTGATGGGAGCCTCTATGGGGGACATTATTACTTATGGGAGCCACTATGGATGACATTATTACTGCTGGGGGCCTCTATGGGGGACATTATTACTACTGGGGGCCACTATGGGAGACATTATTACTGATGGGGGGCACTATGGCACTATGGGGGACATTATTACTGATGGGGGCCACTATGGAGGACATTATTACTGATGGGGGCCTCTATAAGTGACATTATTACTACTGGGGGCCACTATGGGGGACATTATTACTGATGGGAGCCTCTATGGGGGACATTATTACTGATGGGAGCCACTATGTGGGACATTATTACTGCTGGGGGCCTCTATGGGGGACATTATTACTACTGGGGGCCACTGTGGGAGACATTATTACTCATAGGGGCCACTATGGGAGACATTATTACTGCTGGAGGCCACTAGGGAGGACATTATTACTGATGGGGGCCTCTATAGGGGACATTATTACTGATGGGGGCCACTATGGGAGACATTATTACTGATGGGGCCACTATGGGGGACATTATTACTGATGGCGCCACTATGGGGGACATTATTACTGATGGGGGCCACTATGGGGGACATTATTACTGATGGGAGCCACTATGGGAGACATTATTACTGATGGGGGCCACTATGGGGGACATTATTACTGATGGGGCCACTATGGGGGACATTATTACTGATGGGGGCCACGATGGGGGACATTATTACTAATGGGGGCCACTATGGGGGACATTATTACTGATGGGGGCCACTATGGGGGACATTATTACTGATGGGAGTCACTATGGGAGACATTACTACTGATGGGAGTCACTATGGGAGACATTATTACTGATGGGAGTCACTATGGGAGACATTAATACTGATGGGGGCCACTAATGGGGACACTATTACTGTACATTACATTGTGTGTCATGCAGGATCCATTTTGCTCCACATCCAAGGGCGTACTCAAAAACGTTGCTTGCCGCGTTTTTCTGTCCGGTATGGGAATGCAACCAAACGGAATGGAATGCATTCTGGTGCCCTCCATTCCGTTCAGTTTTGTCCCCATTGACAACTAATGGGGACAAAACGGAAGTATTTTCCGCCAGTATTGAGATCCTATGACGGATCTCAATGCCGGAAAGGAAACGCGAGATGTGGAAGTAGCCTTAACTGAGACAGGTCACCATGGAGAACTAGGGAAGTGTCTTAACAGCAGCGATGACATGGAAATAATTTTACTTACTTGGACAACCCCTTTAAGGTTAGTTTTGACAAAATTTGACCACACTACTGAATTCCTAGTATGTGTAACCTGGTCTAGGAAGTCCACACACAACAATTTGTACACCACAGAGGCAGAGAGCACAGTGGTGGACGCTTATTATCAGTCAGTGATTTATCAATATGTCTACAGATATGGAGATTCTCATCAAATCTGAAGTCATTCTTTATAGATTCCTGCACAAATACCAGACTACAAGGAAAAATCAATCATCATCAACCCCTGACGAACAGTAATATGAACAGAGCGGTGGTGGTAATTCACATTATTCAGTAAATTACATCCAGCAGATGTTACAACCTATTGACACAAAGCAACAGGCAACAAGCAATCGCTGTATGGTTCTGGGCCTCCACATTCTGGTTTTCTGATTCAGTTTTTTAAGCCATAACCAGGAATGGTTATGGCTTCATCAGAAGCACCTCTTTTTTCAATCCGCTCTTGGTTTTGGCTCCAAAATCTGCATCAGAAAACTTGAATGCGGTAACCTAGCCCAAGGGTATGTTCACACGGCTTTTGCACTCTGAACTCTGTGGCAGGAAACCATGGCAGACACTTAGGGTCAGTTCACGCTGAGCTTTTTGGCACTGATTTTGGAAAGTTTCTGCCTCAAAATCAGATCCACAAAACGCCTTAAACCAGTAGCACTTGCATTTTTTTTTTAACACAGGTAAAAAAGAAGCAGCATGACCTCAGTGCTGAATCGCCCACTGAAATTATTAGGAAGCAGAAAAATCAGGTCCATGTAATTCCAGGTGTTTTTGTGTGTTTTCTGCGTCTTTTGGCGGTTTACAAAACCTTGTAAATACTGCGGCGTCACATACTCTAACACAAAGCATCCCTTATGATTTTCTGCTCTAAGTTTAAACTCATGGTGGGATATGCTGCAGGGGTAGCGGTGCAGAGTCAGACACCGTGGTCTCACCTGTATAGGAGCTACTGTACGTATGTGAGGCTTCAGCATCTGGCGGTCACGTGCCAGACTGCTTTGCCAGCTGTATTTCCCATCTTCAGTTTTTAATGCATGTGCTTTGTTAGTACAGCTATGCTCAGGGGTGGACTAGCTATAGACCCTATGGTGAAATGTCATGGTAGACCGCCATTCAGAGGGCCGCCCAAGCCCTCATCATGGCTGCTGGCTGGGTACATAAGGATCTGGTGCTCTCAGTATTAGGCCCCGTCCACGCGAAAGCATTTTTGGTCAACACCCAATCTGCATTTTTTGCAGATAGGATGCGGACCCATTCATTTCAATGAGATCACAAAAAATGCGGACAGCACACCGTTACACAGCCCCGCAAAAAACATAGAGTATGTCCTTTTCTTGTCCGTTTTGCAGACAAGGACAGGCATTGTTACAATGGATCCACAGAAAAAACTGATGCAGCACAGATGTCACAGGGACATCACCCACAAGACTAGGACAAGTTCTATCTTTTTTTGCAGAGATGCGGAACGGACATATAGATGCGGACAATGTCCAAATTTTTTGCGGACCCATTAAAATGAATGGTTCAGCAAAAAAATGCATATTGCATGTGGAGTCAAAATACGTCATGTTAACAGCGCCTTAATTGAATATTGTGGCTAGGGCGACTGTATTTTGCTCTGCACTGTGGTATTTGGTTCTGCTGGGCGGTATTTTGTGCTGCACTGTGGTATTTGGTTCTGCTGGGGCGGTATTATGTGCTGCACTGTGGTATTTGGTTCTGCTGGGGCAGTATTTTGTGCTGCACTGTGGTATTTGGTTCTGCTGGGCGGTATTTTGTGCTGCACTGTGGTATTTGGTTCTGCTGGGCGGTATTTTGTGCTGCACTGTGGTATTTGGTTCTGCTGGGGCAGTATTTTGTGCTGCACTGTGGTATTTGGTTCTGCTGGGCGGTATTTTGTGCTGCACTGTGGTATTTGGTTCTACTGGGGTGGTATTTTGTGCTGCACTGTGGTATTTGGTTCTGCTGGGGCAGTATTTTGTGCTGCACTGTGGTATTTGGTTCTGCTGGGCGGTATTTTGTGCTGCACTGTGGTATTTGGTTCTACTGGGGTGGTATTTTGTGCTGCACTGTGGTATTTGGTTCTGCTGGGGCAGTATTTTGTGCTGCACTGTGGTATTTGGTTCTGCTGGGCGGTATTTTGTGCTGCACTGTGGTATTTGGTTCTGCTGGGGCGGTATTTTGTGCTGCACTGTGGTACTTGGTTCTGCTCGAGTGGTATTTTGTGCTGCACTGTGGTACTTGGTTCTGCTGGGGCAGTATTTTGCACTGCACTGTGGTATTTGGTTCTCCTGGGGCGGTATTTTGCTCTGCACTGTGGCATTTGGTTCTGCTGGGGCGGAATTTTGTGCTGCACTGTGGTATTTGGTTCTGCTGGGGCTGTATTTTGTGCTGCACTGTGATATTTGGTTCTGCTGGGGCGGTATTTTGTACTGCACTGTGGTATTTGGTTCTGCTGGGGCAGTATTTTGTGCTGCACTGTGGCATTTGGTTCTGCTGGGGCGGAATTTTGTGCTGCACTGTGATATTTGGTTCTGCTGGGGCTGTATTTTGTGCTGCACTGTGATATTTGGTTCTGCTGGGGCGGTATTTTGTGCTGCACTGTGGTATTTGGTTCTGCTGGGGCGGTATTTTGTGCTGCACTGTGGTATTTGGTTCTGCTGGGGCGGTATTTTGTGCTGCACTGTGATATTTGGTTCTGCTGGGGCGGTATTTTGTGCTGCACTGTGGTATTTGGTTCTGCTGGGGCGGTATTTTGTGCTGCACTGTGGTATTTGGTTCTGCTGGGGCAGTATTTTGTGCTGCACTGTGGTATTTGGTTCTGCTGGGGCAGTATTTTGTGCTGCACTGTGGTATTTGGTTCTGCTGGGGCGGTATTTTGCCCTGATTTATGGTATTGCTGAGCCCGCCTACATCCCTATCTACTTCCGTTGAACCACCTTCTTTCAATTTGGACCCACCTACAACATGGGGTAACTTTTAGGTTTTTTCCAGGGTCATTTTAAGTTCCCGGTCTGTCTCTGGCTATGCTTTAAAGCTAGCCTGTCATGTGGAATATGTCTCCATATATACAGGGAGCTGGAAAAGATTCAGTATAACTTCTAGTATATTATCATTGTGTACTTTCCCTGCGTGAGTTTACAGAGTTTCCATGCAAGACTAACAAATCTGACAGATATGGAGCCCACATCAGAATCACTGAACACATTGTATCACAGCCTGATATAAAAATAATGTGCTAGTGAGCAAGCAACAGCTTAGCCGTCTGCTACAAAGGAACGGAAATGACAATACACAATCAGAATGGGATTTCATAGGATATTACAAAACTAATCCATTCACTCACTAAGCAGCTCCATAAAAGAGGGCACTACTGAAAGCACTCGGAGCGAGATGTATGATTTGTCCGGGCATACTACACCTAAAGGGCGCAGAAAGCAGACATAAGACATAACACTGAAAACATTGGGAACTTGTGATTTGGCAGCGCTCCTGTAATGCAGAGATAGTTCGTAAGATTACAGGGGTGTTACCATCTTGGACATTGTCTGATAGATGGGAGTCCCACCTCTGGGACCCACACCTATACTTAGAACGGAGCCTCCAAAGTGCGGGAGGCTGCACAGTGCGTGCGCGGCCGCCCTCCATTCATCTCCACGGGACTGCCCCATAGAAGTGAATGAAGTGATGGCCACGCTTGCATGGTGCACATCCTATTAATTTCTATGGGACTTCTGAAAATAGCTGATTGCGCTTCTCGGCTATTTTTGGCAGTCCCATAACAATGAATGGAGGGAGGCTGCATATGGTTCCGTTCTAAGTATAGGTGTGGGTCCCAGAGGAGAGACCCGCACCTATCAGCCATTGGGGGCACATCCTAATGTCCAAGATGGGAATAACCCGTTACGGCTGCTTCCACGTCAGCGCCGCGTATGTCCGTTATTCTGTTCTGTTATAGGAGCAGAAGAACTGCACGTAGGACTTTTCTCTCCTGTTTATGACAATTTCTGTGATGGAAGCCCCAAACGGAGCCTAAGTCCTCATTCGCATCTGTGTCCGTTTTGCTGATGCAAATACTTGGATCGTGTTTCATCTGACTTTTTTATCTGCAAAGTTCCGACTTTAATGACTGTATGTTTTTTCACCGTGGTTTAACGTTTTTTTGCAGACTCCCCCCCCCAGCTTTTATCATATTTCTGTTCAAGAGATCTGTGAAAAACAGCCATTTGTGTACTGTCCATGCTTTTCACAAACCCATAGATTTCTATGAGCGTTTGGTCCCCAAAACGGACCATAAGTGCAGTACCCAGGGTCAGTGGAAAAACAAGATATAATAGATGTGTGTTAGCCACGGAGAACACGGACAGCAGTCGTCTGTGACTCACTGAGGTGTAACTCAGTACTGATTGTGTATCGGCTACGTTTATATGCATTCATTCACCAAGAAAGGAATGCTGGGAGACGTCGGCTCTGATAGCTGCTGATCCACAGTATACCTCAATTTTCTGTTGTAAGAACACGCCAAGTGTGAGCCAAAAGCAGACCAGCGGCTAATGGATGTAAAAATTACCCCTGCTACCCATCCTCTGCCAACGTCGGACAATAACGATCTTGCAGCAGAATTAGCAGGTCCATACATCCAGGGTAAAGGCTATACTTTATCAAAGGAAATATGTCAGGATTACGCAGGGTTTTTCTGCACGGATTTTGTGTGCAGTGTAATACAGTACCAGCAATCTGTATGAGATTAGATACATTTAGATACATTTTTCTTAGGTGCGGAAATTGACCTGCCATGCGATTTGTGAAATCTGCAGCATGTCAATTGTTGTTGTGGTTTTTTTTGGGTGCAGATTTCACCCTTTTCAATGGAAGGGTGAGATCTGCAGCAAAACCGTATCAAATCTGCACCAAAAACCACACAACAAATGTGCTAAAACCGCGATAAAAAGCGTGGATTCATGTAGGTTTTTTTCTGTGGTTTTAATGCAGATTTTCTGCACACAAATTTGTACCCTGTGCAGGGACCGTCAGTATCACACTTCTCACTGTGACTAGAAAGCATTAGGACATACCAGGCCGAGGCTATTATTAAAGGGGTTCTCCAATTCTGAAAATGGCCCCCACGATGCCGGGGCCCCTCCTATAGATCATACTTACCCGGCAACCGGCACCCACGTCCGTCTGGATCCCTGCATGGCCACTGCTGCATCTCCCCGTCACGCAGATCAAAACATCCGTCAACGGGGGAGCAGCCAATAGCGGGCCGTGACAGTGACCAGCCTCCGTAGCATCGTGGGTGACATCACGGCTGGTCTCCATTGTGGCCTGCTATTGACTGCTCCCCCCTATCGACGAATGTTTTGATGCTTTTGAGATGTTTTTGAGCCATGCAGAGTGAGGTGGATGGCGGAGAGCAGAGTAAGTATGATCTATAGGAAGGGCCCAGGCATTGTGGGGGGGCATTTTTAGAATTGGATAACCCTCTTAAGCCAAGGCCACTATGAAGCAGGAAGGCCAGACTTGCCAGGTAAATGTCACCCCAGGTGACAATATGGACGTGATGAAGCTGACCACACAGTACCCCACAATAATCCTCAAATATCCTACTGGTGTGCCGTGTTTTATCTGGGGATGGGGTTCCCAACCCTTCAAACCAAAGTAATCTGGCAAAGTGTAATGCCTACCTACACTTTTAGGTGATTTTCAGAATAAGCTTTCATGTGTACATGTGTAATAATGAACATTATATGATTTGTATCCTGTCATCTCTAGCAGTATTCCCCTCTGCAGGCTGTATCTCTCCCTGAGCTAGTGGATGGAGACTAGCTGCTATGAGGTCTCCCATACACTGCATACTAAGAGGAGATCCGAATGCCTAACTCTGTAAAGTACAGCAAATGAGTGAGATTGAAAACTTACTATTAGCTGCTGCTGCATGGCTGTGCCTTACTCACTGCTGCTCACTTCATGCCCCCTCCCCCTCCCCATATACTTCTCTTTGCCGCACGTAAACCTCCAGTGAGCACACTGTGTGGGTCTCTTAAGATGGATTTATCATAGAAAGCATGTTACTTTAGTAGGGGGAATAAAGGAGCCAAATAAGTGGAGAACGGGATTTTCTCTAATAGTTTCTTATATTCTTCTGAATTATTGATTTGTGCAAAGTTTCTTAAAAGCTTAGTGACTATTTAAGCTCGTTTTCAGCAGGCGCACAGCTCATTTAGCAATGTACTCAATTCAAGTCACTTAGAGACCTGTAAATTCCGTTTTTTTCTGCAAAGCATCCATGTACTTGATTTAAAATGATACAACAAGCACATATTACCATATGAATCTGGGAAAGGTGAGCTTCTATGAGTGCCTTTATTGAATAACAGTACAATCCATGTCTATCTCTATAATTTTTATGAGCCCACATATTTCATTTGCTGCTTAGGAGAACCTCAAGTGGCTTGGCCTCACCATTTAGTGACCACAAAGGCCTGTAACACGGGGATGTGTAATGCACTTCAGACTTCTTCAGCAGCTATGGATTGAAGCAGAGTTTCTTCTAGACATAGATTAATGATGTGCAAGATTCTGTTCCTGGGAAGAAAATGAGCTTTCTGGAGTGTGTGATGAACTAGGGAGGGAGGGGGATTTGGTTAGCTGGAATGTTAAACACGAGCGCTTTAATAAAGACCACCCTTCTTTTCAGTGGATATGAGATTATGACTACTGCAGGATAAGGACTACAAGATAAGCAAGGAGAGAACGTATTACACGGATGGCTAGTGTTTATGTAACAATGTCAATATTCGTAGAAAATGTCCTCTGATGCGATAAACTGGATCATTCAATTAATTGTTTTCTACTCTTAAAGGGAATATGTCATCATGGAAAACCCCTCGAAAAAACTGTAATGGTTGGATAGATCAAAGACACTTATTCAGGACATGTAATTTCTATCTTTGTACTAACTTCATTCCCCCACAGAAAGACTGCAAAGTGTGAGGTGCACGAACACTACGGCGTAGAAAATGGTCTAAATGTAAGACAGATCGAAGCTGCCTTACATTTAGAACTGGCGCTGGATGTGCCAAGTTATGGAGAGGCTGGCGCTTATTCATAACTTCAGCGATCCACCGCCAACTATAGGGCTTATTAAGACCAGCGTCTAGAACGTCAGTCTTAATAAATTTGCGCCTACGTTTCTTAAAACACTGGATCTTCTTTCAGGACTGCCCAGAATACAAATCTTTATTGACCTCATAGGCTTGGAGTTCTCCCACCCCTCTCAAAAAAGTTTTTTTTTTTTTTTTCTCTCCCCTCTTCCTTCTTTCCTTAGCTTCCTCTTGTCTTCTTTTCTTTCTTACACTGGCACTGGCTTTCTTGCTCGTCTATCAGACATGGCTAGACGTTTTTCCAGTTGTGCTTTTGTGTTATTAGGCTACTTTCACATCTGTGCTTTCACTTTCCGCTATTGAGATCCGTCATAGGATCTCAATAGTGGGGGAAAACGCTTCCGTTTTGTCCCCATTCATTGTCAACGGGGACAAAACTAAACCAAACAAAACGGAATGCTCCAAAATGCATTTTGTTCCATTTGGTTGCGCCCCCATCGCGTGGTGCGGAGCAAGACGGATCCATCCTGACACACAATGTAAGTCAACGGGGACAGATCCGTTTTCTCTGACACAATAGAAAATGGACTTTCAATGGAGTTCATGACGGATCCGTCCATGCTATGTTAAAGATAATACAACCGTACACTGTACACCGTACACGGATGCAGACAGTTGTATTATCAGAATGGAAGCATTTTTGCTGATCCATGACGTATCCAGCAAAAACGCTGGTGTGAAAGTAGCCTAACTTGTTTTTAGCTTGTGAGACATTATTGTTTAACCAGTTATTTCTAATATTGAAATTCACAAAATCTTTTGAATTCACAAAAAAGAAAGCCTGGAAAGCATCTGTGTGGTGTATGCTAATACATACTGAGGTCTCCTAAGCTCTGTGATATAATGAAGAGGACTCGTAACTTCTCCAGAACATGGACCCTTTGCCTTCTCACTGAGGAGGAATAAAGTGAGTAGAAAGATAAAAATGACATGTTCTGAAACTGTGTCTTTTGAGTGATCCAGCCTTCACAGAAGTTCAGGGGATGATTTTGGTGGTTACATTCAACAAACAATCCTTAGAGAACAATCTTCTCTGGGGTATCACAGCCGATCATCCAGTCTTCATTTATGTCCAATCTTGAAGCTATCATCCAGGCACCCATACCTGGAGCAGGAATTAGTATAAAAGCACACTTTTGTATTGGACTCACAAATGATAAGCATTGAAAATACCTAAAATGCAGCAGATACCATCAACATGACTAGTCCTGCCCAACTCGAGTTTCACAATTCTGCTTCTTCTAGACTTTTTACTTTGTGAGTACAATGAAATCCTTGTGCGGAGGATTTATCCTGTTGTGGTGTTTCACTATTGGAGGCGCATGTCTCTTGCTTCTTCTACTGGATTGCAGGAGATGCCAATGAAAGGTGTTTAACATCGGCAGCAGCATGGTCTGATTGATGGCAGCGGGGAAAGAATACAAGCTTATTACCAACCTGCTAGTGTTAGATAAACTATGGTTCTTCCTGAACATTTCTGACTGATCTGTTGAAGGACAGCTGCTTCAGTTTCATTTTCATCTTTTAAGTGTATTGGAAAAACTGACCTTTTTCTAACAAACTCTGCAGCTCTTACTGAGACTATTGCTAGTTTCTTCACACAAGCCGCTGGTTTTATTTGTGACGTGTATTCATTTTGTGCACTGTTCCAATTTCCATGAGGTTAAATATGTAGAAAATAAGAATTTTCTTATATTATCATTAAAGAGGACCTTTCACCACTCCTGACATGTCTGTTTTAATAGCTTCATGTATTCCCCATGTAATAACAAGTCTGGAACATCTATTCTTATGTCAGTATGTTGTGCCATTTCTTTATTATTTGCACTAGAAGTTATGAATGAATTGCTATTTGCCTTCAGTAAGGGAACAGAGGGGAGGTAACAGGTTGGGGGTGTGTATCTGCACAGTCTGAAAAGGGCAGCACTGATTGGATAGAGTGAGTCTGTACAGGTACACACCCCCAACTGGTCACCTCCCCTCTGTTCCTTTACTGAAGGCAAATAGCAATTCATTCATAACTTCTAGTGCAAATAATAAAGGAATGGAACAACATAGAGCCATAAGAATAGATGTTCCAGAATTGTTATTACATGGGGAATGCATGAAGCTATTAAAATAGGCATGTCAGGAACGGTGAAAGGTCCTCTTTAAGGTTTCCTTTACAAGCCAAATAAAACTTTCAAAGAATGGTTGCTTCTACCATGTGTAGTTGAAATTGAGTGCTTTGGCTTGGAAACAGAACGTATTACTAGGAGAATACAACATTAAACAGCTCTGAATAATCAAGCTAACGATTTGTTATAATTACATTAGAAAAGATATTTCAAGGGATTGTTCTTTTTAGACGTTCTCTACATCTAAGATGGATCGCTTGTCAACAAGCTGATCACAAAGTGCCCCCTTCTGTTAGCTCATAACTCCAGGGTACTCGCAGGCTAAACTCAATCTATCTCTTCCTACTTAAGCTGAATGACAAGCTCCCTTCAGCGAACCTCCTCCTCTGCTGCTGAAGTTTCACAATGCTCAGTAGGAGCGCCACAGTGAAAGACGATGGTCAACTGGTGTGATGGAGACTGAGTGACGCTCAATCTGCACTCATCAGCAATCATTTTCTAGCTAGGCCTATTTTAGTATCAGGTAAGAAAATCCAACATTTGGACCCTCATGATCAACTCACATTGGGTGAGTTGCTTCAAGACAGGGGCTGTGGCTAATGTGATTTCTCTGTTATTTTCACATATGATAGCTGTCAAAATAATACACCTATGTGCTCCCCAATTAATGCTCTTTTGGTACATGATTAATTCATTTCCTCCTCCTTTCTCTTTTCCCTCTTCTTATCTATTAATTTTTTTTCCTCTCATCGCTTCTCTCAATTTCTCTTTTCTTGCTTCTTCATCAGCACTTTTTACATTAAAGAAGAACTCCCTGTTAGAAAGGTGCATGATATAATCTGTAGTGATTGTCATTTTCTTATCAGTGACTGTTTCTGTGAGTAAAATCCTCTCTTCTTACTGTAGCTGGGTCATGTGACCAACTCCCTGACCGCCAACTGACCCAGGACAGAAAGCCAGTAACTGCTCTATTCATTCCCATGGGAGCCTCACTTTCAGTCTCATAGGAATACATAGAGAATTAGACTTCCTGTCCACACATAAGTCTATGTGTGAGTTGGTGGGTCTAATTGCTGGTCACATGACACAGATAAGAAACTTCAGGATGATATAAGTCAAAAATTCAGACACTGGTAAGAAAATGACATTCACTACAGATTACATCATGTACATTTCTAGCAGAACATGGAATAAAATTTTGGTAGGGAGTTCTTCTTTAAGCTTAGGGTTTGAAGCAGATTTAAAGCTTTACCCGCCAGGTCACTTTCCAAATAAGAAGTTCCCTTGGCCATCTCCAGAATTTATGCCCATTACTTTACATTATGAGGCAAATTGCTCTTCTGCTGGTGTGTACTTGAATTTTTGGTGGAAGCATTAAAATGCCCTGTCACTAGGATCAACCCCTATTAAACTAAGCACATAGCCACATAGTAAATCGTACTTTTATTCCTTTTCTGGCAGGCAGTTTCGAACAGGGGGTGTTTAGATGTTGGTAGGTGTCACATAGCGGTACTTGTACTAAAATACCGCTTTCTGGTGCTCGAAATTGCCTGCCAGCAAAGGAATAAAACTATGATTTTATCAACAACCGTGGCGCCAGGAGGAATCATCCCTAACAGGCTATGCGCTTGGTTTAATAGGGGTGATCTGGCGACAGAGCCGCTTGAAGTACAGTATATTGTACATCTAGCTTTATTTAAAAGTTACACATTCAAATCCTATATACACTGATTCAGACATCCAGTTATGGTGGTCTGAAAGTAGAGGACAATCATGCCCAATCACCAGCCATGGTTTACAGAGCTGGATGCGCAGACTTTCTCTTCTTATGGGCTGCACTATAGGCACGCCGCTTTCTCGTTTAGGCCCCATTAATAAATTTCATGCTATGTTTACGGTTTGGAAGATAACCATGATGTCCCCAGGCACAAGCTTTCAGCAGTTAAGTGCACAGTTTGCCATACAAAAGAAATCACCGAGAATGTAACGCAAAGAATGATGAGATAACCCAGGGCCGTAATATGAATGCTCTCCCTGCAAAGCATGCGAAGTTCTCTGTTTTATTCAGTTCCTGATTATTAGGTTTGTAATGTTTTTTATTCAAAAATTTTCCATGGGACAAGTATATCAGTTCTCCTCCAAAGATACAACTGTATGGGTATGGCCATACTTAGCATAAATGCTGTGGATTTTCTGCACCGTAACCGTGTATGCAAAATCTGGAATAGTTATAGAAGCAGCAAAGGGAATGAAATTTAAAAAATAATTCACATGCTGGGGTATGAAACAGTGTGAAACTAACTGGGAGCTGGTCGCTGTGTCTCGGACCTCATGCACCTATCTGTCATTACCTATACCATAGTAGGGATATCGTTAGGTCCCGTGCCAACTGAGATACCTTGACGCGGTGCTCGGGCTCCGGTATGTCTTTGATATAAGGATATACTGGCGAAAGTCTCATTTTAACATCAGAGTGAGGGTTTAGCCATGTATTGTCAACTGCATTTTCCGCTGTAGTGCACCATTTTCTGTGAATTGTTTTCAGTGTGAAACTAGCCTAACCCGACATCCGGTGCAGATCTTAAAGTGTACCGAAACTTTCAAACGTTATTAAAATCTATTTTAAATGTGAAGAAAATTATTTTTGTAATATATACGCTATTTTTTCTTTACTCTACCTAGTGAAATAGGCACTTGAAGTTCAGGTGTTATGAAGGCTATTAGCAGAGAAGAGTGAGCGCAGGGCAGGAGCTTCATAGCACATCGCTGCTCTGCCTGTGCCCGCTCTGCTAAATCATCAAATGATAAGGCATTCACCAGGGAGGCGGCCAGACTCATGTACAGCACACCAGGCTTGTAAAGAGTATATTAAAACTATATTAAAAAAATAATTTTCTTCACATTTTGAATGGATTTTAATAAAGTGAAAAAGAAGGTTTAGGTACACTTTAAATCTGCAACATGTATATTGCAGATATCTACTGCGGATCTCAACTTTGCAATGAGGGTGAAATCTTCGATTATCTACGATAATTTTTGCACCATGTAGTGTGAATTTTGCTGCTGCAGAATATTGGACAATCTGATCAGGCAGACACAGGACAAAAAAATACCATAATTTTCGCTTTATAAGACGCACCTGATGATAAGACGCACCCCAGATTTTAGAGTAGGAAAATAAGAAAAAAATATTTTTCATCCGACCTCATATCAGATCCTCATATCAGAACCCCCATAAATATCAGGACATCACATCAGACCCCCATAGCAGCCCTCCGGGTCAGACCCCCATCAGACCTCAGATCAGCCCACTCAGCCCCATAAGACTAAAATAAAAAAAAAAAACCTATCTTACCTCTCCTGCGCCGCGGCTCTGCTCCAGGTCCGGTGCTCCTATGTCTTCTCCTGCCAGCTCTGCACTGTCACCTGACTGCATGCAGCGTCAGGTCATAGCGTGCACACTACATCCTGACGCTGTACGGGGTCAGGACAGTGCAGCGCCGTCAGGAGAAGTACAAGGGAGCGCAGAGCTGTGGCTCAGGAGTGTGACTACTAGTACACCTAATGTATACTAGTGAGCACGTCCGATATGGAATAATGGAAGCGTTCACTACAATTTGCTTTATTAGACGCACGGCCATTTTCCTCCTACTTTTGGGGAAAAAAAGTGTGTCTTATAAAGCGAAAAATACGTTTTTTGGGGGTTTTTTGGGTTTTTTTTTTGCATGACATGCTATTAGTCTTCAAAAGTAGTAAAACATAAAGAAATACATATTCCTATTGTTGTCATTATACTGACCCATAGAATAAAAGTAGCATGCTGGTTTTTCACGATTTTCTGAGATTTTAATATTGATGGTCTATCCTCAGAACAGGTCATCAATATCAGATTGGATTGGTGAGGGTCCGACTCCTGGCGCTCCCGCCGATCACCTGTTCCAGTAGACCATGGCGGTCTGTGAGCACCACTGCCTCCTCAAAGCTTACAAAGCACCGCGCCGTCCATTGGATAGTGGCTGTGCTTAGTACTGAACGAATGGAAACGAGCTGCGCCTCAGGCATGTGACCAGTGAACGCAACGTTACTGGCCTAGGAAGAGGACTAAGCAATCACTGGAGCGTCGCGGACTCTTCAAACAGCTGATATGATATTGATGAAGCCAGTGACTGGCTACATCAGTCACATGTGGTACATGGCTGCATCTTCACTGAAGCCAAATATATGACATAATGGCTGCAATGACAGGGAGGATAAGAGTGGCTGGAAAGGAGGGGGCTTGGATCGTAAATATATGTGTGTGTATATATATATATATATATATATATATATGTATATTAATAGCTTCCTGCCTTAAAAAATATAACTCAGACAATCCCTTCTATATATATATATATATATATATATAGCCTACAGCCAAATAAAAAAAGAAAGATTTAGGGTAGCCAAACATATGAAAACAAAATTGCAGTATTCCAAAAGAATGACATTTTAATCCGGGCATCAAGATGTATATGATCCCTGCTCATGAAAACTTATGAATATTGTAATACCTCCAATCATTCAGAAAAGTTGTAAGATTTAGTATAGTAAAAATAGTATAAAAAAAACACAACTACCTCTGGGGGGAACACACACACTATTGAGCTCATCTCAACTTTCAATTAATAAAAAATGTGAAAAATGTGCATACTTGAGGTAAAAATATTTCTCTTTTGGATATTTTTTTGTACTACAAAAAAAATTAAATAACAAAAATTATGAATGCAGCCGTCATCCAGCACAAATAACACTGTTTGTACTCAATCAGTACCTCAGAAACTGTAATTAGTGCACTTCCAGTATGCCTGAAGGGGAAATACAGGAGTCCTCCCACCTGACGCCCCTAAGTGTGCACAACACGCCAGTCACTTGTGTCCAGCACCGACGATGACTACTTAGCTTCCTCAGGGCCTTCCAGCTAATCCTCAGCGCAAGCCGTCTATTAGCTGTCTGTTAACCTACATGCCGCCTTGGGACTTGGAGAAAGAGGATAGCTTTTCATCACATTACATAACGATGCATGGCCCGGCAGAGTGTGCAATTCATTACCGTCTTGTTTACTTGACAATACCGCTAAGTTTGAACAACACCTATAAATTATGTATGGGCCATTTATAAGTCATAATTAGTTGCTGCTCAGGTTTCATCGTGCCAGGAGCGTGTAATCTAGCTCTTCCACGGCTGGAGGGAAAGGCCACAACGGATACCGTAGTCACATCAAGCTGATTTCTATTTGTGTAGCACATAAAAATAAATGACAGAGTAGCCGCTCTACAGCCTGCCATAGACTGTTTTATTAATTCTCCACTCAGCAGCCACAGACGGAATAACATGAAAGGTCTCAAATAAAAAAGAAAAAAATAATAAGCAAGAATATTTATAAAAACGGTGAGAAAAAATGGTGCAAAAATTATCAGACCTGAGCGATCGGCACCCCACAAGGAACCACATGCGGAGTGGAGATGACAATTACTTGACAGGGCCCATGAAGTCCTGCCCCTACCTCTGCTGGCAGCGTGTCCTCAAGAAACCCCTGGCTGGAGTCTGAGGTCGCACCCCCACCAATCACAAGAATAGGGGTCCACAGATCCTGAGTTTGAATGGAGTGGCAGTCATGCATGTTCGCTGCCACTCCACTCAACACTATGAGACTGCCAGATATAGCAGAGCGTCCCATTCAACTCTCCAGCAGTCCCATAACGTTGAAAGTAGCGTCAGAAGACATGTGTGAGACCTTCAGCATTAAGACAACTCACCAATTAGACACTTATCCCCTATTGTTTGAGGACGGAAAATCTGCAGCATAACGCCTCATGCACACAGCCGTTGCCCGGCCATGTTCTCACCACATTCGGAAGGTGCGGTGCTGAATGGAGGCACAGAACCCCACGGAAGCATTACAGAGCGTTTCCATTGGGGTTTCTCTCGATTTTCGTCGCACCGCAAAAAAAAAAAACATTGCAAATTGTGGTCCCCAATGTACGGAACGCGCAAGCACGGCCATGTGCATGAGGCCTAATACAGCAGCAGCAAAGTGAATGATATTCTCAGAAATTTCATCCACATGTGGTACAAAATTCTTTGCAACTGAATCAATATATGACTTGACGTGAGCTGCAGAGGGTAAAATCTATGGCAAACCTGCACAATTTATTGCAGATTTTGCAGCTACAGAATTCCACTGTGGGCAATCCACAAAGTATATATCTCTCAGGACGTATATGAAATTTTACAGACAATGGTCAGATTGTCATGGGGAGCCAGCGGTGTGCTTCCTCAGTGCAGCACCGTCGGACTCCCACTGTTGTTCAGGAGCGAGGACGAGATGTACCACCTCGTCTCCATGACAACAGGGGCGGGGAGGACCCGGCGTGCGTTCAGTCTCTGCGCAGCCGGCGTCCTCCCCATCTCCTTGACGACAGGCAGGAGAAGCTTCAGCTATGAATATGTGTGCTATAGGTCACGTGACGATGGCCACGTCAAGTGACCTACCTCTGAGTACTGGCAAGAAAGCCAGCACTTCCTGTTTCACTTTTGGAGTTAGGTCATGTGATGCCGCCTCGTCACATGACCTACTTGGAGTCCTATTTAAACAGGCAGCCTGCCAGCCACAGGTTGCCTGAGATTGGTCTATACCTCCAGTGCTTGCTAGTCCTCATTGTGACTACTGTGTGTATTTTTGACCTTGCTTTTGCTCTCACCCCTGGTTTTGACGTGACTTCCTGGTAGGACTTTTGGCTTTCCGACCCTCCGATATTGTGTTTGTGTTTTGTCTTTGTTTGTTGTATTTTCCTCTTGTTCCCCTTCCCTTTACGCCCCAGCAATTATTCAGGCTAGGGATTGTCGCCCAGTTACGCGCCATTACATAGCATGGGCCGTGTAAGTAGGCAGGGACAGAGGTTGGGGCTCAAGTTAGGGCTCACTACTCACCGTATCGTGACAC
Organism: Rhinella marina; assembly: GCA_900303285.1. Taxonomy (NCBI): domain Eukaryota; kingdom Metazoa; phylum Chordata; class Amphibia; order Anura; family Bufonidae; genus Rhinella; species Rhinella marina. The sequence continues at coordinate 1,045,386 of ONZH01010099.1, read as the reverse complement.
AGATGTTCAGATCAGATGTATGTTGGCCCGTCAATTTCAGCACGGGAGGTCCACCATGTTGGATTTTAACTGTATGAGTCTTTAGCTCTCGGACAGATAACTCACTGCAACAGACGTCTGGGGCGACTTCCTCCCCCTCCTCCTACTGAGAACACGTTTGCTCGTCCTAGCCGAATAGGCAAGTGTATTAGGGGATCGGGAGTGATAGCTGTCAACTGACCAAACATTCAGCCGACAGCCATCTTATGTGTATGGTTGGCATCAGAGCTCAGGTGTCAATAATGAAATGGGTTGGCAAGCTTTATAGACTGCATACAGTATTTTTTACCTGTAGGGTTCCTGTAGTGTTTACTGTAATATACACTGGTAAATAAAGTCTTCACGCCTTGCAAGTGTCAGAAGTAACATTACCCTGCTTTACATTACTCCTCCATGTACTGATGTAACCTATACGCAGTGCTGTTTGCTTTGTACAATGTCCATGGCTGTGATCTGGTGGTCAAGTGTCAGAAGCAATGAAAGTTTAATGACAGCTCAAGAAACTTAAGCAGGGACTGTTCAATTGAGAAACAACTTGAGCGAAGCTTGTTGGGTATGTTGGGTAGAGTAATACAGTATACACTCGTGAAAAGTGGGTGCGGCTAGGTGTGTTAATTAGGAGTACACCAGATTTATCAAATGGGAGTTTTTAAAAAGTCATTAAAAAAAGAGAAGGGTGTAAAAAAAACTGGAGTAACAGCTCTAGACAAAAGTGTTATTTTTAAAGATGTGACAAATTTATCAAAGTGCCATCACAAATTATGGAAAATGGGGGAAGTTTAGCAAGACCGGCATTCTCATTCCCCCATGCGCTGAAGTAAGATGTGCCTAACTTAGCGGCGGTTGCCTGGCACTGTCTGTGGCAGCAACTGTTGAAGGAAGCGGCTGGTGCAGACCGGAGCTGTGACTTACACTAGTTTTGGGTGTAAGCTATAGTAAATCCATCGGGAAGCCACACCCCTCTGCTAAGCCCCACCCCTTTTCTCGCCACTTCAGAAAAGTGTTGAGAATATTTGAAGTCAGTGGGGGACATTTATTAAGCTATTTACATCATTATTATTTAAGCGTAAAAAAAAAGTTGCAACTGTTGACTTTGTTACGCCATAATAGTGGCATAATAGCTTCGTAAATGTCCCCCACTGACTTCAAATATTCCTCTCCTGCTAATTCCCCCCACTGAGTTATATTCTTCAGTTTCTTCGATTAGCGCCATGTACTGGCACGCTTCTTCCCAATGCTATAAAATTAAACATGCCTCGAGGACATGTTTCAGTCTCGCTTAAACAAATCAATGTTTGCTCGGCCACCTGCATCCAAAGCAGCGAGAGCTACATATGGGAAGTGAGGCTGGAAGCGGGCAATACAGAATAATACACACCACAGTAATACACCATTATTTTAACTATATCAATGCATAAAACGCTGTGCTCCAGTGTAAGAGTCACCCTTACTCACCCCATCTGCGGCTCTGGTCTATTCCCTTTCTGTGGGTGGGCAGCAGCTCTTCACATGTGACCATCAAGCACCTGCATCTCACAGGAGTGAATCTTTTTAACCACTTCTCCTGTCTTCCTCTCCTGCATAAAAAATAGTCCTTTTCCATGCAGCTCCAGCAATTCCGTTAAAACCTGGCACTATGTTAACCCCCACGCCAATTTAGGATGAATGAATGAACAAACAAACAGTGTCTGGGACGCTTCACTATGAGATCACTATAGCACTGGGAGGGGAAGGGAGCAGGGAAGCTGCTGAGTATGTCGGTCCACCACTGAATCCAGGAGAAGGTGGACCAGATTTCAGCCATAAAAACACATAAAAACTAACACTTGAAATGCGCTATTGATTGCATACATAACGTAGGAGTCACCTAACCGCTACATGCTGCCACACATAGGACTTCTCTCATTTCCCTTCGTTATGGGCAGATTGTGGTTCTGTACATGGATTAATTTTATTTTATTTTTCTGTGTTTTTTTTTTTGTCTAACATTTTGACAGTGTTTCGATGTATGTAGTCATGGTATGAACGTACTGCCCTGTTAGGTGGTGACTGCATGCCCAGAGGGGCGGATACAATCAAACACACGTTTTGTATGATGTACTTGTATGCTCTTTCAGCCTTATTTGCTGATAAAGGACATGTTGACCGAAACATACATTCACCTATTCTTGTGATTCAGTACTGAACTGCACCATATTATAGTTTTATTTAATAAGGCATTTGATGTAAAATACAGCAAGAGCCGTGGTATTTCCTTACATACTACAGCTTCAACTACAGATGTTAATTATGCTGAGAAGCAGTTATTAGATCAAAGCATAGCATGAGGAGGTCAGGGGCGGGTGCACAGGGGTCCAGGACGGGAGGGGGGCCCTTCTTGCAGGCGGCATTAGGAGATGAGCACTTCCATTGTGGAAGCGCTCATCTCTATATTCATCTGTATCGCCGTCCTCAGGACAGCGATACAGATGAATAGTGCTGGAGCAGGGGAGGGAGAGGCGTATCCCTTCCCCATTCATCTGATAGGCTACAGGTCTAGTGCCTGCAGCCTATCAGAGGCCGGCGCAGGCGGCGCAATGACGTCATTGCGCCGCCTGAGCCCTACAGCGCGGGACACAGGCCGGAAGAGGCCTGCATCGCATCGCTAACAGAGGCAAGGAGGTAAGTATTAGTGTTTGTTTTTTTAATTTACAATATGCTAAGGGCCCTGGCGCACAGTCGGGGACCAATGGAGGGGGAGGAGCAGTATGGGGGTCACTATTTTGTGTACTGGCACATATGAGGGGGCATTATGGAGGGGAAGGAGCAATATGGGGGCTCTTTTATATACTCTGCACACATGGGGGGCACTATGGAAGTGGAGGAGCACTATAGGGGGCCCTATTTTATATACTGGTACACATGGGGGGCACTATGGAGGGGGAGGAGCACTATAGGGGGCCCTATTTTATATACTGGTACACATGGGGGAAACTATGGAGGGGGAGGAGCACTATAGGGGGCCCTATTTTATATACTGGTACACATGGGGGGCACTATGGAGGGGGAGGAGCACTATAGGGGGCCCTATTTTATATACTGGTACACATGGGGGAAACAATGGAGGGGGAGGAGCACTCTAGGGGGCCCTATTTTATACACTGGTACACATGGGGGCACTATCCTATATACTGGCACACATGGGGGGCATTATGGAGAAGGGGGGAGAGGAGCACTATGGGGGCATCTACTGGGGCCCTATCTTATATACTGGCACACATGGGGGGCACTATGGAGAGGGAGGAGCACTATAGGGGCCCTATCTTATATACTGGCACACATGGAGGGCACTATGAAGAAGGGGAGGAGAGGAGCACTATTAGGGGTCATTATACTGACACGCATTATGGGGGCATTTTATACTGGCACCTTATGTCAGGCACCATGGGGACAAGGGGAGGAGCACTATGGGGGCACTATATAGGAGTATTTTATACTGGCGCAAATTATAGGGAACTATGCGGCTCAACTGGGGGCACTAAGAGGGTTTTTTGGGCACACAGTAGGGGGCATTGGCACACATTATGAGGGCATTATGGGGACATTGGCTCTACTGGGAACACTATTTCTATTGGGACTTTGGGGAGCACTATTACTGTGGGGGGCACCCTGTCACCTATTAGTGTCGAGGACACTGTTTCCTGAGCGCAGTTATTTTTTAGAGCACTGTGTGCCAATAATTACTGAAGGCGGTACTATCTGTGTGTAACTAGTATTTGCAGGGGGGCTGTTTGTGTAGGATAGTATTGGGGAGCATAGCATCTCAGTATTGGGGGTGGCAGGATGGGATGTTCAAGAAGGTGGGAGAATGATGGAAAAGTAGGAAACTAAGATGTCTGTCTGTCAAACTCCGCAGAGAGAAAAGGTGGCTGAAAGAAATCATCATGGCGGTCTGGTCTGAAAGGAGAAGATGAGGACAGAGAACATTTACATCAAAGGAGACATCACTGGATGTAAGAGGTATGGGACGCTGTATTAGGCTACTTTCACATCAGAGTTAGCGATTCTGGCAGGCTGGTCCAGCAGAGAACAGACTGCCAGAATTCACCAGCTCCAGCACTGCTGGATGCAGAATGCCCGCCAGCCTCATTAACTATAATGGGGTACGGCGAAGATCCGGCCACAATCTGGGAAAAATGCAGAGAATCAGCGGGACACAAACCGTTTGTGTCCGGCCAATTCCTTGCATTCTCTGCCGGATCAGGTGGCCGGAGCGTAGTGCTGCATGTGTGAAAGTAGCCTTACCGTGTAGGTTTCGCATTGCTGTATGTAATGTTAGGACACCATAAGTTCGGTTGAGAATTTGGTTTGGGGAGGGCAGGCACATTCTTTGCACAGGGGCCCTCTGATGTCTGTGTCCGCCCCTGGTGGAGGTGATCCAGGTTGATTCTTGTGTTTGGAGATCTTACGTACTGGAGTTATTTGAAACTAGCGTCAGGGTGCCCGTACATGGTGCGATCCCGCTAAGGGACCCTCATTTGGTTTACTGCTAGTTGACAGGCTGACCTTGTACCTGTTATTGTTCATTTGGCATGGGTACAGCTCGGCACTTAGTGGATCTCGCCCAGACGACATGGGATACAACCACCCTACCTAATAAAGGTACAGCTACCTGTACTATACTGTATCGATGTGAGTATGGCCCAGGGTTGCCACTTTTTTCCATCCAAGAATAAAGGGTATGGGTGTGTTCATATGCATCAGGGGCACGAATTGACGTAAAAAAAAACCCACAAAACCAGCAATTGTAAATACACCCAAAACTGGGTGAAGAGTCTGGTAGCAGGGGTATGACTTCACAATGAATCTGAGGAATCTGCACATAACTTGACATGTGGTTTGGACCTTAAATCCGCAGCATGTCAATTTAAGATGCAGATTTCCACCTTTGGAATGAAGAGGGTGAAAGCTGTAGCCAAATCCACAGCAAAACTGACACGTACAGTAAGTCAGCCGGATGTTGCTGCAGGTTCCTCATGGATTCCATGCTGATTTATGACACGTTTTTCTTTTTTTTTTCTAGGTACATATTTCAGCACTTTTTTTATGGGGGGGAAGTTATACTAAATTCTGGAAGAGCATTTCCACCCGACACAAAAAAAACCACATAGAAAATGCATGGATATATATGGTGCTTCGTTTTGGCTGCTTCCCATTTATTTAAATTGGAGATTCAGAGCGGATTCACCGCTAAGATAACTGCGACTTTTTATTCTGGCCAAAAACAGTGCCAAAAAACTCTGTATGAATAGGCTCTAAGACAGACAATGACGACCTGTGAGTGCCTCTTTATCCCTGCTCCCTTGCCTGCTGCCAGCTACAAGCACACACTCGACCAAGTCCCTGACCCCGCAGACATTCCCAGGTAAAGCAGGATTATCTAATCTTCATAAAAAGTAACCTGACTATGGTCATGTTAATGTAGTCATTTGATAACAATGATCTCCTTTATTTATATACCGCCAACATATTCATATGGGGGGTTCATGTACAAACAACGTCATAAATAAAACAAATCAACAACTAGAGGAGTGAGGGCCCCGCTCGCAAGAGCTTACACTCTATGAGTAGATAGGGGTGACACAGAAGGTAAAAGTCTTTGATTTATACAATGGTCTAGACATCTTAACGCAATAGGGCAGCAGATATAAAGCTGCACGAGCCGGCCACCAGCCAATATCTGTGGTGTAGATCTCATGGGGTGTGGTGGATACTGTTGGATGATGGATCAGGTTCTGAAGAATGAGGTTGGGGAGGGAGGGGTTAAATGGAAAAGAGTTAGATTAGGGAATGTGATAGGCTAACCTATAGTAATGTATTTTTATGGATCGCCTAAAACTGCGGATATTGTGAATTAACCTAATTGCTTGGGGTAGTGCATTCCACTGAACTGGTGCAGCTCAAGAGAAGTCTTGAAGACAGAAGCGACAATTTTGGGTATGGTGGATCTAAAGGTAATACATGCGTCAACTGAGCAGGCAATTATGGGGAAAAGACAGTTCCATCCTGATAACTGCCTGCTCATCACTGGAGGTAAACAGCTGGATTTACATGCAGCAATTGCCTCCACTGTATGCAGAAATAATCACTCTCTGGAAGACAGTGGTGCTCGTATCCTGGGTTACAGGCCCAAACATCCAAGTAACAGAACAAACCAATCTTCACTTTATTGCCTTAAACAAAATACAGGCAGATTTGATTTAATTTGCTGCATGAAAGATCATTTCACCCAATGAGTGTTTGGCTTAGTGATCGGCAGAACATGTACAGTGCCTTGCGAAAGTATTCAGCCCCCTGGCACTTTTCAACCTTTTGCCACATTTCAGGCTTCAAACAAAAAGATATAACATTTTACATTTTTGGTGAAGAATCAACAACAAGTGGGTCACAATTGTGAGGTGGAACGAAATTTATTGGATCGTTTTTTTGTAATTTTTTTTTTTTGGTTACCAAGAAGAACACCAGCCCTGCTATATTACATGCACTAAGTGCATGCAGAAAATCCACCATGTAAGGGCTCATGCACACGACCTTAAGTATTTTGTGGTCCGCAAAAAACGGATCCGCAAAAAATACGGATGACGTCCGTGTGCATTTCGTATTTTGTGGAACAGAACAGCTGGCCCCTAATAGAACAGTCTTATCCCTGTCCGTAATGTGGACAATAATAGGACATGTTCTATTTTTTGGGGGGGAACAGAAATAAAGACATACGGAAACTGAATGCACCAGCAGCTAAGTAAAAATCTCATCAACTTGCTGCTGAAAGCTGCCACACAGAAATTAACCTGCGGTGTGGATTCTGAAATCAGCATTATGGCAACTGTGCAGATTTTCAGTGCAGAGTTCCCCCTTTTCAAAGATGTATGTCCCAGGGAAATAGAACCATCTCACTAGCGCCACCTCTTGGAAGTTGCTCCCTATGAGTCAAAGTCCGACTTTTCAACAAGCCTTGGGACAAGACAAGGGAAAACATCCAAGCTAAGGTGGTGCTAGTGAGATGGTTCTCCTTCCCTGGGAGATACCTCTTTGCATACTATTTACCCATGGTGCATTGCTAAAAAGTCTCCATACACAGGTGGGCTCTCTAAGCTGCACCATTTGCAATGCAAAGTGTGAAACCACATAATCTACATTGCCATGTGCATGTACCTTTAACACTAGGTTTCATGTGACCGCCCCTGTCCTGAGCCACCTTTACATGCTGACAGTAATGATCTCTTCTGAACCATCGGTGATCTTATGACGGGTTCTGCAGACATTTGCATTGTGTAAATACAGCACAGAGAGGTTTCCAGCGTTTATCCCTCTCGTGTCCTCATTTGCTTTCCATTTGCACATCTTGCACTCTGCAGATTGTTAGTTCAAGGGGGTGTCCAGAAAAGTCAGAAAAGTTTGTCTCCAGTCCATTCTGAGAACAGGCATCTATTATAAAGAGAGGTAGGCATACATGTATAGTTACTCCCTATTACAGGCTATATGAGAAACAAGTCTCAGTGCAGGGGCGGACTGGCCATAGACCCTACAGGGAAATTTCCAGGTGGACTGATGCCCAGGGGGCCACCCCAGCCCTCCTCTTGGCCACCAGCTGTATACATAAAGATCTGATGCTCTCAGCAATAATTAATTTAGGAGCATCAGGAACTTACACAAGTGGCCGGCGGCTGCAGATGTCCTACTGAATTCAACTGTATTGCTGTCCTCAGGCCAATGATACAGTTTTATACTGTGGTGCAGGTGGCAGTATTTGTGTTGCACTGTGGTATTTGGTTCTGCAGGGGCGGTATTTTGTCCTGCACTACAGTATTACTGGCCGAGCCTACTTCTGTTGTCCCTGCCTACAAGTTTTGGCTCTTCCTACTAGTGTTGTCCAGCCTTCTGTCAGTTGGACCTACCTACAACATGGGGCCACTTTAAGTTCCCAGTCTGTCCCTGGCTCAGTGGACTCAGCAACACTAATGGTGGGACATGGACTGGGCGGCCTCATTCTGAGGATCGGCTGTTCGACACATATGACACCTATAGTGTTATACAATCAATATGCCATAAAGATTTGTGTTGGGAGAAAACCCCTTTAGGCAGAGTTCACATTACTGCTATTGATTTCCATTAGATCAGCAGAACAATGAAATTAACGGAAGTGCCATATGCGGCACATAACTGATCCAAAACTGATCCAGAACAGAAGTTCTGCATTCAGGACATTTCTCTCCGCTATTTTTGACAGAATCGGTGACAAATGCCCCATACTGAGCCTCCATCCCAGATCTGATCATGCCCATATGCTGATTAACATATTATTTCACTTCACAATAAACAGAGGCTGATGATGTCATTCTTGAAATATATTTATTGACAATTTTAACTTTATTATCCAATCAAATGGAGACGTGCACAGTCTGATGACATCACTTTGTGCTGTGAGCCTGTAGGCTGTAACTACACTTGGCAGACAACCTGTGCCTGGATTTACAGGATCAATCATTCCTTCTGGTGCATTCCTTTACAACCCCCAGAAGACACAATCTCATTAAACCAGTTAATTAAATCTGACTTTCCTCTAAGAGTCATTAGGTCACCACCATACGTCTTCTGGATAAGCTACTTTTAAAGTATACCAACAGGAGTAATACAAAAATGACCGGCCCCAAGGTGACAAAGGATCTATGTCTGCTCCGTACAGTCCACGTCGTAGCAGAAACATCCACCAGAAATGTGAACATCTAAAGAAGACACAGGGCCTACATTACCAAGACGTATCTCCATAGCTGAGCTGAGTAGATTAATTTCCTCCTCAGTAATGAGACCCTTAGCTGTTAATGAGGTTTACTATCTGCTGGTATTACCCGAAACCATAAGCATGCCCCCAATACAAGGATTATGCCAAAAACAGGAGGAAAGACTGAAATCTGCCCTAAGATAGGTGCGGGTCCCACCGCTATAAGACAATGGGGGCATATCCTAGCGATATGTCCCCATTGTCCACGATGACACAAACCCTTTAATGGGTCAGGATTCAGTCCGGATGCTATGCGTTCACTTCACGCTTTGCATTTGGACAGAAAACTCGCTCGTATGAAAGAGGCCTTATCCTGAAGGACTATTCCAACCAGTCTGTTAAGAATTCCAGTTCTATGGTAGATGGAGCAGTTGTGGAAAATTTTGTGCAACAAAATCTGCAGCATGTGAAGACACCCTAACCAGAAATAGCTAAGTATTATTAATGGCAATTGCTTTAAAGAACAAGATCTGCTAGTTAAAGACTACATTTCCTTATTTTTATCTTTTTTTTTTTATTTGGGGATTTTTCACCATGGAATGCCGATAAATAATACAGATATGTCATCTAGCGTTCTGACGACTTCCTACCAGCTAATCATACACTTTCACCTACTTTCTTATCAGTAACCATTACCAAATGTTTAGAAGCATTTCTCAGATTTAAACATCAGCTAGGGCACCCCCAGTGATTTACTGCTACCACATGGCACCCATGGCAGTCTATGGGCTCTGTGTCTGAATGTCTCTGAGTTCATATAAGGGCACAGAGTCATTTGCAGTTTGAATCTGCAGGAATCCAATATAAATGAAGGGGCCAAGTTCAGTCAGACGCCATATAACCCAGCTAGTCTTTACTAGTAGCACTTCTTCCAGGGTAGATTATTTCTGACTGTAGTGACGTGCCTCCATAGTCTGAAGCCATAGGCACTGTGTGTTCCCCCTGTACAGCCTCTGTGCATATAGCTCTGCCGCGTGACACTTAAAGGGGGTCTCTGGGAAATAAGAAAATGAAAATACTTAAATAATATATTAGAAATATATTCGCAAATACCTTTCATTAGCTATAATGGCTCATTTTGTCTGGGGAGCAATCATTAGGAGAAACAAAATGGCCGCCGTCCTGTTAGTACACACAGAACCTGTCCTAATCACACAGGAGGACAAGTTACTTCACAACACTGAGGTAAAGAGCTGCCTCATCCTCCTCTCTGCTCTGCTTGACTGATTTGCCGTTTTCAACTGTCTGTTTTTACATGTGAATGTACCCTTAGTCCTTATCGATGTTTGTCAAGTCTATGAACATGACTTGGGAAAAACTTATACGTATACTAGAAATTCTAGTGATTATCTATGTTTTTGAGTGTTTTTAGCATTTTGGGCATTTCAAAATGTAGCACGCTCTTGGTATGTTTTTTTACTGGTGTTTTAGCAATAGGCCATGTTTTATACGGTGAAGGAAACGTTCTCTGCAGTTAAGTGCAGTGAGGTTGGGACCAAGCCACTCAAACTCTTCTCCCATAATGTCAGTGTGAACCTACCCTTAGTGTTAAAAAAGGCTTTTTTTTGTTTTACAAGTGCTGAAATGCTCTTAAAGGGAACCTGTCACGTCAGAAACACATTTAAAACGGAGAGCATTACCTTATAGTAGCCCCCAGTCTTTTCCTAATGATGGGTTTGATGTGTTAAACTGAGGCTCATTTGGTGAAAAAAAACGATCTTTTAAGCGCCATCAGCGCTGTCTTTCAGGTCCCTTTCAAGTCAAGGGGGCAGTGGCTTCCTTGCTTGAAGTCAAGGTAAGCATGCCCCCTCTCTGGTGATTGACAGGATGCAGCGCTCCCAAGTCCTGGCCGCTCGGCTTTAGCGGCGCACTGCGCATGCGCCAGCCAGTGAGAGCGGGAGCGCTCGCTATTCTTTTAGCTTCCTGCTGCGCTGAAGCCGGGCGGGCAGCGGCAGCAGGACATGGGAGCGTGCCTTACTGCATCATGTCAATCACCAGAGAGGGGGCGTGCTTACCTTGACTTCAAGCAAGAAAACCACTGCCCCCTTGACTTGAAAGGGACCTGAAAGACAGCGCTGATGGCGCTTAAAAGATCGTTTTTTTCACCAAATGAGCCTCAGTTTAACACATCAAACCCATCATTAGGAACAGACTGGGGGCTACTATAAGGTAATGCTCTCGGTTTTAAATGTGTTTCTGACGTGATAGGTTCCCTTTAAAAGATTTGTGTGAAGGAGTCCTAGTAAGGCTTGCATCAGGCCAGCACAGGGACATTTTACTGTCTACAGTCATGGCCAAAAGTTTTGAGAATGATACAAATATTAATTTTTACAAAGTCTACTGCTTCAGTTTTTATAATGGCAATTTGCATATACTCCAGAATGTTATAAAGAGTGATCAGCTTAACAGCAATTACTTGCAAAGTCAATATTTGCCTAGAAAATGAACTTTATCCCCCAAAACACATTTCAACATCATTGCAGCCCTGCCTTAAAAGGACCAGCTAACATCGTTTCAGTGATTGCTCCATTAACACAGGTGTGGGTGTTGATGAGGACAGGGCTGGAGATCAATCTGTCATGATTAAGTAAGAATGACACTACTGGACACTTTAAAAGGAGGCTGGTGCTTGGCATCATTGTTTCTCTTCTGTTAACCATGGTTATCTCTAAAGAAACACGTGCAGTCATCATTGCACTGCACAAACATGGCCTAACAGGGAAGAGTATCGCAGCTAGAAAGATTGCACCTCAGTCAACAATTTATCGCATCATCAAGAACTTCAAGGAGAGAGGTTCCATTGTTGCCAAAAAGGCTCCAGGGAGCCCAAGAAAGACCAGCAAGCGCCAGGACCGTCTCTTAAAAGTGTTTCAGCTGCGGGATCGGGCTACCAGCAGTGCAGAGCTTGCTCAGGAATGGCAGCAGGCAGGTGTGAGTGCATCTGCACGCACTGTGAGGCGGAGACTCTTGGAGCAAGGCCTGGTCTCAAGGAGGGCAGCAAAGAAGCCACTTCTCTCCAGAAAAAACATCAGGGACAGACTGATATTCTGCAAAAGGTACAGTGAGTGGACTGCTGAGGACTGGGGGAAAGTCATTTTCTCTGATGAATCCCCTTTTCGATTGTTTGGGACATCTGGAAAACAGCTTATTCGGAGAAGACGAGGTGAGCGCTACCACCAGTCTTGTCTCATGCCAACTGTAAAGCATCCTGAAACCATTCATGTGTGGGGTTGCTTCTCAGCCAAGGGAATCGGCTCTCTCACAGTCTTGCCTAAAAACACAGCCATGAATAAAGAATGGTACCAGAATGTCCTCCGAGAGCAACTTCTCCCAACCGTCCAAGAGCAGTTTGGCGATCAACAATGCCTTTTCCAGCATGATGGAGAACCTTGCCATAAAGCAAAGGTGATAACTAAATGGCTCAGGGAACAAAACATAGAGATTTTGGGTCCATGGCCTGGAAACTCCCCAGATCTTAATCCCATTGAGAACTTGTGGTCAATCATCAAGAGACGGGTGGACAAACAAAAACCTACAAATTCTGACAAAATGCAAGCATTGATTGTGCAAGAATGGACTGCTATCAGTCAGGATTTGGTTCCAGAAGTTGATTGAGAGCATGCCAGGGAGAATTGCAGAGGTCCTGAAGAAGAAGGGTCAACACTGCAAATATTGACTTGCTGCATTAACTCATTCTAACTGTCAATATAAGCTTTTGTTACTCATAATATGATTACAATTATATTTCTGTATGTGATAAAAACATCTGACAAACACACATAAAAACCAGAGGGCAGCAGATCATGTGAAAATATAATATTTGTGTCATTCTCAAAACTTTTGGCCATGACTGTATTGGATCGCTTCTAGTAGAAGGCACCTTTGCCAGAATACAAATCTTCTAAGACAATTTCAGTGCTGCTAGTAACCAGCTAAAAAATCCCAGTACACCAAATATCAAACTTTAAAGAGTACAAAGCAGAAGCTGGCGCCAGATGAATAGGGTGGTATTTAATCCCAGGGACAAGACCATGGGGGTTATTTACTATATCAGGCATATTTCTGGAGCAGATTGACCCCCCCCAGTGTTTTTACTGAATGTCTTCACACTACTTCAAATATATGTACTTGACTGCTAAATGTAACCCATTTCGGTTTCGGTTGGGTCTTTTTCCGTATTTACTCCTCTGCAACTAATGTACATTCATATGAGAAATACTGAGAAAGTGACAATTTCCATCATTTTTTAATCTCTCACCCATTGACTTTAATGATAAAAGAAAAACTGGTCACACTGGAGCCTGTAATAATAATGGAAGTCATGCAGACTGACTCACTTTTTGGCAAATAAATTAAGTGCACACTGAAGAAAAGTACAGTCATTTTAATAAACTACCAAAGCAGGAGAAACACTGAGCAAGTGCCAAGACTAGAAGATACATCGCGGACAGGAGAGTTGCAGGAACCAAAAGACTAGCCCTGTCAATCCAGGGGAAGTGGGAGGGACTAAAGCTGAAGGGGGTGTAACAACTGGTGCTCCAAGGGCTCTGGACAGCCACTCGGTGCTCCAGTTAGGTCATTTGCATATTAATAAAAATGCCCTTTTCTCAGTAATGAGGCCGTGGAGAGTCATAATATAGGTATCGTTTTTATCAGCATGATCAACCTTACCAAGCTGTGTGCCTGGTATAATTGGGCTGATCATTCTGACAGATACTCTTTAAACCTGTCCCTACAATAGGGTCAATAATGCTCCTGCTACCCAGCGACTTGTGGCCATATGACTTAACATCACAATGTCGCAACGCTAATTTGCACCTAATGATAGTGAATGCGGCTGCGTTGCAACTCACACATTACTGTGACATGACACCTGGCAGAAATCCAAACCTGCTGGATTTCAATAGGACCACATTCATTATCATTAGCTGTGATTTTAGCAGAGCGATATTGCAGTCTTGAAGGGGTTTTCCCAATAACACTATTCACAAGATACAGGATAAAACATTAGATTTCTGGGGGTCCAATGCTGGAACCACCATGAATCATTAGCATGGAGTCCCTGATATTCAAAGAGCGGTGGTCGCCAAGAACTGTACTCCGCAGTTCTACAGACATGAATGGAGTGGTAGTCATAAATGCACAACACTGCTCTATCAATATAGGGAACTCCGGGACTCTTGCTCTGACAATTATTAGGGGTACTCCAACGATCAAACACTTATCCCCTTATCGTATGAAAAGGGGACAAGCGTTGATAGTGGGAAAATCCCTTTAATGTCAAGCACCCAAGGTCACCATGCAGTCCTAGCCTAAGGCCACTTTCACACCAGCCTATTTGCAATCCGTACATGGGCAGGATTTTGTGTACCGAAATCCGCTGCTAATGAATAGAACTATTCACACGGGCGTATAATTTCTGTCAGTATTTGAAATCCGCACAAGTTTTGTGTGCATTTTTTTTCAAATACGCACATTATACAGTAGTGTATGGGAGTAAAAAATGCAAGGAGGAAAGAAGACGCATTTAAAGGGGTATTCTCATCGCTAGGATACGCCCCCATTGTCTTATAGGTGCGGGTCCCACTATATATTGAGATCAGAGGAGGGATCCGGCTACCACCAGGCGCAGCTCCGCCGCTGCTCCCATAGAAATGAATGGAGGGCGGCTGCGCATGCGCAGTGCGCCCTCCTTTACTTTGGGGGCTCCGTTCTCGATGTAGGTGCAGGTCCCTGCTGGGACCCCACCTATCAGACAATGGGGGCATATCCTAGCGATATGCCCCCATTGTCTAAAATGAGAATAACCCTTTAAATCCTGGAGAAATCCTGAAGCAATACTGATGGTATATCATCCGAATCTGTGCATAATCCAGAGGCAGAATACTGATGGATTTCCATACGTTAGTGTGAAAGAGGCTTACAGGTTCTTTCATATGGACCAATTATTGGGTCAATTGTCAGGGATGAGTGTTTGTTCCCCATAATTGGCCACTGTAAAGGTGCAGACGAACGAGTAAACGCTAGTTCGGCTTGTGACTGCCATTTCTTTCATCCGTCACCCAGAATCATTGTTTGTGGGCAGCAGATTGTCCCGTCTAAACAGGGATCTGCTTCCCAGAAATAATTGTTCTCTATGGAGACGAGCGATCATTCATCCCCATAAAGCAGAGAGGTTTGCTTGCTTACTCTCTGCTGCTGATCAGGCAATTATCAGGAACGTTTGATAAGTTTGCAATAAGTGCCTGGAGAATCTCCATGTGAAAATGCAATGTAAATCTGGCTGCTGGTGCCAGCTACAACAACCAAGTCAGAAGGAAACAAAAATACACTATAATTTAACTTAGTAACAGAAAGCGAAACTGGTGCGGGTGAAGCTGGTGACGTTCCTGCTAATTGGGCATTTTAGCTGAGAAACTGTCAGTGCCACTTTACCCCAGGACTCCACTAGACGGAAATAGAAAAGAAAAACACGGGGACGTGGGGCTGAATACAGAGCAGGAAATCACGGCCGCCTTGTTTAAACATGGAGACATTTCAATTATAATCAGAGGCAGGAGCTGAATTGTATCAGGCTCGTATGTTTCCAGGGAGGAAATGCTTCTCACACTTTGCACAGGGTGGGTCTGGAAAGCAGTGTCCTCATTATGGGGAAACTGATTTGGGAACATTCTTTGTGAGAATGGAAAAAAAAAAAAAGAAGACGAATATGAAGACGAGGTTACAAGACAGCATCAAATCAGCTCCAGCAATTACCGGCTCTTTACATTATTTTTACATGCAATGTTTTTTTTCATTGTCACAGTTTTGTAAAACCTTGTGTTTTTATTGCCGTGATAAAAAAAAACAATAACGCAAAAAATCTGAAAATGTGCAAAGAAGCAAAGTCTTGAAAAAGAAAGTCATTCTTACATGGGTTTTACAGAAGGAAAAACATGGCTGCTTTTCCCAAAAACAGCACCATACCTGTCTTGGAGTTGTGTACTGTATGGCGGCTCCGTTCTATTAGGCTAGGGCTACCCGGCGACATGTATAACGCAACAAAAAGGGTACAGCTACACGGCACCATGCATCGCTGAAAAGTTGCGCAACATTTTTTGTGACGATAGTCAATGGTGTCACATTGCTGCAACGCAACAGTCACCACAAATCCATGCGAACACATTGACTGTCATTACAAAAAATGCTGCGTGACTTTGCAGCGACAAGAATTTACATGTCGCTGTGTAGCTGTAATGCCCTAAGGCCCCTTTCACACGGGCGAGATTTCCACGCGGGTGCAATGCGTGATGCGAACGCATTGCACCCGCACTGAATCCTGACCCATTCATTTTAATGGGGCTTTTCACATGAGCGTTTTTTTTCACGCATCACTTCTGCGTTGCGTGAAAAACGCAGCATGTTCTATATTCTGCGTTTTTCACGCAGAACTGGCCCCATTGAAGTGAATGGGTCTGCGTGAAAATCGCATTGCATCCAGACACAAGTGCGGGTGCAATGCGGTTTGTAAACATTCAGTTTTTTCGCACGCGCGTGATAAACGCATCAAAACGCTTCGCACCCGCGCGGAAAAAACTGTAAGAACATACGAAATCGCAGTCAAAACTGACTGCAATTGCGTGCGGATTTGGTGCGGATGCGTGCGGATTTTCCTGAACACATCCGGACCAAATCTGGACACGCTCGTGTGAAAGGGGCCTAATGCCACCTGCACACAGGTGCGGATGAACACACATAAGATCCGCACAAATTTCCATGTGGGTTTATGTACGTTTCTGCAGCATACCTGCAATTTGATGCCGTTTTGCTGTAGATCTCACCCTTCCATTAAGGGCCCTTGCACACGGCCGTATGTGCTCCGAGATATACAGTCCATGAACGGGCCATATGTCCCGGAGCGGCATAGATTGTGGGCACGGGAGCGCACAGCATCATAGATTACAATGATGCTGTGCACATCAGGCCGCCCGCGGGGCTATTGTCCCGCACTCATATGATCTTGTCAGTGCAGGACAATAGCCCTGCGGGCGGCCCGACGCGCACAGCATCATAGTAATCTATGATGCTGTGCGCTCCTGTGCCCACGATCTATGCCGCTCCAGGACATATGGCCCGCTCACGGACTGTATGTCTCGGAGCACATACAGTCGTGTGCAAGGGCCCTAAGAAGAATGAAATCCGCAGCTAAAACTGCAAACATAATTGACAGGCCATTTAATTTGAAATCCATCAAACAGAAGATTTGTGTAATCTCATACACTTTGCTGGTACTGTAATAAACTGCAGTTTTTCAGCACGGGAATTCGCATGGAAAAAAACGCAAGGTGGAGCTGCAATACCCCTCAAAGGTGTGGCATTGTTTTTTAGAAGAAAGCAGCCATATTCATGCAGAACCATTCACTTCAAAGAGGCCGCAAAAAACAGAAATGACTCCGTGTCCATATGTCTGCATGTCTGTTCCGCAAAAAAATAAAACGTGTCCTATTATTGTCAGCATTACGGACAAGGATAGTACTGTTCTATTAGGGGCCAGCTGTTCTGTTCCACAAAATACGGAATGCACACAGCCGGAATCCATGTTTTGTAGATCCGCAATTTGCAGACCGCAGAATACATTGAATGAGCCTTAATCCTGTGCAACCCCCAGTTTCTGCAACTGCCCCATCCATCTGACCTGTGCTTAACTTCAGAAATACTCTTTTCAGATGTATGGAACAGATTTTTGGTTGCAGAAATGTGAGAATTATAAAAACATGGCTGCTTTTTTCCTAAACTATGCCACACCGGTCGGCAGGTTGTCTGCAGTACTGCAGCTCAGCCCCACTCGCATCATTTAAGGAGAGCTGCAATACCAGGCACAGCCATGAACAGGTGTGGCACTATTTCTGGAAGAGAGCAGCCATGTTTTTCTACCTTGAACAACATCTATAGAACAAAGAAAAAACACTAACAAGTACATTTCCTTGAGTTCTTTGTCTAAAAATGATATGTTTCTTACTTTATAGTTCAATCTGTTTCTGAGAAATTTGGGAAATAACCAATATGACCATTATTACACCTCATACAGAGGTTGTTCTGTGAGTCATTCAGTTATGAGTCATCTTGTACTAAAAGATGCTAGATTTCCAAAGGTGACAACCCCTAAAGGCACTGATCTACCTTGCTCATACATTCCTTCTCCTGCTGCGCTTCCTCCCAGAAGATTAGGATGTGCACAAGTATCACGGGAAGACATACTAAAACCTATATTACAACATAAAACATGTCACTAACGGCAACCAGTGTGGTTAGAGGCAATGATAAACTCATGAAACAGTTTTTTCTCAGCTGTTTCCTAACATCATGAAGAAAATAGTGAACAATTTTAATAAGCTAGCAAAAACAAGTGCATGTTCTATAGAAAAGTGTGTCATTTCCTCGAAAACATGTTTTGATACTAATGAACAGGCCAGTTATAAAGAAACTTAGAGGTTTTTTGTTTTTTAATTGGCGGTTATCTTTATTCACTAAAGTTGCTGATAGTTGTAAAATCTTATATTTCCAAATCTTGACCACCCACTAGCAATCCGGCAATGTTGAAAAAAAAGAACCTACAATCCTCAAAATCATCTACATAAAATGCCACGAAAAGTATGACTATGCAATGCTGTGATGACTAGCCTCTGGCACTGTGGTGAAACTACAACTCTCAGCATGCTCCATTCATTTCTATGGAGTTCTGAGAACAGCCAAGGAAGTGTACATTTTGGGAGTTGTAGTTTTAGCACAGCTGGAGCGCCGGAGGTTAGCTATCACAGGATAGGGCATTGCAAATGAAGGATTAACTCAATAGACATATAATAAAAACAGTGGCCCAGAATTACGCCAAAAATCTGTAGAGAAAAGTGGCGCAATGGGTGCAACTGAGGTTTCTATAATTTTTCCTGACATGCTCAAAAAGGGCTGGGGCTTAGTGGAAAGTGGACTGAGCTTTGTGAGTGGGAGGGGCTTAAGATGCGCCAGAATTTTCACTGTAAAAAGCTTTCATACACAGTTCCACTGTCTGGTTTTGGTTTTTCATTGAAGCAGTTCCAGGACAACTTCCTGGGAGAAAAGGCAGACACACAGTGAAACCATGTGAAGTTTGATAACCCATTGCCCCAGCCCATGTGCACATATCCAGCGTTAGCTGCACTCTGCTATCCTCACTGAGGGCAGCATAGTGTAGCGGCAGATCTGCTGACCATTATAGAAATGCCTATTCTTTTTTGCAAAACGGACAAGAATAGGACATGTTCTATTTTTTTTGTGGGGCCACTGAACAGAGCAACAGCTCTGTTCTACGCATCGTTTGGGGCCCCATTGAAGTGAATGGGTCCACATCTGAGCTGCAAAAAATGCGGCTCTGATGTAGACCCATCTCACAAATGTACTTTGTATAGTTAGATATAGCCATACCAATAATATTACTAATAGAATGTATTTATATAAAAAGTACCGTTTACAAGATTTTAAACTATATAAACTAGGAGGCTCACACACGGAGATACGACAAATCAGAGGTGCAGCACCAACTGGACCACCTGCATCCAGACGAAATGTATAATTGAAAAAGCGATAATAGGTGCGCACACTCTAGTAGAATTAAGTAGAGGAGATAGTATATACCAAAAAAGGGAATTTATTCACACATAAAATACCAAAAAAATACCAAAAAATGTAAAATAAAATAAAGTAAAATAAAACCACAGTCATAAAAGATATTGCCACATAATAAAGGAATATAGATGGTGCAATAACCGCTACAAAAGGATCAAAATGGTGAGGGTTAGTGGAGGTAAGTAGCTCCCAATGTCCATGAAATCTGAGCAGGGAATCAGAACGTAGATAAGTGGCCAGTACGTTCACTGGATGCAGTCCATCAATGCTCCCAAATCATATCGTCATGATCAGGGTACTGACATAGATATAATCTCACCCAGTACTTGGTGCGTACAGTGATCCGCGCTCCTACTTCCAGGCGGCAGCGTGGTCAGTAGTCCCGGTTTCAAGACGGCGGGTGACGTCAGAGGTCACATGGGCCGCTCCGATCACGCGCTCCAGTCAGGTGACCGCAATAGAAGGTCCTTGAAGGTCCTCGAAGCTTCTCCTCAATATAGTCGGCTTACCAATGGCTGGGTAGATATAGGAAAGTGGTCACTTGCTACTTAGTCCACAGCATGGGGTCCGGACCCTCTCAGTGACTCACACTTTCTCCTAGACGCGTTTCGGAGCCCTGGCTCCTTCATCAGTAGGTGTGACTTTCCTCTTCTCTACCCCTCCTTTTAAATCATAGATCAACCAATCATATAACAGCATAGGATTCCTTACATTCGTTTACAAGATTTGCCTATTTGTATATCCATTGTCCCACACACATCAGTCAGGCCGTTGCCCCTAGTTACGGCCACTGCAGCCATGTAGTAGTGGTGGCCGGCTTGCTCCTTTTCAATCCCGCTCTGAGGTAACTGCTGTATTATGAACGCACATTGTATGAGCATGCGGAGACACATCTTAGGGTACTTTCACGTCTGCGTTTTGGACGCTACCAGTCCAAAACACAATGGTCAGGATCCGTCCAAAACGCAGACTTTATAAATGGATCCTGCCCCATAAAGGTGAATTAATCTTGGAACAGGATCTGTTTCTCTGTGTTTTGGAAGCGCAGACAAAAATGCTACAACCCTACGATTTGTCTCTGCATGTTCATGCCATGTGCATTCACAATACAGCAGTTACCTCAGAGCGGGTTTGAAAAGGAGCAAGCCGGCCACCACTACTACAAGGCTGCGGTGGTCGTAACTAGGGGCAACGGCCTGACTGATGTGTGTGGACAATGGAAATACAAATAGGAAAATCTTCTAAACAGTACATTTTATATAAATACATTCTATTAGTAATAGTATTGGTATGGCTATATCTAACTACCTTTAAGGGTATCTACACATGCTCATGTATTTCCTCTTGCATTTTCACATGGAAAAACTGCAGCGTTATTCACTACCAGCAAAGTGTGTGGGAATAGACAATTTTCATGTACATTTTGCGGATTATTTTCTGCACGGAAATTGACCTGCTGTGCGTTTTCCAAATCTGCAGCATGTCAATTATGTTTGGGGTTTTAACTGCAGATTTCTCCCTTTTCAAATGAAGGCATAAAACACACAGAAACTGTTTTCACCCGTACCCGTGATTGAGTTAAATGTTTGGGATTTTTTGGAAAATAATGAAAGAAAATTGATACTCATCCCCTCCATTCCACCTCTGGCTACAGCTGTAATCAGGGCTGTGGAGTCGGAGTTGGAGTCGGTCACCATTTTGGTGGAGTCGGTATAAAATGGACCGACTCCTAAAATATATAATGAATTAGTACATTTAGTTCAGTGCTGAATATATTTTTATAATAATTTGTGAAAATGATGAAATGTCCTATAAATGTCTGTTCTATTCCTGATCTAAGGATTTAGGCTTTTAGTTGAGATGACTGTGTGCTGCTCTTTATGTCCAGTGCATGTTCTCTCTGTATGCTTTGTTTCCTCTGAGCTCATGTTTGGAGAGGTTAGCTGCTCTCATGGCTTCTATCTGCTGCTGACGTAAAACACCTAGAGCCTTATGTATAAAAACTGTCTAGGTGTAGAAGTTTCTTTGTTGCCCATAGCAACCAATCAGAGCTCCCCTTTCATTTCATATAGTGCTCTGGAGAAATGAAAGGGGAGCTCTGATTGGTTGCAACAAAAAAAGTCTTAGACCTAGACAGTTTTCATACATCAGGCCCAGAGGCATAGCTACTGGGGGGGCAGGGGAGGCGATGCTCCGGGCCCAATACCTCTGGGGGGCCCAGCAGGGATGGCCTTAGTACAATCAGGCGAATACAAGTGAGCGCTTCCATTATGGAGTCTGATGGGGGCACATTCTGCTGATCTGAGGTCTGATGGGGGCACATTCTGCTGATCTGAGGTCTGATGGGGGCACATTCTGCTGATCTGAGGTCTGATGGGGGCACATTCTGCTGATCTGAGGTCTGATGGGGGCACATTCTGCTGATCTGAGGTCTGATGGGGGCACATTCTGCTGATCTGAGGTCTGATGGGGGCACATTCTGCTGATCTGAGGTCTGATGGGGGCACATTCTGCTGATCTGAGGTCTGATGGGGGTACATTCTGCTGATTTGAGGTCTGATGGGGGCACATTAAGCTGATCTGAGGTCTGATGGGGGTACATTCTGCTGATCTGAGGTCTGATGGGGGCAAGGGACTGTTAGTTTAGTGATGTAAAAGCTGGGGACAGATTTCCTTTAACATAGGAGTCCCCTTTTTTACTCCTATTAATCCTATATTTTACTGCATTATGTGGTAGAGTATTTAGAGTAGGGTATGTAGAAAGTCTATTGTACTGTACCTAACAGCATAGATGATCTAGCAGTTTATATAGTCATCTTGCTAATACAGTATTAAAACCACAACTAGTAGTATGTGCCTGTGAAGTTGGAAACGTGCGTTTGGGAAGCCAATAAGTGGGGGGCCCACTCAAGTATGTTTCGCCCCCCCCTTGTGCTGAACCTCTAGCTACGCCTCTCATTAGGCCCTTAGTGAGCTGTACCCAGAGAAGCCTGATAGATTACAAACTGTTTTTGTCATGACTTATCTGTACTATTGATTTTATGCAAATCTGTTTAAAGTTATCACTTGAACATGCTCCATGTATGAGGGAGTCGGAGTCGGGAGTCGGAGTCGGGAGTCGGAGTCGAAGTCAGGGGAAATTGAGGAGTCGGAGTCGGGGCTTTGGCTTATCGACTCCACAGCCCTGGCTGTAATGTGCCGCATGTGACTGCTGCCGCCAAACACTATTCTCACTGCTGAGACCAGGGACTGACTTCAGTCACATGCTGCACACCAGCACTTCAGGGAAGGTCAGTGCCGCGGCGGTGGAAAGGAGGCAGCCCGGAATAGTGAGTATTAGGCACCATTCACATGACCGTATGTTTATTCCCGTATCTTATCCGCAATTTTGCGTATAAGATGCCGAACAATACAGACCCATTCATTTTTCCATAGGAGAAAAAAAAATGCGGTGTGCATTCCGCATCCGTATATTACGGAAGTTCTCCCGCAAAAGAAACATGTCCTATACTTGGCCGCAAAACATGTCCGTAGCCCCATTAAAGTCAATGGGTCCGCAAACACTAGTGCGGAACACTACGGAAGACATTCCATATGTCTTCCGTTCCGTTTTTATACGGACACGGAATACATACGGTCGTGTGAATGGGGCCTTATTCTAATAATTTCTCTGCCATTAAAAATTAAAAAAAAACACAGACAACCCACTTAAAGTTGCCACCGCAGCTGCTTGTAAGATAGGCGATAAAATGTCCGATCTCAAGAAGAAACAGATTTATACATAAACGTAAAATATTGCCTTCTCATTAGTAGAAAGTAAAACTGTTGGGAGAGAGTCAGAAGATGTTTGCATCCTAATTTAATCACCAGCCCATTTAGTGACAGCCGCTGATGCCACAGGCAAGGACCGGCAGCGTGCGTATACGAGATAAAACCACAGAACTCGCAGCCTCTTACAATCTGCTCCTCACAACTAATTAGCCAAGAAGTACCCAATTTAAGCACTTGTTCACACAGGGGAATAATTGGTTATAGAAATAAACTGCAAAACAGGTCTTCAGAGGTGCAGCCTCCGCAGAAGGAAATGCCGCGCACAGCAAAGCTGTGGATATGCCAAGATTTAACAAGAAGCGCTGCACAAAGCCTGTAATCTGGCTCAATCTCCGCCATCATTAGCCGGGTAAGAGATATTATTACCAGGAGTGTTTACTGACCGTCATACTGCAGAGCGCAGTGTCATAATCTATTCATCTTCACCCAGCGCCCCCTCTTATTAATACAGCTCTTGAGGGGTCGGCACAGAGGCTCCAGTTACCAGACATCCACCAGGCTGGTATCCATCCGCATTCCTTTATTTCCACTGGATAGAGGAGATTTATCAAAGCCAGTTCTGCCAAATCTTCCCCATAATGTGTAATACATATATCCTTTATAATGAGACCCTGTGGGCATTGTATGGCACTGTACAGGGTTAGAATGATGTTGTAATATATACAAATGAGCCTATAGGAGCAATGGGGGCGTTACTATTACACCTTGAGGCTCCGCTCTCTCTGTAACTGCCGCAGCCTCTCCACTTTGACAGGATCCGACAGTGAAAACGTCATCACACCTGTCAGATCCTGTCAATCGAAGTGCAGAGACTGCGGCAGTTGCAGAGAGAGCTGAGCCTCTAGGTGTAATGGCAACGCCCCCTTTGCTCCTAGAGACTCATTTACATATATTAAAACATAATTTTTCTCAGCGGAGGGCACATATGACCATGGAACCAACACAGACGTCTTCAGCTGCCAAATGCACATGTAACAGGTCAACCAGTGTCATAGGTACAAATCTGCTGACAGATGCCCTTTAAGGCCTCATGCACAGGGACGTGTGCCAGACGGGCTGTGGACCGCAAACTGCAATCCGCAATGCATGGGCACCAACCGTAGGGATGAAGCCCACGGAAACATTCACTTCAATCTGGCGTTCCAAGCCGCAAAAAAGTAGTGCGTGCGTGCGGAGTCATGGACAGAAGTTCTCTGTTTCGCATTGACCTTCCGGATTGCATCCATGATGCGGTGTGCACACAGCCAGTGTCCGTGTATTGCGGACCCACTGTTTGCGGACTGCAATATGGCCACAGCAGGGCAACGGCCATGTGTATAAGGCCTTAGTCAGAGAGTTGGAATACAGCCTTGGAAGCAGGTGAGTATGGATCTCTCCACAGGTATTCCGGGATGCAATAAATCTTGGAAACCACTTTAAAAGAGGTTGTACTATCTGGAAGACCTCTGTCCATAGGCTCTAAAAGGTTCATGCATGGGCCACTGAGAGGAGAGAGCCCAGGGGGTAAGAAACTATGAGGGGAGGTCAGACTAGCTAGCGGAAGTAAAATACAGTTTTAGGCCCCTTTCACACGACAGTATTTTTTGCGGGCTCCGATCTGCATTTTTCACATGAAAAATGCGGACCCATTCATTTCTATGGGTCCGCAAAAAATACTGAGAGCATACGGTGTGCTGTCCGCACCCGTATGCCCGTTCCGTAGCCCCGCAAAAAAGATAGAACCTGTCCTATTCTTGTCCGCAAAACGGACAAGGATAGGCATTGTTACAATGGATCCGCAAAAAAAAACGGATGCCATACGGACGGCATCCGTTTTTTTTTGCGGATCCGCAATTTGCGGACCGCAAAACACAACGTTCGTGTGTGTGTAAGAGGCCTTAATTTAGCTTTTTTTCACTGTTTTTCACACATTTTCAAACTCCAAGAAGAGAAAAAAAAACTAAAAAAGATGCAGAGTAATCATCCACATAAATAACACCGGATACAACAACTGCAATCTGCAAATACGTGTAAAAGCAGAATATGATAAGCTGGAATGTCTGCCCTCAGATAGAAGCTCAGTGCATGACGCACCATCTGCAGGTACGGTGCCAAATAAAAGTGATGCCCCGCAGGCTTTACTTCACCGCCAATACCTGACATAGTTTTAAGCCCCACTCAGCGGCCAGTACAGACATGCGGCACACCTGAGTGGTACAAAATAATATCTAGTCCCGAGGCCTGTGCGAAATTTACAGAGCCTGATCCCAAAGCCGATCAGACGTCACAGCAATCGTGTGACCCCAGCAGACTGTCTCCTCATTTGTAAACTAAAATATGTTCGCCAGCAGCCCATACTCACAGAGGAGGAATGGCTGAAAAAATCCAACATGTCTACCCATTTTCAAAGCATTTCTATTGGGTGTACCAAAATAAAGTGCGATACAATGACTACATAATACTGCCAAACAATAGCCACATAATACCACCATACAGTGTCCTATATAATGCATTTATTCCCCATAAAAGAACAATTCTGGATCAGCATCTTTTCTTATACTACTTTGTTGTGCCGTTCCTCTGTTATTACTCTAAGAAATGTATGAATATATTGACAACTAGTAGTTACCATTCTCATTGCCTAAGAGGTACTGTATGACCCTACACAGTATGGCACTGGCGGTGCTGACTTTACAGTGTGAAGGTGTGCAGAAACACCCCCCAAATGGTAACCCCCAGCTGTCAATGGATTCATAAATTTCTCATATGAATAACAGAGGAACAGTGCAGCACAGTATTGCAAGAAAAGATTATCCAGGATTGTTATTCCATGGGGTGTACAACTGTCAGGAGAGAGGGCGGGTCCCCTTTAAGGATACCTGCACAGGTTTGCTAGGAGAAAATCTGCATAGATTTCCATGCGGTTTTCTGTACGTTTGCAATAAAAAAAAAAAAACGCCTGTGTTACTTCTGGTGTGGACCTGATGTGGTTTTGCTGCAGATCTTCCCCTTCGATTGAAAGGGGTGAAATCCACACAAATGAACGGCGGAAACAATAGACGTGCTGCAGATTTCAAATTCCGCACATAAGGTCAATTTCTGCACAGAAGAAAAAAGCAAAGTCTGCGTGAGTTTTGTCTAATTTCATACACTTTGCTGTTACTGTATTACGCCGCGATTTTTCAGCAAAGGAATCCGTGCAGGAAACCTGCGTGTAAGGGCTCATGCACACGACCGGTGCCGGCCTGTGCCCGTATTGCGTCCCGCATACGCCGGGTCCGCAATACACGGGCACCGGCCGTTTGCAGCCCGCATCACGGATCGTTGTGGACCTATCCACTTCAATGGGTCCACAATCACAGAGATGCGGAGCGGAGGCACGGATCAGAACACCAATCAGAAGCACTAATTTTTTGCGGTGCGGACCGGCGGACCCCATTCTGCAATCCGAATGAGGCGGCCCCACTGTCAGTGCCCGTGCATTGTGGACTGCAAATTACGGTCCACAACACGGGCACTGACCGGACACGTTTGTGTGCATGAGCCCTAACAAAGTGTGCAGGTCGCCTAAACGCTGCGCTCCAATGAGGTCTCACCCTATGGCTCTAGTCCTGTTGGAGAAGTGGTCATGCCAATGCCGGATTTAGGGTGGAGGTGAAGAGGGAAGGTCCAAGAGTTTTACAAGTAAAAACACTGCTTACAGTCAGAGGCGTAGTATGGTCTATACCAGGGATCAGCAACCTTCGGCACTCCAGCTGCTGTGAGACTACAACTCCCAGCATGCGCTACATATTTCTGACCAGTAGCTCTTACACTAAACCATAAAAAATACAGTACCGCCCCTGTTGCTCCTAGAGGCTAATTTGCATATAGTAAAACATCATTTTTCTCAGCAATGCAGGCACATAATGAGCATGGGACCAACACAGACGTCTTCAGCTGCCAAGTGCACATGTAACAGGTCAGTCAGTGTCATAGGTACAAATCTGCTGACAGATGCCCTTACCACTATTGGGCTCTATTCAATATCCTCAGTGGGGTAGACCCCCCATATCTGCCCAGGCTCCTTCATGTAATACGGCATCATTACTGCAGCGCAATATAGACCATAACTGAGGACCGCCGATCTGTAATTTATTTTGACGTCTGTACTGTACTGATTTGGCCAATGTAATAAATGACACCGCCTGGACGATTCCCTAGACGGATCTGAAGTGTAAGGGCAGAGCGAGTTCATAGTGAAATAAAAAGGATGACATCGTAGCTTGCAATCAGAATTGATAGACTTCGATGCTGGCGCACAGACGCTGAGTATTACGGTCATTATTTTGACAGTTCCAGCGGTTATTTTCACTTTTATGAAATCAGTCTTTACGCCTCAAATTTTCCCAGTGAACATTTCATGTGTTTTCTCATCTGGAAGCCTTCAGCAATCAAGGTCATAGGGGCTCGTCCTCTGTCATCTGTGCTTGTTTCCTGCACTTTAAGGTCCCCTGCACCTCTTGCAGAACACGTGTGGGTTGGTTTTCCACGTGGATTTCCATGCTGAAAAACCGCATTACAGTATATTACCGTGTGGAAATTGACCTGCCACGTGTATTTCCAAATCCGCAGCATGTCAACTATGTTTGCGGTTTTAGCTGCGGATTTCACGCTCTTCAGTGAAAGAGTGAGATCTGCAGCAAACCGCGCCAAAAATCCACAATTATCAGCTGTGGATTTTAGTGCAGATATGCTAGAAAAAAGTCCACAAATCCGCACGGAAATTAGTGCGGGACTTATGTGGGTTCACCCGCACTCGTGTGCAGGTGGCCTAAAGGCCCAAGACTGAAACTGATCTACAGGATAAGTGATAAGCTTCTGATCGTGAGAACAGGGGTGTCCGAGTCTCGTGGTCGAGCATGTTCTACGGACAGCTGAGCGCTGCACTTCTCTACCTCTGGCAGCCCCATAGAGTTGAATGGAGCAGCGATGAAAATGCTCGACCACCGCTCCATTCAACTACGTTTTCATGGTCAGTGGGACTCATCAAAAACGTATCACCTTTCCTGTGGTTAGGTAATACATTACGATCTTGGGCCAGCCCCTTTAGAAAGAACATCTATGATCTCCTGCATTATATAAAATACACTTATTTCTTTATATAAATAACTGCAATTTAAAGGGCATCTGTCAGCAGGTTTGTACCTATGACACTGACTGACCTGTTACATGTGCATTTGGCAGCTGAAGACATCTGTGTTGGTCCCATGTTCTTATGTGTTGGCATTGCTGAGAAAAATGATGTTTTATTATATGCAAATGAGCCTCTAGGAGCAATGGGGGCGTTACTGTTACACTTAGAGGCTCTGCTCTCTCTGTGACTGCAGCTTCCACTCCACTTTGACAGAGCCAGGCCCTGTCAATCAAAGTGCAGAGGGCGTGGCATTTGCAGAGAGAGCAGATCTCTAGGTGTAACAGTTATGCCCTGTTGCTCTTACGCCTCTTTCACACGGGCGTCGCAGATTTGGTCCGGATGAGTTCTGGAAAATCCGCACGCATCCGCACGAATTTGCACGCAATCGCAGTCAGTTTTGACATCGATTGCGTACGTTCGTTCAGTTTTTTCCGTGCAGGAGCGAAGCATTTTAATGCGTTTTTCATGTGCGTGAAAAATAACTGAATGTTTACAAACAACATCTCTTAGCAACCATCAGAGAATCACGCATTGCATCCGCACGCAATGCATTATTCACGCAGCCCCATTCACTTCAATGGGGCCAGGGCTGCGTGAAAAACGCAGAATATAGAACATGCTGCGATTTTCACGCAACGGCGAACTGCTGCGTGAAAAACATCGCTCATGTGAAAAGCCCCATTGAAATGAATGGGTCAGGATTCAGTGCGGGTGCAATGTGTTCGCATCACGCATTGCACCCGCGCGGAAACATCGCCCGTGTGAAAGGGGCCTTAGAGGCTCATTTACACTGGCTACCAGGCTTAAAATGTGATAAGATTTCCTGTCTTTGGAGAGCAGCTACATGACCCATGCACACAATGGAAAAGAACCGTCCCCATTGACTTCTATGGGCGAGTTTTCTGGCCATGCTCTGTGACCTGTGCAGAGATCAGGAAAGAGCTGATAATCTGTGATATCACCTATTGTGAATGGTAAATTCTGTGTTATCTATATATGGAGGTGTTAATTGTCATTTTAATTCTGCCTGTGGCGATAAGGCCCCATTCACACGACCGTATGTTCATTTCCGTATCTTATCCGCATTTTTGCGGATAAGCTGCGGAACCATACGGACCCATTCATTTTTCCATAGGAGAAAAAAATGCCGCCGTATATTACGGAAGTTCTCCTGCAAAAAAAAGGAAACATGTCCTATACTTGGCCGCAAAACACGTCCGTAGCCCCATTAAAGTCAATGGGTCCGCAAAAATGCGGAACACTACGGAAGACATTCCGTATGTCTTCCGTTCCGTTTTTATACGGACACGGAATACATACGGCCGTGTGAATGGGGCCTAATGGTGATAGCTACTGAAAAGTTACCAGCATAGAACAGGAAATCAGGATCTATTATTAGGCAGCCAAAATGTGTTAAGAAGCTAGAGAACCCCTTTAAGTGGTTTCTAAGAACGTACTGTAAAAAGCTGGAACAGCGTGTGCCATGAATAGTCAGGCACTTCCAGAGAAGAGTCCGGGTTATTCATGAGTTCCCCCACCCCCACACTGCAGCCTTTCAACAGAAGAAAACTGACAATCAGAGTGATAAGTACATCATAAAAGCATACAATTCATACTATGTTCCCTTTAAAGGGGTATTCTGGTCTACAGGGTTGTTAGCTAACCACTGGATAGGTGATACATTCTAGATTCTAGAGATTCTCACTACTGTCAGGTTCCCCTATTGTAGTGTTCAGTGGAGGTCCCACCTATCTGGCATTTATCACCTGTAGATTCTGTAGGCCGGAATACCCCTTTAAGGATACTGTCACAAACCTTATGCATATAGAACGGAGATGATCTCAACATTTTCTGAGATGTTTTTATTTTTAATCTTCATAAATTCAATGCTCCAGCACCCAGATACTTCAACTTATAACCACAAGGGTGGCATCCAGTAATACATACACCCAAACCTAAAAGATACTACACCTGATAGCAAAGATACGCGTACAGGAACTGTGGCTGAACTATAGCTGGAGGACAACATAAAAGATCTGTAAAAATGTACTAATACACAGCAGGAGATAAGAGACAGTCACGAGTCAGAAGCGGGCAATCACGTTGCTGCGGCTAAGAAATAATGAAACAAGATTAGTGATAGAGATTATAGATCTGCTTACCACGGCTCAGGATGTACAGAACAGGCTTGTGGGCTATGTATATATTACCGTTAGGGTTGCTTAATATGATTAACCCTTTCTTTATACTCCCTTACTAAAGGCAACTCACATAATTTAGTGTATACAGAATAACATGAGGTTGTTAAAAGGGTGTTCCCATCATAGAAAGTGATGGTAGATGGCTTTCAGATCAGCTGGGGGTTTGACTGGTGAGACCCCCATGATCTGCAGATTGAAAGGACCGCAACATGGCCCCTACAGCCTCGCTCCCGGCCACTGACTGCGCAAAGAACTGCCGCACAGCCCCATTCACCTGAATGGAGTTGTGTTGTAGGACACACAAACTAGCTCCGTGGACTGGGGGTCTCCGCACTCTGACCCCAACTGATCAGAAGCTGATGGGTTATCCAAGTGATGTCTCATTATTCTCTGTTATGGGAATACCATTGCTTCAGCCAGTAAACTTCATTTAGTGCAAGGACAGCAACGTCCTACAACTCCCAGCATGCACATTTGCTCAATGAATCAAGCAAGCTGGGAGCTGCAGTTGAAGTACCAGAGGTTGCTGACCCTTGACCCCAGGGTCTTGATCCCTCATCATATATGCCATCAGTCTTATAGATCATACAACCTCTTTAATCATTAAAGGGCAACTCCAGCAAAATACAAACTTAGCACAGTAGCTATCCATTAGTGTCCCTAACATACTACATTTCACCGAAAGAGTTTGCGAAGTAGAAACTGATACATACCACCAAAAGGCCTAGTGAAGAAGACAGAACATCATAAAGGAGAACTTGGGGCTATCCTGCTGTTTCATACTTGAGCTACGTTCCTCCCAAATACACACTTGCATATACTGTACCTGCATGTCAACCCAACAAGGCAACCAATCTGCTGCTGTGACTTTGGGTATAAAAAAGATAACGTATGGGGACGTAGCTGAAATCTGTAAATAGTCATCATATAAGTCAAAAACATTCAGTACCCCCTCCTGATTCCTTCATGATCACCAGTTCAAGAACTAACCATTTCTTAAAAGTTTAATCTCCATCAACTACTTCGATAAGAACATTGAGAAGAATACAAAACACAAGAGGTTCTGCAGGATCTGGACCAACGCTTAGTGGACATGCCTTGCTTTTCTCTCTTCTGGGCAACTTCTGATATCATTGGCATAAGCCATACTACTGCCATACATGAAGAGTCATCAAATATGTTTTCATGTGAGAGTTCCAGATGACTACATCCTAGACACCAAGGGGGTAATTTAATAACACCGGCGTTTTAGAAGCCTATAGCTGGCGGTGGATCTGCCGAAGTTATGAAGAGGCGCCGACCTTCACATAACTGCGGTGCATCCAGTGCCAGTCTAACTGTAAGCCAGCTATCTTGACACCATTCTGGCCCAAATTCACTCTAGACTTGCCTATTATAGTAAATGGGTCCATGAAGAAAATGGACATCACACGGACAGGGTTGTCGCCGGTATCGATATTTCGATACTGAATCGATACTTTTGGCAGATAAAATAAAAAAGTCTCTTACCGCTCCTGCGCCGCAGCTCTGCTCCGGATCTGGCGCTCCGCTGTCCGCGCTGCACTGTCCTGACTGCATACAGAGTCAGGACGTAGTGCGCGCACTCTGACCTGACGCTGCAGTCAGGTGACAGTGCAGCGCCGGGAGGAGAAGACACAGGAGCGCCGGAACTGGATCGGAGCCACGGCGCAGGAGAGGTAAGAGACTTTTTTATTTTATTCTAATGGGGGCACAGTGGGCTTATCTGAGGTCTGATGGGGGCACAGTGGGCTGATCTGAGGTCTGATGGGGGCACAGTGGGCTGATCTGAGGTCTGATGGGGGCACAGTGGGCTGATCTGAGGTCTGATGGGGGCACAGTAGGCTGATCTGAAGTCTGATGGGGGCACAGTGGGCTGATCTGAGGTCTGATGGGGGCACAGTGGGCTTATCTGAGGTCTGATGGGGGCACAGTGGGCTAATCTGAGGTCTGATGGGGGCACAGTAAGGCTGATCTGAGGTCTGATGGGGGCACAGTAGGCTGATCTGAGGTCTGATGGGGGCACAGTGGGCTGATCTGAGGTCTGATGGGGGCACAGTGGGCTGATCTGAGGTCTGATGGGGCAGAGTGGGCTGATGTGAGGTCTGATGGGGGCACAGTGGGCTGATGTGAAGTCTGATGGGGGCAGAGTGGGTTGATGTGAGGTCTCATGGGGGCACACAGATTTTTGGGTGTTTTATTTTTTCGGCGTGTGGTATCGATTATCGCAATACTTTTTCTTGGTATCGAAATCGAATCAAAATGTTGGTATCATGACAACCCTACACACGGATCCGATCCGTGCATGGTCCATTTCACCACAGATGGTTGCTAGGAAACACTGAAAAGATGTGGAAGCAGTTTTTTTATGATCAACATAAAAACATATTGATGCCATATGGACATATACATTGGACAAATGGAATGCAGTCACAGACGTTATTCATTCCACATGCATGGAGAATGGTCCTTTCTCTTCTAGCAGATGGAACAAGGACGAGATTTACAACCGCACCACCGCCACCCCATGGAAAACCATCCTAAAAGCTCAGATAATCCTGACGATAAGACCAATATCCTCCATCAAGCAGTGATTATCAGAGGTGCCGGAGACATTTCTATATACAGGTTTTATTATTACTTAAAATGGAGGTCTATGGGAGCAGACGCCAAGCAATGGGGGAAAAAATGCCTGACTCAGAGCATGCTGAGATATGAGGAATAAAAAACACTGACACAAAAAATGCAGCTGAAAAACGACGCTACAAAACTACGCCTGTTTGTCCTGCATTGTTCCCACAGACTTCCATGCAACACCTGATGCTGGTGTTTTTGCTCAAAAAATGTAGCAAAAAATGAACCGCAAAATGCAAAAAACACCAAAAAACTTTAAAAGAACAAGTGTACGCAAAAAGGACCTGCCCACAGCAACCAATCAGATTCCAGCAACTCGTCATTACAAGCAGCTTCACCTGGTAATGTAGCTCTGCCCCTTTCATGGATAGACCGTCAATTTATTATATTTTTTTTAGAAAATACTTAAGTAAACACAAAAATGTCACCTTAACTTGGTCAATCTACAACTAAGGCCTCTTTCACACGAACGTTGTGTTTTGCGGTCCGCAAATTGCGGATCCGCAAAAAAAACGGATGGCGTCCGTATGGCATCCGTATTTTTTGCGGATCCACTGTAACATTGCCTATCCTTGTCCGCAAAACGGACAAGAATAGGACATGCCCTATTTTTTTTTGCGGGCCACGGAACGGAGCAACGGATGCGGACAGCACACGGTGTGCTGTCCGCATTTTTGCGGGCCCATAGAAATGAATGGGTCCGCATTTTTCATGTGAAAAATGCGGATCGGAGCCCGCAAAAACAACGTTCGTGTGAAAGAGGCCTAAATAGCACAAAAATAGTGTAAGCACCAAGATAGCCTGAAAACCTTCTCCTGCTAGATTTTGTATTCAGCTTAAAAATGTTATCCTAGAAAAGATAATGATAACTTATCCTCAGGATAGGTGATCATTTTCACATCAGCGTGGGGGCGGAGGTTTTCAAGTCCTCACCGATCAGCTGTGTCAGGGAGGCGCTGCACTCAAACAAGCTATGGTGAGTGATGCAGGACAGCGCCGTACATCGTATAGTGGCAGTGTTTGGTATTGCAGCTCAGCCCCAATGACTTGAATGGGGCTGAGCTTCACCTAGGTCATGTGACTGATGTACAGTGATGTCACAGGCCTTGGAAGAGGCGGCGGTGCTCAAGACCTCTTCTAATAGCTGATCGGCGGGGGTCCCAGGTGTCAGACCCCCGCAGATCTGATACTGATGAGCTATCCTGAGGATGAGTTATATATGAGTTAAATATCTTTTCCTGGATAACGTCTTTAGGGTCCATTCACACATCCGGAAGTGTTTTGGGGTCCGCAAAATATGGACACCGGCACTATGATAGAAATGTCTATTCTTTTCCGTGGCTGCAGACAAGAATAGGACCTGCTCTATCTTAGGGAACAGAATTACGGATGCGGACAGCACACGTTGTGCTGTTCGCATCTCTTGCGGCCCCATTGAAATGATGCGGACCCATTCATGGGGACGTGTGAATGGACCCTCAAATGGAGAAATGAGTCTACTTGTGGCGATTACATACAACCAGCAGGGTCACCTAACAAATAAGGAAAGAATAAAAGGTACCAGGACTTCTCCTTTAAAAGTGCCACGCAGACAACTCAGATTAAAGATATTTCTCCAGAATTTCTCATTAATAATACTACGTACACAGCGGCTGTATTTCAGGTATGAGATGGTATCACGGACTAGCTGTAGACGACTGAGGCACAAGTGGAATGCTTTAACCACCGGCAACAGAGAAACGTGTGAGGAACCACTGGCAGGTACTCGGCAGAAGAACCTGGATCCTATGAGAGAAGCCAATTATACCTGCCGGATCTGCAAGCTGTTAATGTAAGCGGAAAGGTTAACCCATGATGTTGTCAGAGGTGAGAAGACACATATTCCCACACGTAATACCTGCTCTAGAAATGATTCATACCAGGAGGACAAGGAAAGGAAGGTCCTAAAAGCCCCCTATAGTATCCCATGTAGGAGGCAACAAAACCTGGCTGACCTGCTACATGTGCACTTGGCAGCTGAAGACATCTGTGTTGGCCCCATGTTCATATGTACCCGCATTACTGAGAAAAATTGTCTTAATGTATGCAACTGAGCCTCTAGGAGCAATGGGGGCGTTACCGTTACACCTACAGGTTCTGCTCTCTCTGCAGCTGCCACACCCTCTGCACTTTGATTGACAGGACCAGACAGGTGTGATGATGTTTACACTGCCTGACCCGGTCAATCAACTGGAGAGGGCTTGTTAATTGCAGACAGAGCAGAGCTTCTAGGAGTAACCTCAACACCCTCGTTGGTCCTAGAGATTCATTTGCATACATTAAAACCTCATTTTTCTCAGTAATGAGGGCACATATGAACATGGGACCAACACAGATATCTTTAGCTGCGAAGGGCACATGCAACAGGTCAACCAGTGTCATAGGTACAAATCTGCTGACAGATGGCCTTAAATACATCTTTGGATGGGTTGAAGAGCAGTTTTTCTGATACAGAGCACCAAACCTCCAGCGCAGAGTTAAATAATACAAGCATGACAGCCCTGAGACACTACCAGCAAGGGGCACTTAGTGAAAATTTTTGATATGTCACATAGGTGTATCAAATGTTGTGGAGGTCTGAGAGCTTAGACCGCCAACGACCATTAGAAGAAGGAGAGAAAATCTATGGGCCCGTCTCAATTTTGTCTCCTGCAATGAGGAGTAAGTGAGAACTTCTCTTTCCTTTAAAGGGGTTGTCCGAGTTATGAAAAAAAATATATAGTACTTTAAATCTGATGGGCAGCAATATATAACTAAGTTAAGCAAGTTTTAGGCAAAAAAATCTCTATTTCCTCATTTCCCTGGTTCTCCTCTTCCCTGGCCTTTGTTTACATTCAGTAATAACAATCTCTGCCCCTCCCCCCTCTCTGTAAAGGGAGTGAATACAAGTGCTAAGTGACATGCCTGCTGGGATACTCATGTTGAATGTGTAGGACTACAAGTCCCAGCTGTACAATGACACTGCTGATACACGCAGGGTCTTCTCCCTACCTGTTCTTGTACAATACAATACTTTGCATGTCCTCCAGATCAGCTCCAGTGTCAGCTTTGTGTCTGTAGGTTGAGGAGAGCAGATCCTGTGTCTCTTTACATCTGCAGCTGCTGTTGTAAAGCCTTCAATGTGTTCTGGCTGAAGGGGTTAATGTTTTATCTGAAGGAATCCAGGGAGAGCAGATAGCAGGAGCCCCTGCAGGGGGCGTGGCCAGCACAGTGACGGCAAGTGTACAGGCTCTGTGCACGAATATAAGATTAGCAGGGAGGCAAGCTGACATCACAGGTCGTGTGACCCTGAGTTAAATCTGATAAACCAGCAGCTTTAGAAGCAGAAAGTGTATGGAAAAGCTGTTGTATTTGACTAGTTAGAAACATACAAAGGACAAAAAAATAACTCGGACAACCCCTTTAAATATTTGCCTTTATAATACATTTTAAAACCAGCGTAGTTTACGACCTCGGTTCTGTAGCACACTTATACTATGATGAGTTGAGAAGTGCAGGCATCATAAACTGGTGCTACATTCAAGTAGGCTATGTAGGAGTATGGCAGCAGTTCCAGAATTAATGGAGTGGGCATGGAGGTGGCACATCGCTGGCTTCTCAGGTACGGTGACAGCAGCTTCCTAAGAGGGGAAAGAGTTTCTCGGAGAGGCCTCCTCTGTTTACACAAGTCTTAGCTCTGCTTCCTTTGCTCACAGCCCTTCTGGAGAGCATCACTTGTAGAGCCACTCCGGAGACACATAAATCAGCCTTATTTCCACCCGCAGGGAAGCCAGGGCTAATTGGATAAAGTAGGGACAGAGCTTCTCTGCACTCCCTGTTTCCTTTCTACATAAGTTACATACATAAGGACGACCTGTCAGAGGTTCTGTATTGCACGTTAATGCATCCTACAGCATGAAGGAGTCGGGAATGGCTTTAACCTATGCACTCAAGCTTTCGAGCAGACGTGTTTCAATGGAATTAAATTGAGAGTCAGAAAAGTCGTTCAACCGAGCCAGGCACTGGCCGCAGGTCATACGTGGTAGAAGATCCTTATTATCGACAGCAAATCTGAGCACCTTATATTTGATTAATTTCTCTAGTACTAAGCCCAAGCCCCTTAAGTAAGGCAGTATATCTGAGCCTGTTACGTTTGTTTTCTCAATGACATTGATGAATATCTTGAAACCATACATAACAATGAATAACACAAGTAGGAACTTTAAAGCTAGAAGGTCCATGCCATCATAGGGGTGGAGATAGTATCTATTATATCAAGAGAGAGGGTAAGAAAAGAGGAGGCAGAAGAAAATTGGTGGAAAACCACGGTCGAGAAAGAAAACGCAAATTGTGCACTCTGAGGAGTCTCCGGTTTACCCGTAAGCTCCGCTACTGGCGCTGCTTCCTTATTCGCGGCAAAACATGTAAGTACTAAGTAAGGGGTTATACCACGAAAAACATATATCACCTATCCCGTGGATGTCTGATCACATAGGACCCCACAGCTAGAACCCCCACTGTTCTTCCTCACTACATCATGACCACAAGAAGGAGGAGTCTAAATGGAGAGGTGGTCACACATGTGCTCTGCTGCTTCAGTCCATGCTTTCTGGGCTGACTATTCAAACTCCTCCTCCCTGAGATGTGAAGTAAGAAAGAATGGGGATCTTGAGACCCCTATTTTTTGTAGAGGTCCTATTGGTAGGGACCCCAGTGATCAGACTTTGACCACTTATACTGTGGACAGGTAATAAATACACTCACCGGCCACTTTATTAGGTACACCATGCTAGTAATGGGTTGGACCCCCTTTTGCCTTCAGAACTGCCTCAATTCTTCGTGGCATAGATTCAACAAAGTGCTGGAAGCATTCCTCAGAGATTTTGGTCCATATTGACATGATGGCATCACATAGTTGCCGCAGATTTGTCAGCTGCACATCCATGATGCGAATCTCCCGTTCCACCACATCCCAAAGATGCTCTATTGGATTGAGATCTGGTGACTGTGGAGGCCATTTGAGTACAGTGAACTCATTGTCATGTTCAAGAAACCAGTCTGAGATGATTCCAGCTTTATGACATGGCGCATTATCCTGCTGAAAGTAGCCATCAGATGTTGGGTACATTGTGGTCATAAAGGGATGGACATGGTCAGCAACAATACTCAGGTAGGCTGTGGCGTTGCAACGATGCTCAATTGGTACCAAGGGGCCCAAAGAGTGCCAAGAAAATATTCCCCACACCATGACACCACCACCACCAGCTTGAACCGTTGATACAAGGCAGGATGGATCCATGCTTTCATGTTGTTGACGCCAAATTCTGACCCTACCATCCGAATGTCGCAGCAGAAATCGAGACTCATCAGACCAGGCAACGTTTTTCCAATCTTCTACTGTCCAATTTCGATGAGCTTGTGCAAATTGTAGCCTCAGTTTCCTGTTCTTAGCTGAAAGGAGTGGCACCCGGTGTGGTCTTCTGCTGCTGTAGCCCATCTGCCTCAAAGTTCGACGTACTGTGCGTTCAGAGATGCTCTTCTGCCTACCTTGGTTGTAACGGGTGGCAATTTGAGTCACTGTTGCCTATCAGCTCGAACCAGTCTGCCCATTCTCCTCTGACCTCTGGCATCAACAAGGCATTTCCGCCCACAGAACTGCCGCTCACTGGATGTTTTTTCTTTTTCGGACCATTCTCTGTAAACCCTAGAGATGGTTGTGCGTGAAAATCCCAGTAGATCAGCAGTTTCTGAAATACTCAGACCAGCCCTTCTGGCACCAACAACCATGCCACGTTCAAAGGCACTCAAATCACCTTTCTTCCCCATACTGATGCTCGGTTTGAACTGCAGGAGATTGTCTTGACCATGTCTACATGCCTAAATGCACTGAGTTGCCGCCATGTGATTGGCTGATTAGAAATTAAGTGTTAACGAGCAGTTGGACAGGTGTACCTAATAAAGTGGCCGGTGAGTGTATTTTTCATGGTGTAACCTTGTGAAGAACGGGAAAAGAACATGGATAAGAGCAGAGTTTCTGTCCCATTAGGTATTGTTACATCGGCTGCCCGTGTCCATCGCTGCTCCATTACATCTATTAGGAATATTAGGAATATTATTAAGTGAACTACTACTACTCCCATTTTTCCATCACCACCATACCCTCCTCTCTTGGCTCTGTGTGCAGCTGCACGGCTGCTTCTAATTGTTAATCAGCTTCTGCATTATGAGTTGCTCTCACTCCTTGCCTAGCTTGCTAAGTTTCTGCACAGCTGTTTGTTCCTGTAGATTCCCCATGTATCGACCTGACCTGTGCCTTTTTACCATCGCGTGAACTCTGCCTGCCCTGACCTCGGCCTGTTTCTGACTACAATGTATTGCCTGACCCCTTGGTGCTGTGAACCACAGTCTTTGAGCCCTATGGGTCAGCTGCCAACTATACTGGGACTATTTCAAGAGGTAGCGGCCTAGTGGCTCCCCTGCAGCAACAACCAGATCCCTGTATGAGGTTTAGGGCCCTTTCACACGACCGTGTGAACGGGTCCGCACCTATTCCGCAAATTTGCGGAATATGGGCGGGCCCGTTCACCTCTATGGGCGGCATGCTATCTTGCTGAGCCGCGGCTCCGTGCCGCGGCTCAGCAAGAAAAGATAGAACATGTCCTATACTTGTCCGTACGCACAGACAAGTATAGGCATTTTCAATGGGGCCGCCCGGCGTGTGTTCTGAGCGCTGCGGAACACACGCCGGGCGGCCGTACTTTTGCGGGTCTGCAGTAATGCGGACCCGCAAAAATACGGCCGTCTGAATGGGGCCTTAAAGAGTGAATACCAGGGAACCACCAGGATAACGCCCTAAGGAATAGCCCAAAATCAAACTGGTTAGTTTTCATAGTGGTTCCACAACCATTGTTCATAACAAGTATATCCATGGTGTAACTATGATAAAATCCTGGGTTAACACACAACTTATAAAGATGAGAAATGTCAATCTAATTTGGTCCCCTGCACCATCTCCATATAGTTTTGTAGTTTCTTGTGTCATTTTTTGGACATTTGAACATCCAGAAGCTCCACATCTTTTTGTAAGATTTTCATACACAGCTATTCTTGCTTTCCTCAATGTATGTCATTTATATGAATTTTAAAATGTCCACTATGCTATTATCACACCTTTGCACTGTTGCCTTGCAGGCCTGAGGTCCTGGGTTTGAAGTTGACCAGGGTTCACATCTGCACATACGTTCTTCCTGCGCTTGCATGGCTTTCCTCTGGGTACACCAGTTTCCATGCACACTACAATAATATATAGATAGGCTTCATTCAAACGTGGCCTTAGAGTGAGTTTGTGATACAGAAATTGGATTGCCAGTCCCATTGAGGATGGGGAATGGTGACTGTACCGTACAGCAGAATATGTTAGAGCTATAAAAGCAACAAAAATACAAGAGGAATTACAGAGAGCGGAAGTAATGAAAGGTTATAATTCTTGTAGGTCACAACCACATGTTCTTCAAATGTTTTCATGTATCAAGTTCAAGATAAAGCTAGACAAGGTTTTGAAGGAGAGTGATGAAAGCCTTTATGTCCTAGGTCTATGGGACGGCACTTACAAAACATAGGAGGAGATCTACCTGTCATCCACTAATGACACTATCACTGGTATAGCCTGGCAGTGTGCCAACAAATCTCACCTCCAGTCATAAAAAAAGCAATTAACACCCTGGAGACTGGATCACGTTGACTACACTTGGTGACTCACAGCTTCCAGGTTAACAACTTCCCTTTAAAAGGTTCATGCCACGAAGAGGAGTGATGGATAAACGCTTCAATCCATTAGATAAACTAGGGAAATAACAAGGATTAAAGGGCTGACAAACCAGCTTCCCCTGGTGCCTCCTTTCCCTCTCACAGCACGCAGTCTCATAGGCTCAGAGACTGTAGTATGCCCTTCTCCCCTCTCACAGCACGCAGTCTCATAGGCTCAGAGACTGTAGTATGCCCTTCTCCCCTCTCACAGCACGCAGTCTCATAGGCTCAGAGACTGTAGTATGCCCTTCTCCCCTCTCACAGCACGCAGTCTCATAGGCTCAGAGACTGTAGTATGCCTTTCTCTCCTCTCACAACATGCAATCTCATAGGCTCAGAGCCTGCAGCATGCCCCTTCTCCCCTCTCACAGCACGCAGTCTCATAGGCTCAGAGATTCTCACAGCTCTCCCCTCTCACAGCACGCAGTCTCATAGGCTCAGAGACTGCAGTATGCCCCTTCTCCCCTCTCACAGCATGCAATCTCATAGGCTCAGAGACTGTAGTATGCCCTTCTCCCCTCTCACAGCATGCAGTCTCATAGGCTCAGAGACTGTAGTATGCCCTTCTCCCCTCTCACAGCACGCAGTCTCATAGGCTCAGAGACTGCAGCATGCCCCTTCTCCCCTCTCACAGCACGCAGTCTCATAGGCTCAGAGATTCTCACAGCTCTCCCCTCTCACAGCACGCAGTCTCATAGGCTCAGAGACTGCAGTATGCCCCTTCTCCCCTCTCACAACATGCAATCTCATAGGCTCAGAGACTGCAGTATGCCCCTTCTCCCCTCTCACAGCACGTAGTCTCATAGTCTCAGAGACTCTCACAGCTCTCCCCTCTCACAGCACACAGTTTCATAGGCTCAGAGACTCTCACAGCTCTACCCTCTCACAGGCTCTCCCCTCTCACAGCACGCAGTCTCATAGGCTCAGAGACTGTAGTATGCCTTTCTCCCCTCTCACAGCACGCAGTCTCATAGGCTTAGAGACTGTAGTATGCCTTCTCCCCTCACACACCATGCAGTCTCATAGGCGCAGAGACTGTAGTATGCCCTTTTTCCCCTCTCATAGCAAGCAGTCTCATAGGCTCAGAGACTGTAGTATTCCACTTCTCCCCTCTCTCAGCACGCAGTCTCATAGGCTCAGAGACTGTAGTATGCCCTTCTCCCCTCTCACAGCACGCAGTCTCATAGGCTCAGAGACTGTAGTATGCCCTTCTCCCCTCTCACAGCATGCAGTCTCATAGGCTCAGAGACTGTAGTATGCCCTTTTTCCCCTCTCACAGCACACAGTCTCAAAGGCTCAGAGACTGTAGTATGCCCTTCTCCCCTCTCACAACACGCAGTCTCATAGGCTCAGAGACTGTAGTATGCCCTTCTCCCCTCTCACAGCATGCAGTCTCATAGGCTCAGAGACTGTAGTATGCCCTTCTCCCCTCTCACAGCACGCAGTCTCATAGGCTCAGAGACTGTAGTATGCCCTTTCTCCCCTCTCATTGCACGCAGTCTCACAGGCTCAGAGACTGTAGTATGCCCCTTCTGCCCTCTCACAGCACGCAATGTCATAGGCTCAGAGACTGTAGTATGCCAGCATGCGGCACACATTGTGAAATACTGCTGCAGCCTTTCCAATATTGTATAGGTTCCCATGAGACAACCCTTTTAAGATGTGACAACCTGCACCATAACATTACGACAAAATAGTGATGCAAATGAAGCCATCCAATTGTGGTCTAAACTTTCCGAAAGTCTCTAAAGATGCCCCACAGTTATCATCCAGCGTGAGCCTGACCCCTGCCTTACACCTTATCTCTGTGTACATTTCAATCCTGGTTTTGGCTCACATTCACTGATGGAAATCGCTGATCAAACACTGACTGTGTGAAAGCGGCCTCCGTTTTCCACATACAGCATACGTACCCATTGATTTTAATATGTTTCTTCACTCGTCAGTAGTTTTTATGCACCACAGGTCAGTGGAAAAAACATGAAGACATGCAGTACATTGGTCTATGATGTAGCCCAAACTGAAGTCTATGAGTCAGTAAAAAACCACTGATACAATACGGACGGCTTCTGTGTTTGGTCCCTTGGAATATGCATGAAGAAAGACGGACACACGGACCGAACACAGCTGTCTCAAGGACATCTTCAAGGATGAAACACGTATGGATTTACCACGGACGTCAAACGGACACGGAAATGTGAATGAGTGCTTAGGGGACACTTTTCAGAAGCAGGTAGAAGTATATTAGGTACTTCATACCCCCTCCTCCTCCACTCCTCTTATACCTTACAGTGTCAGCAGCATCCTCCTCTCTGCGGTCCCATTCTCATCCCTTCTCATGCCAGTT
Source organism: Rhinella marina (assembly GCA_900303285.1). Classification (NCBI taxonomy): domain Eukaryota; kingdom Metazoa; phylum Chordata; class Amphibia; order Anura; family Bufonidae; genus Rhinella; species Rhinella marina. The sequence goes on along the minus strand of ONZH01010099.1, from coordinate 1,001,881 downwards.
TTTGAACATTTCGGGGACATCCACACAGACAGATTTTCCACGTGTATGTTACTGCTTATCTGCTTTAAAATCCATGACAAAACAGTAGCAAAATCCGCACGTGTCACAGATTTCACGGCGGATATGCTACGGATTCCATCCTATTTGATCGCAAAGGGTGAATCCTCACCGTAAGTCGTTTCTGTGCGGATTCCTTCCCTATGTTTTCCCCATAGCATGTGGATGAGATCTGTCATAATCTCACTGCTTCGCTGCTACGTTATATGCTGCGGACATTCCATTTGCAAATCCAGACGTATAAGCTACGTGTGACCATAACCTTGGAGGGGGGAAGAATTCTCAAAAAACGTGCTTTAGGGATTAAAAAAAGGAAAATGATATTTGCATGAGACATGAGATAATCCTCCATGGGAAATGTATTTATAAGTACTGGGATGATGCCGTCCTGTCCTCCATATCAAAGATGAAATATATATATCTAGCTCCGAATTGGCTGAAAAAGCAAACAAGGCTCAGTGTACGATGTGCAAACTGTAAAACTGTCTATTAATATATTGTATTATTGTAGCATTATATCTTATTATTGACCTGTTTACTGTGTCGTAATGAACGCTGAGAACACTCACTGAGGTGCGCACCAAATAATCGGCCCTATCTAATCTCCTCTTTGTGTCAGAATGAACTCAGGCTTGTAGTGTGGGAATTATTTTAGCAATGACCCTAAAAGCGACAAAATGTCCCTTCAGGAAAGAGAAAAGCCCAAATGCCTGCGGCTCTCTGATCTCTAGTTCTACATGTTCTCTTTTAACATGTTACATGACATGAGGATTTAATTAGCGTCAATGAAAAGCTGCCGGGACCGCGCTGAAAACCTGATAATGTCTTGGTCGCCAAACCAGAGGCTCCCCTTAACCCCTTGTATGCCAAGCACCGCCTATAGAATACACGAGGATTCCGACCCAAGCTCAGTACCAGCTGCCGGAGAGGGTTAACAGCAGCTCTGCGTTTAGGGCGCTCGCTATACGGAACATATATGAAAATAATAGTGGTAATCAGGAAAATAACAGCTCGGTGGCAGCGATCAGCAGCTGTAATCTCCAGGGGTGCAGGGAAAGCAAAGGCTTTGGAAGGAAGAGGGTGGTGGGGAGGCTGGGGGAGGAACGATGGAGGCAGAAGGGGCTTTGACAAAGCGCTACACCTCCACATAGTCTGCTGTGACTTTCTATTTCTGGATCCAATAACAAGAGTTTGCTGGAACTTGCTCAGTCATTTCAGATCGAGGAGAGATCTATTGCGCCCTGGGGTTCCTGCCAGCGATATCCTGAGAAGCCACTTGTATTAACCCTGACGATTCCCACATGAGAAAGGAAAATCAGGATCCCGAGCAGATTTACTTCACACAGCAGACCTGACACAGACGGAGCCTGCCGTTCTTAGGGCTCGTTCAGACCATGGATATTCATGTCCGGACTGAACACTGACCCATTAAGCCGTACATGTTGCGGATTCTGCGTGTTTTTTCCACAGCGTATGGCCTTATGCACACCACCGTAGTTTGTGTCCCTCATCCGATCCAAATTTTTTACAGATCAGATGTGGACCCATTCATTTCATCTGTATGCCCGTTCCAAAAAAAAATTAAAATAAAAAATAGAACATATCCTATTGTTTGTATGTCCATTTGTAACATAGTGCGGGACCTGCAGAAGGGAAAATGCGGGATGCATAAGGGCAGTATCCATGTTTTGCATATGCACAATTTGCGGACCATAAAAACGGATGTGGTCATGTGCATGAGGCCTAATACTGTACCAGCGATGTGTACGCAAATCTCATATACACTTCATTTTTTCGTTCTGTGTGGAAATTGACCTGATGTGCCGATCTTGAAATCCGCAGGATGTCAATTATTTGTGCAATTAAGGCCCCATTCACACGACTGTATGTATTCCGTGTCCGTATAAAAACGGAACGGAAGACATACGGAATGTCTTCTGTAGTGTTCCGCATTTTTGCGGACCCATTGACTTTTAATAGGGCTACGGACGTGTTTTGCGGCCAAGTATAGGACATGTTTCCTTTGTTTTGCGGGAGAACTTCCGTAATATACGGATGCGGAATGCACACCGTGTTTTTTTTCTCCTATGGAAAAATGGATGGGTCCGTATGGTTCCGCATCTTATCCGCAAAAATGCGGATAAGATACGGAAATGAACATACGGTCGTGTGAATGGGACCTTATTGTGCAGGTTTCATCCTTTACAATGCAAGGTTGAGACCTGTAGAAAATCCACATGAAATCCGCTAAAAACACCTGCGATTTTTAGGAAACGCACACAAATCGGCACAAAAAGCCGCAGTGATTCTGTGTTTTTTTTTTTCATTCCCACAGCCGTGTGCAGGTAGCCCAATAGGTCACTTCTCATACCTGATTTCCCTCCTGGATCACTGGTCCGGGCAGAGAAAATCTCAGCATGCGCTATGTTGGTCTGATTTTCGCATAAGACCATTCAAGTCACTGGGTGCGCTATAAAAACCGACTGCACGTGGAGACCTCACGTCTGAACGATGCTCCATCTCACCAATGCTCTAGAGCAGTATCAGCAACCTCCGGCACTTCAGATGTCCTGAAACTACAACTCCCAGAATCCTCCATTCACTTCTGTGGGAGTTACAAAAAAAGCCGGGTAAGTGTGCCTGCTGGGAGTTGTAGTTTCATGTCCTACAGAATACTGATACCGAGCTTTCCCATCATGGACACCATATACGCTGCATATCTGGGAAAATATGGACAGCTTGGTGCTTTTCGGGTGTTAGAAAGGGGTCAAATATGAGTTGCATTTGTCAAAATGATGCGCCCTGACAGAATATCGGTGAAAGTGCCAGTTCTATAGCAGATAGAAGGCCGATATGTGATACGTGTGCCCCCGGTAACTGATATGTAATAACTGAGTATATGACAATGTACATCCCAGACCAAAACGTCCTGGAAATGTGGAAGTGCAAGGTCATTGCTGCACTAATGTTTATTGCCCTCATGGGAGCAATGAGAGCGGCGAGCTAAAGCTGCTATTGATTAATTTAATTGCCGCTCACATACCTGACAGCTCTGCTAAGCTAATCTTATTGGGTTTAGGCGGCTCCATCTATCCTGATCTGCTTATTTTACAGCCTAAGAGCCAAACAAAAAAAAAATTAAAATTCTCGACTTAAAGCTCTGATCACGTCTCCTAGTTAACGCTTTCCCACACCACGTACCAGATAGGGGCAGTCCAATTCACACCACATATATATAACCGGTGTAAAGCGGACTTCCGGCTCTTCTCTAGGCATACCGTATGCTATACATGGGCACAGATATATTCTACTGTCCCCTAAAAATACCGACAGTTTGCAGAGCCAAAACTTTCATACATCTATGATTGCCCAGGGCTACAAAAAGATGGCGGCATTCTTCAGGAAACAGCACCGCACCTGTCCATGGGCTGTGTATTATACCACAATTCAGCTCCATTGAAGTGAATGGGGCTAACCTCTAATACCACACACAATGTGTGGTCAGGCATGGTGCTGTTTTTGGAAGAAGGTGGCCATGTTTTTCTAGTCCTGGACAACCCCTTTAATTCAATGCCATTTTGTGTTGGAAATTTCTAGCTTCAGAGTCCGAAAGGGTCCTGGGGAATGGTGGTGGTCACGGTTATGTAACCCTGGGCCAAGAGGAGTTGACTTTCACTAGAAATGTCCTTTAGGGCAGATTTCAGTCTTTGCTCCTGTTTTAGGCCCCTTTCACACGAGCGGAAGACTCGCATGTCTCCCGCAACGCATCTACAGGGCTGGACTCCGCACGGACAGGGATCGCATATAATACTATGCGATCCCTGTCAGTGCGGAGTCCAGCCCTGTAGATCCGTTGCGGGAGACATGCGAGTCTCCCGCTCTTGTGAAAGGGGCCTTAGGCCTATGTGTGATAATCCAGCTCAAACTCATCTGCAGCAGATTTGATGCAAACATTTCTGAGGATGAAAAGTCAGTTCTATCCATGAGAATGGGGTGATTTCTGCACAATGTGAATGGATTTCTGCAAGCTCCATTTACATCAGGGGTGCACAACGTTTTCTCGTTGGCGGCCACATTGCCAGCCTGAACCAATGACAAGGGCCAAAAATAAAATTTAAAGGGGCATTAACAACTGAAATCCTGTAATTTATGGTGTATAGTATATACAGTGTATAATATAAATGCCTGGTTACCAGATGGTTGGGGGCTGCACAAAATGGGATCAAGGGCCGCAGGTTGTGCACCCCCTGATTTAGATGAATAGGACAGCTACAATAAATTTATCAAGTATGCATTCACCCTAATAGCAAAAATCCCATAGCAGTGAAGGGAGGGTGGCCGTACATGCGCAGTTGCTCTCTGTTCACTTTGGAGGTCCCAGAGATGGGACCTGCACCTATCTGACAATGATGGTATCTCCTAGCCAGACCAGAAGGGACAACTCCTTTAATTGTTAACATTCCCCCCAAAAAATCCTTTCAGAAATACATTTAAAGAATATAATCCACATTGCTCAAATGTACAGCATGAAAAGTCCTCTTTTAGATGTACATACTGCCGCCATTAGGTCCTGAAGAACTGACCTTAAAGGGGTTGTGCAGGCAGCTTATCCTCAGGATAGGTCATCCATATAAATCTCTGCACAACCCCTTTAAAGAAGAACTCCCACAAAAAATGTATTCCATGTCCTGCTAGAAATGTATATGATGTAATCTGTAGTGAATGTCATTTTCTTACCAGTGTCTGAATTTTTGAGTTATATCATCCTGAAGTTTCTTATCTGTGTCATGTGACTAGGAATTAGATCCACCAACTCACACAGCGCCTTATGTGTGGACAGGAAGTCTAATTCTCTATGCATTCCTATGGGAGCTTCACTTTCAGTCTCATAGGAATGAATAGAGAAGTGATTGGCTTGCTGTCCTGGTCAGTTGGAGGTCAGGGAGTTGGTCACATGACCCAGCTACAATAAGAAGAGAGTGGAAACTTTCAATTTCAGCCTCTGATAAGAAAATGACAATCACTACAGATTATATCATGCACCTTTCTAACAGGTCAGAGAATAAAATATTTTTGCAGGAGTTCTTCTTTAGCCTTGTACATGAGCATGCTGCAAGTAAACAAGGGAGCGCCTGTAGCTGCGCTGCGAGGAACTCTGTACAAGTGTGAAGGTATGGAGGGCATATGTCAGTGGCAGCATTTGGGGCAGATTTTAAGAAGATGCTGGGCATTGTATACAGAGGATAAGGGCATGTCCATGATGACATCAGACAGCCAGCATCTCACCGGCCTGGTGGAACACAGGCACGCCTGGAGGTCGTCTCGTCTGTCAGGTATGTACCGCTATAAGGATGACATGTCACCACTGGACACAGCACATCATCAGCCACAGAACAACGGTGCAGCCACGTTCACATGATTCTTACGTATTCTGATAAATAATGCATTACCCGAGACCAAACCGATGTGCACTTTACAGTAAATGGCTGCACTGCAGTAATAGTACCGTATGTAAAATACCGCAACAGGGAAAACTCCTGCACAGAGTTACTGTCAACCATGGAAAACTTGTCCACAGGAGCAGAAGACTTCTTACACCCTGTGGCTCATCAGCTGGTGCGCAACTACAACTCCCAGCAGTGGTGTTTCAGCATCTGGCAAGACATGCTGGGAGTGATGGTTCCACAACAGCTGGAAAGCTAAAGGTTTTAAATCACTGCCCTACGGTATAACTGAGAGGAGCTGTCCCCTCTCCTGACGTCTCGGTTTTATTAACTCATTGCATTTCCCATTCTGTGCCATCTATTCTTGTGACCGTATGTTGCCCCTTTCCTCTATTATTCCTGCTACAAGTTTATGAAAAAAAGTGCAACAGGGTTTCACCAGTTGGGGGTGTGTCCCTGCACAGTCTGGCACTATCCAATCAGTGCTGCTTTTGTGCAGAGGCACACTCCCAACTAGTAACACCAAGTACTTTTTTAAATTTATTATTGAATTGTATTTATTTTTGGCACTTATATAGCACTAACATATTCCACAGGCATTATCATCACTCACTGCCCCCAATGGAGCTTGGGATGTAGGTTCCCTATTAGTATGTCTTCCAGCAGGAATAACAGAGGAATGGCACAACATACAGATACAAGAAAGGATGCTCCAGAATTTTATATAAAAAAACAAGTACATGTCAGGAGAGGGAAAACGGGGATTTCCATCAACCGTAAATCATAAATCATTAGCTGTTAGTTACATGCAACACTGGGTGCCCCCATCCACCAGCTGAGCTTCCCCAGTTATGCCCTCCTGTAGTGTTGTATAATAACCGGCGCCCATTCTCCACATGCATGCCAATCACATCCAGGGCATGTACACGTCTTCCACACTGAGCGCCAATCACACCCAGGGCATGTACAGGTCTTCCACACTGAGCGCCAATCACACCCAGGGCATGTACACGTCTTCCACACTGAGCGCCAATCACACCCAGGGCATGTACAGGTCTTCCACACTGAGCGCCAATCACACCCAGGGCATGTACAGGTCTAAGTATCACTATGTGGGCATCTAGGTAGACTCTTCTCTAACCCGTACAGAAGAGGCGGTGACATGGCGACCGGACGTCATATTTGCATGTGAACATCTGAACACGAGATCAGTTTACACCAGGGTTTCTCAGTCTACTGGTGTCTCACCCATCAGAGCAGGGTGATGCCCGCCTCTCACCATCTATGCCAAATACCCCAATGTACTAAGATAAGCAAAACAGGGATCACGTACATTACTACTGAACCAGAGAGGCGCTGATTTACAGTAAGAAGTTTGGGGAATTGGATGAACAGAGGAAAGCCCTTCACAAGTCCCCAGTGACTGAAGTCACCACCACAGAGGATGTGACTGGGAGGTGACGTCGGCCGCTCTCCGCACTGGATTTGCAATGTTCAGTCCCACTGAGCGCAGGGGCTGGTGGGATCCGACACTGGCACTGACAGTCACTTGGGGCAGACCCAGCTCTCCCATAGCTTTGTATCTACATACTCTAGATAAGAGGCACCCGCTACCAGCCAGATTTCAGGGCACGTGCCCTGCCACCCTGGCTCCCCCTCATCTAGACCCCTGGTTATGACTATAGATGCCCATTCTGATGAAGCGTTGAGGCTAACATTGAGAAGAAGGGCTGGTATCACCTATGGATGCCAATCAGACTCCAGCAGCGTAGAGACGTGTATTGATGCCAGCCTGGATTCACTCAGTGCTGATACCAATCCTTCCACCCCTATGGCATATGATAATACGTGGTAAGCACTGGCATGCCAACTATACAGGGCATCAATTACCTCTCCAATAATCTTATGTATAAATGATCTTCACTGAGAACCGAAGACGCCCATGAGAAGGGCAGTCAGTCAGACTTTTTTGGAAAACAACTTGCACTGTGCCAGCTTCAGTGCCCGCCCTTACATACCCACCTGTAGTAATAATTGCTGAATACTTGCCCTATTATTTAAAGTCACATCCATTGCTCTGCCACTAAGCCAGGTGTATGCCAGCAACCAGCAGAGAAATCCTGGGTAGGTGGGCACCTGGCTGATTGGCATGATGGATGATATAATAATAGATTAATAGATGTCCTCCATGCATATCTGCAGGGTTCTCACATCACTACTACTCTCAATAGAGTAACTACTACCCCCATGATGCCCAGTGCCCTCAGGGATGAGTAGTGTTGGGTGCGGGCACCTACCTTGATGATGCTGCTCCTCCTGGGTGCCGCCTTGGCTGCTTCCACCAGGCTGACCTCGGTGACCCCGCTCCTACGTTCCCTGCCCCGGCCGTGCTCCGGGCACAGCTCACAAGCCCCGTCCGGCCCCTCTGCCATGGCACTCACAGCCCAGCAACTTCCATTCCCCGCGGGCTGTGTGAGGAGAAGAGTGGCAGCTGGGGGCGGCTCCGTGGTCCGGCTCTCAGCGCTGGAGCGGCTGCATGGCGCTGACTGTCACACACAAAAACTGAGCGAGACTCCGATGTGTGGAAGTGGGAGCCAACCTAGCGCCGCATGAGGTAGCCGGGCACAGCTGGGCGAAGCCGGGGAGGCATCCCTCGCCTGATTGGCTGAGCTGTTCACGAGCTTGGCGCTTATTGGCTGTCTGGACTCCGAGTAGTATTGGGGCTGCGGCAACGCCGCGCGGTGATTGGACGGTTGTCTGCCAGGGGCGGAGCCGTCCTGTGACAGCTCCATGTGCATGGGAGGGGGAAGTGTTGTGAAGGAGGGCTCGGCTCGGGAGGCGCGGAGTGACATTCTGCTCTGTGCACGGCATCTGTAACGGCAATGTCCTTTGTCCTAAGACGGTGCTGAAACCGCTCTTTTGTTTATAGGGCATTGTTCAGACAGATTCTACAAGAAAATATTTTATTGCAAATGTTTCCTGTGAAAGGAAAGAGAATCAGAGGGTCGTTCTGCAAAGAACCTGTAGTGTACCTCATACACTTGGTATCTTACTATTGTTTTACCTGACTCCCCAAATAATTAGGACACATTGCTTACGATTTACATCCCACTGTCATACATGACGCCACGCACATACGTGATTCAAGTAGTAGGACAGCCCAGAAGGAGGGCGACCACTGATTTACACGTCACAGTTAAATCATATATTCAATAATCATTATAATTATATATATTATTTATTATATGTTGCATAAATTATTATATTTGTTATATTTTATGTATAGATATATAAATATATTTATATTCTATTTATATTATATGTTTATATTCTATTTATATTATATTACATAAATTATATTTGAGATATATATTATTTATATTATATATGTATATTAGTAACTGATATATAATTTATAATGCATCGGGATCTTTACAATTGGATAGTGTGCTACATATAAACATGTTTCCACAGATTATTAAGTGTTCATTCACATCTTCCTTGAGCGTTCTGTTCTTCTGATCCCTCAGAACAGAAAAATGAAAAATAACTGCTCCGTTTTAATCCCTATTTGATCAAATGGTCGTCAGTTGTGCTATGAATTCATCTATAAGGCTAGGTTCACATCTGCTCTCTGTAAATCCGGTAGTATGTTCTGGCAGAGGAGCAGACTACCAGAATTAGGCTAGTTTCACATCTGAGAGTTCTCTGGATCCAGCATTGCCGGATACTGCTGCCTGCCCACCAGACCCTATTGACTATAACGGGGTCCAGCAGAGATCAGGATGGAACCTGGTAAATATGCTGGAAATCGGTAAGATAAAAATCAGACCACACATGGAGTACTGTGTACAGTTCTGGGCTCCTGTGAACACGGCAGACATAGCAGAGCTAGAGAGGGTTCAGAGGAGGGCAACTAAAGTAATAAATGGAATGGGTGGACTACAGTACCCAGAAAGATTATCAAAATTAGGGTTATTCACTTTAGAAAAAAGACGACTGAGGGGAGATCTAATAACTATGTATAAATATATCAGAGGTCAGTACAGAGATCTCTCCCATTATCTATTTATCCCCAGGACTGTTACTGTGACGAGGGGACATCTTCTGCGTCTGGAGGAAAGAAGGTTTGTACATAAACATAGAAGAGGATTCTTTACTGTAAGAGCAGACTATGAAACTCTCTGCCTGAGGAGGTGGTGATGGTAAGTTCACTAAAAGAGTTCAAGAGAGGCCTGGATGTATTTCTGGAGGGTAACAATATTACAGGTTATAGTTACTAGAGAGGGGTCGTTGATCCAGGGAGTAATTCTGATTGCCTTATTGGAAGTGAGGAAAATTGGCTTCAACCTCATGAAAGTTTTTTTCCCTTCCTCTGTTTAAAATGACAGGATAACAGGCTGAACTGGATGGACAGATGTCTTTTTCAACCTCATAAACTATGTTACTATGTAAAAACCTCTGCACACAATGGTTTTTGTCCAGCTGACTCCCGGTATCCTATGCTGGAACAGCCTACTGGAGAGGACAGCCACAGGTGTGAAACTAGCCTTAATGCATGAAACAAGGCCTGACACTGCCGCGGCCGCCTGATCCCCATTTCCTTTTATGAAATCCGTCAGGTTTCCAGCCTGAATATGGGCTTTATGCCAGAAAAATACCACTGTATGCAGCATTCTTTTCCGGCAGAAAGCTGGCATTCTTGCCGGATACCCAATGGATCTCATTATAGGGAAGGGGATCTGGTGGGCGCTGGTAATCTGCTCCTCTGCCAGAACAGACTGCCGGAAGTGGCTGTAGCCTAGAAGAACAGAACAATGAAAAAAACGGATCCGTTGTAGGGTGAGTTCACACCACTGCTATTGATTTCCATTGTACTGCGCTGTATGAGAAGAATACTGAACACACTCCTGACTTCAATGGAGTCCATTCAGTTTCCATTTGGGATCATGTTTTTTTTCTTACTGGAAAAAAAGTCCTGCATGCAGAACTATTCCGTCTAGTCTTTGTTACAGAATCTGTGACGGAGCCTCCAGTGCAGATGTGAACATGCCCTTATTTTGAGCGTCATTTGTGCTCGGTTTCCTCAGACATCAGTAGCTGTAATTTTTCTCCCATCAAAAGTAACTGATGTCTGATAGAATCGACACAAACTGAGCAAAACTGATGCTCAAAATAAGACAGATCACTCTTTTTTCAATTTTTCTGTTCTTCTGACGTATCAGAAGAACGGAAAACTCAACGAAGATGTGAACTCAGCCTAAAGCCTCATGCACACGACTGCGTCCATCATCTGTGTGCTTTCCACATCTGTATGTCTGTTCCGCAAAAGACAGAACATGTCCTATGCTTGGCCACAAAATGTGGACTGCTGACCCACTGAAGTCAACAGAACTGCACAAAATTGCGCACAGCACACGGACCACTTCTGTATTTTGCAGATCCACCATTTGCAGACTGCAAAACGCTTACAGTGGGATGCATGAGACCTAAACTGCATGCACCATTTTTCACTTGTTTTGCAGCTTGTGGCATGATCAGGGGTACTGAACATAGTGCACATGTAACTATCTAAGGCTACTTTCACACTAGCGTTTTTTGCGGATCTGTGATGGACCTGCAAAAATGCTTCCGTTACAATAATACAACCACATCCTTTCATCATGAATGGATCCGGTTGTATTATGTCTTATATAGCCATGACGGATCTGTCAAGAACACCATTGAAAGTCAAAGGGGGACAGATCATTTTCTATTGTATCACAGAAAACGGATCCGTCCCCACTGACTTACACTGTGAGTCATGATGGATCCATCTTGCTCTGCACCACATCGCGGACAGAAAAATGCTGCTTGCAGCGTTATTCTGTCAGCGATGGGAGGGCAACCAAACGGAACGGAATGCATTCTGGTGACTCCATTCCCTTCAGTTCAGTTTTGTCCCCATTGACAGTGAATGGAGACAAAACGGAAGCTTTTTCCTCCGCTATTGAGATCCTATGATGAGGGATCTCAATAGCGGAATTGAAAACGCTAGTGTGAAAGTAGCCTAATGCTAGCACCTCTGTCTGATTCTTTTTTTTAATGACCAGTACCATGTTTTATATATATGGCACATCTGGACCATTTTCTGGTGCTCTTTACATGTATGCATGCACCCCACTATTACAGTGACTCCAAGGTGCAGCATCACCTCAAATATTCTATTATTGGTGTATATTAATAGTATATACCTGATTTCTTTCCAGATTATGAATGGTTTAGATGCGTTTGTGGGCACTGAGATCGCTATTTGAGTGCATGGGCACTATTAATGTGTTGGTTACAAAAGTTGGCACTGTTAATTTGTGGAATACAAATGGGTGCTAATACTGTGTGGCGCTCTTACCATCTTGGTCACAGTATAGGGCATTGTTTGGCACTGTCTTTCTGGCAGTATTATTTTGAGGGGTGCTGTCAGTGCCGTAATAATTTTTCAGGCAGGTATTTTTAGTTATGACAACATATCTGATGTACAGTATTTGGGGGTCTTATGCAACACAACGGGTACAGTAATAGGGGCAAATGGGGTAACAACTGGCAGTGCATTGCAGGTAGCCTCAAGATAGGGGAGTTTGTGTAGGCTGGGAAAAGGTAAGGGGGTTGCTGATAAAGTGAGAAGCAAAAGATTTCTGGGCAGACAACTCGAGACACAAATTGTGGGTCAAAGAAGTCCTCATGGTGAGCTGGGCAAAATGGTAGGAAAAGTAAACGAATACAATCAGAAAGACAAACTGTGAGTCATTGAATTTAACTTCACTGTTTGTAATATTGATCTTTGTATAATGGTTTTTATTCAGTAACAGTACATTAATATTATTGAGTCACTATATAGTGGCAATGATAATGGTCATGGTTACCATGGTGATCGGTAACAGCAGGGGCGTTGCTAGGGTCTCAAAAGATCCGGGGCCCAAGCCCCAATGAATATGGCCCAATTCTCTATGTCGACCCTCGTCCCAACAGGAGAACATACCTCACATCCAGGGCCTCCCAGGAGACGTCTCCTCTGATGTAGATCTTCTCTGTCATCATCTTCTCCATTTGGCCCGGACAACTTCTCTCAGCCACCTCGTCTCTGCAGAATGTGACACATAGACATCTTATCTTCATCACATTTCTATCATCATCCCCCAACCTGGAGTCCCCACAGCCTTATCCTGCTGCTCGCTGTGCCCCCCAAAACCTCCAAATACTATCCTGGAGAAATAATATTGCCCCCCCATAGTAACAGTGCTACCAATAGTAATTCCATCATTAGTAACACTCCACCCTACAGTGACCCCAGTACAGATAATGCTCCCCAAGATTGTCCCCATTACTAGAAGAGTCCTCCAGTATTAATAATGCCCTCACAGAGCCCCCAGTAGTAATAAGGCCTCCTATTGTTCCCCCAGTGATAATCAAGACCCCCAGTAGTAATAAGGCCCCCATAGTGCTCTTAGTAGAAATAAGGTGGATCTATAAGTCTCTCCTATAAAGCCCCCAGTAGTAATAAGAATGCCTAATGTCCCCTGGATTTATAATACCCCTACAGTGCCCCCAGTATTTATATCGCTCCCCCTACTGTTATAATGCTCGCCCTGAAGTGCCCGCTGTAGTTATATTCCTCCCTTTAGTGTCCTCAGAAATTATAATTCCTCAGCCCCTCCACCATACAGTCCTGTAAAAATAAAGCTATTTCCCTCCTGTGTAAATAACATCACTATACAGTCAATATACAGTCCCATGTAAATTACATCCCTCTCTATTTACAGTCCCCTCCAAATACAGTCCTATGTAAATAACATCATTCCCATAGCCGTCATCAACATACAGTCCTATGTAAATATCCCTCCATCCGACAGCCACCTTCAACATACAGTCCCATGTAAATAACATCACTCCACGCCACAGTCCAAAGTAAATAAGGCTACCTTCACACCAGCGTTTTTGCTGGATCTGTCATGGATCAGCAAAAACGCTTCCGTCATCATAATACAACCGCCTGCATCTGTTCTGAACGGATCCGGTTGTATTATCTTTTAAATATATAGTTTGGATCAGTTTCTTCATGTGGACACCAAAATGCAGCAAGCAGTGTTTTAGTGTCCGCCTCCAAAACGGAATGGAGACTGAACTGAAGCTAAACTGATGCATTCTGAACGGATCCTTTTCCATTCAGAATGCATTAGGACAAAACTGATCAGTTTTGGACCGTTTGTGAGACCCTGTGACGAATCTCACAAACGGATCCTTACAACGCAAGTGTGAAAGTAGCCTAAGGCTAGTTTCACACCTGTGGCAGGGGACTCCGACAGGCTGTTCCGGTTCCGGCTGTTCCGAATTACATTCACTGTAATGGGGGCGAGCCATGGATCCAGCTGCAGCATGGCAAACCCTGCCAAGAGGCGGCCAGAACAAAAGTACAACATGCTGTACTTTTGTTCCGGCCATGTCTCGGCAGGGGTTGCCATGCTGCAGCCGGATCCGTGGCCCGCCCCTATTACAGTGAATGGGGCCAGAGCGTAGTTCCGGCAGCACGGATCCTAACAGCCTGCCAGATTCCCATGCCGCAGGAGTGAAAGTACCCCAACAGAACCCTGCCCAAGTCACCTCCAACACACAGTCCCATGATAACATCCCTCCCTTCTGCCATAATATTACAGTCCCAGTTAAATAACCACAACTCCCAGCATCCCTCTGCTTCTCCCTTCACTTACCTCTTCTGATGTAGCAGAGCTCACTGTAGCTTCTTCCCCACAATTCTCCTCTTCAGTTTAGAAGAGGGGAGTTGAAAAAGACCTGCGATGATGTCACAGTCATGTGACCAGTGCAGGATTGGACGGCACTGATCACATGACCTGTGATGTCATCAAAGGTCCTACATATCTTGCAGTCTGTTAGAATCAATTGTACTGCCGTCCTGAGGACGGCAATACAATTGTATTTGTTAACAGGCAGGACATTCGGGGCCTGGGAGAAAACATCAGGGGCCCAGGCCCCGAATGTTTTAGCCTAGCAACGTCCCTGGGTAACAGTATTATTTGGGCCTTGTATTTGAATATAGTGGTAGTATTTAATAACTACTGTATATATGCATATAAAAGGGGGGTGGCTCCTTGCCATGGGGCTTGTTCCCCTGATCCTTTAACGCCCCAGCTATGCCATTTGGAAAGCTAGAGATCAGTGGCGTAGTTCTGTCCACACTATATTCTGTATTCATTGAATGTCCCTGTAATTAGTACAATGCAACATTTTTACTAAGATAGCTTTTTTTGCCGGTCTTAGTTTCCCCCTTACGCTGCTGTAGGAGACGGCTAATTTATGACAAGGTTTGCACCTCATCATCAATTTGGCACATCTATGGTAGTATGTGCTCCTGCTGAAAAAAAACTACCCCAGCCTCTGGCTGCCATAGGTTTTTGACTACAAGTACGCCCGTTTCCAGAGTAAAATTAGTAAATTTGCACATCCCCCGACGCGCCCCTGCTCTGCCCCCATTCCGGTCAACTGTTGAAAACCGGCCACGTGACTAAAAATTGTATTGAAAGGGAATTGAAACTTTTTTCCACCTAAAAAAAAGTTGTAAAGCCCTTAGTAAATGTGCCCCAATATTTCTGCATTTGGTTCCCCACATTTAATTTTGCCTTGGGCCGGCTAAAACCGGCCCTGTTTACACCAGCAGTCATTACACAGTTTAGAATTTCTCAAAGCACTCCAAATACTGCCATATAGTTCCCAAAATTGTCCATAACCTCTGCCTCACCTCACTCATATTGACCCATTGTACACATTGTGAGTGTCTGTCCATATAATATTCGTAAGGCTCTGCTCAGCAAAGTAGAGGTTTCCAGTCTCCTTCAAGTCAAAGCAGAATAGATTTGAATAACATATTTGTTTCTTTCTCAAAATGCACTGTGGACCGGGTCCCATGATCACAATGGTGATAGAGGCAAATGAGCGTGCAAACATTTGGTCACTGCAGTGCACATTTTATCCTTCTAGGACTATTCATGGAATCCAATGCATATGCCGTAGCCCAGAACAGGCTTACTGCAAAGGGTTCACTGATGTTACATATATATATATAGTCTACACACCCCTCTTAAAATTCTAGGTTTTTGTCATGTAAAAAAATCAGACCAAGACAAATTATTTCAGATTTATTTCCACCTTCAATGTGACCTATAATCTGTCTGTTTCCATTAAAAAAACTAACTGAAATCATTTAGAGGGGAAAATAAAAATAAGAAAAGTAAAATAATGTGGTTGCATAAGTGTGAGCACACTCTTAGAGATGTGGTTCTGAGTTGCATTTTGCATCGAAAGCCATAGTGCATAAACAGTCTGGCTGGGAGTCTGGTTTGTGAGTTTCTATTAAAGGTATATTCTAATTATAACAAGTTATCCCCTATCCACAGGATAGTTAGATGGAGGTCCTACCACTGGAACCTCCACTGATCACGACAATGGGGGCCCCGTACCCAGTGGAGCCCCCCTGAAATGGATGGAGGATCTGGTCGGACTCACCTATCTCCTGTGCTCCCATAGAAATGAATGGAGCGTTGCGTGTACTTCTGACAGACGCTCTGTCCATTTCATGAGGGTTCCACAGGGTATGGGGCCCCTATTCTCATGATTGGTGAGAGTCCCAGAGGTAGGACACTCACAAATCTGATAGTTATCCCCTATTCTGTTTATAGGGGATAACTTGTTTTAACCCAAATATCCCTATAATGTCTGGGTCTCAGTCTGGAGTCTGTATTAACTTTGGAGTCTAGTCTACTAGTAAGTATTAATTCCGGGGTCTAGTCTGTATTAAATCTGGGGTCTAGTCTGGCGTCTGTATTAATTCCAAGGTCTGGTCTGGAGTCTGTATTAATTCAGGGGTCCAGTGTGGGAGTCTGTATTAATTCCGAGGTCTGGTCTGGGAGTCTGTATTAATTCTGAGGTCTGGTTTGGAGTGTGTATTAATTCCAGGGTCTAGTCTGGAGTCTGTATTAAAGGGGTTCTGCAGTTGTTTAAAACTGATGATCTATCCTCTGGATAGATCATCAGCCTCTGATCGGCGGAGGTCCGACACCCAGGACCCCCGCCGATCAGCTGTTTGAGAAGGCAGCGGCGCTGCAGGAGTGCTGCGGCCTTCTCTGTGTTTACCGCAGGCCAGTGACGTCACAACTAGTATCACTGGCCTGGGCGGGGCTAAGCTCTGTTCACATGAATGGAGCTTAACCGCGCCCAGGCCAGTGATAGTAGTCGTAACGTCACTGGGCCTGAGGAAAACACAGAGAAGGCCACGGCGCTCCTGGAGCGCCGCTGCCTTCTCAAACAGCTGATAGGCAGGGGTCCCGGGTGTCGGACCGCCGCCGATCAGAGGCTAATGATCTATCCAGAGGATAGATCATCAGTTTTAAACAACTGCAGAACCCCTTTAATTCTGGGGTCTGGTCTGGAGTCTGTATTAATACGGGGGTCTGGTCTGGGAGTCTGTATTAATTCTGGGGTCTGGTCTGGAGTCCGTAATAATTCTGGGGTCTGGTCTGGGAGTCTGTATTAATTCCAGGGTGTAGTCTGGAGTCTGTATTAATTCCAGGGTGTAGTCTGAAGTCTGTATTAATTCCGGGGTCTGGTCTGAGAACCACTTGTTCATCGGGTGAAATGATCGGAGGTGCGGATATTTCAGTCATTGTAGCAGATTGTATTGTATAATCACGCTCTGCTGAGGAACAATGATTTTGTAGGGGGATGAGCAGTGATCACTCATCCTCATACTGGGGAGGAGATCGCTGCATGTAAATAGAGCGCTTCACCTCCACTTAACGAGCAGCCGACTGTCGAGAAAAAATACTTACTTCCCGCTGTTTTCACAGACCCCAAACAATGGAAGGAGGTGATTTTTAATGGCAGTTTTTTCCAAAAGCATCCATTTTTTTAAAAAAAGGCCCTTAAAAATGAATAGTTCTACCTTTTTTAAAAGCTATTTTTTTAATGGTTATGTGAATGTACCCTAATTATTCCCACATCAGTGTGAATAAGGCCTACAGCATACTAATACAGATTTATACAAACATTTGCAGAGGTCGTAATGGAGCCACAGTCATGGAATGTCAATGACATGAGCTTGCTATTTACACATCATACATCCACCATTTTTGCATATCTTACTTGTGTCCTAATTGTTACAAATATATGTCAGAATTATAAAAGATGTGTAACATTTCTGCTCCAAAGTAACATTGGCCAGCCAGCATCGCTTCACACCAGATGTATATTGTAGAAATGGTTTCTAGAGGAGCAAAATGTCTAAAATGTTATTGATGTGTGTAATAATTTGTGCATTTGGCTCCTACAGGGACATAGCTAAGGGGACAACAGGACATGTGTCAGGGTGACAGGGTAGAAGCCAATATGACCCTCTACCTGGGCTAAGGAACTGAAATATAGATATAATAATCCTTGACTGGGTGATTGAAAGCCTAAATATGAGTTCTGGAGACAGAAAACTGTTGTCTTGTTGCCGTTTATCCCCTTTAAATGGTCTTACCACTTTCTGGCTACTGTTGACCAATGTGTATGTAAGATGACTATATGGCACTTACCAATATTTCTCTTGTAGATATTCTGTGCCGGTTGCTATATTTCATAATTTCCTTTGTCTCAGCAAATAAGAATGAAAAGAGGAAAAGAAAGATTTAAAAATTATTTCTCAGCAGGTTGATGATGATGATTGATGATGGCGACGTTTTGGTCATAGTGACCTTTTTCAAGTCTCATCAGAGGGGTTATATAAGCAGGAGAAGTGCCGAGACAATCTCGGCACTTCCTCGGCTTATATAACCCCTCTGATGAGACTTGAAAAAGGTCACTATGACCGAAACATCGCCATCATCATCATCAACCTGCTGAGAAATTATTTTTGAATGTTCTTTTCCTCCTTTCATTCTTATTTGCTGAGAAAAGGAAACTATGTATAAAAACCTTGCCAAAAATTAAAAAGCTTGACTTACATTTGATCATGCACTGAATTTGCTTAACATTTACATAGGGTTGGAAAACCCTTTTGGTTGCACAGCTCCCTACATATGGTATGCTCTTTAAATCTATACCCAATGCTATATTTCATAAGTCATGTCCCCTTGTTGGAAAAATCTTCTGTACTGTCCATATAGAGGTCCAGACCATAAGATGGAGGGTGATGTACCAGGCACATCACTCAGTCTTCTCCATTCAGACACACAGCACCTGAACTCCCAACAGGTAGATGTCAGGCTCCGTGTATTTGAACGGAGGATATTGAGAATCTGGTCATGTGCTCCTCCATCTGCAGGATCTCTGTGCAGACAGCCCAAGGACTTGCACGACAGGGAGCCATACCTTATGAAGTATAGAAAATGCTGCCAAACATGAACAGAGGCTATATTAATGCCATATAGTTATCTTATATACATATCGGTTAACAAGAGCCGGAAAGTGGGCAACCCCTTAAAATATATTCACTGGGCAGGCTCTGCTCCTAATGTGTCCAAAGGAAGATTACCTTTAATCTGCTCATTTGGGGATTGTATTAATAGGCTTGATTCAATCATGGATCCACTTGTTTGTTCTATACACAGTATTCCCAAGAGTCTATAAACTGTAGTAAAAAAAAACCTATAGCCCGCTGTTGGGCTGACAAAGGCACCACGGGGAATGAAAACCACCATGGCAGCCATATTGTAAATATCAGGTCTCTCCTACTGTTAGCAATAACCAGCAATGATAAATTAGAAATTCAATTCAAAATATTAGATTCTCTCATAATTTATGTAACGATCCTCCTAACCTGCAAATATCCTGTCATATGTATAATTCATGACAATGAAAGATATAGAATATTTAAAGGGATTATCCCATGATTGCTGTACTAGATTGAAATCAAGCTGGCAGCTCAAAGGAAGTGCCTTTTCTGCTGGAGCTCTCTACCTATCACAGCTCAGGAGGCAGTTGAAGGATGAAACTGAGCATATGCGGCCATCTAAGTGAGCCGGACAAAGAAGTAAGAAAAAGAACAAACAGCAGGTGGCGCTATACAGATACATTTTATTGGATAACTCAGGGGCTATACAACATTTTTAATTATATGCAATTACAAAGGTATTCAGATCCAGGTGCTGGTTTGAAAACTGTAGAATATTCGTTGTGGGACAACCCCTTTAAAAACTTAACGGGAACCTGTCATCTCCGAAACACCCCCTGAGCTAGAGTAAGCATTGTATAGTGTAAGTGATGCTGAATCCGAATATGTAAGTTTTATCTTCATACTCACTTCCATTCTGACGCTGTGCTCCCACAAACCTGCAGTAAAATGCACTTAGTGGACTCCAGTACTCACTCCATAATGGAGAGGACTCAAAGAAGAGTCCGCTCAATGTATTTTACTGCAGGTTTGTGGGAGCACAGCGTCAGAATGGAAGTGAGTATGAAGATAAAACTTACATATTCGGATTCAGCATCACTTACACTATACACCACTTACTCTAGTTCAGGGGGTGTTTCGGAGATGACAGGTTCTGTCACGCTCTGGTGTGGGGGGAAAGGCCACACCGAGCGTAAGAAGGATGGGAACAGACAAAACCAGGGAACTGGTCACCTCCTGCAGGGGACCCTAAGACTAGGCCCTAGCTGGCTACCAGTATGAGCTAACCCGGGTGGTAGGAAAGCCCATACGCAGGAACCTAATCTTGATAAACCCTAGATCACCCTGCAGTCTAGTGACACAAGAGAGTAACCCGTTCCTCCAAGCATAAGGAGGAACAAGAGACTCAAAACGGGAATAACCAAAGGAAGGGAAAACACTTAACTTTAAGTAGAACTCAGCAACTGGATCTCAGCCGAGATCCACACCACTCTCAATCAGGGATGTAGAAGATATAACCCGCAAGGGATACTGGGAGAGGAAGAGGTAAATAGCAGAAAGCTAATTGCCAAGCGGCAACAGCTGAGGGGAAGGGGTGTGGAGAACAGCACCCAAACCACAGGGAAGCCTGTCAAACATGTCACTTAGAAAGCCGCGCAGAGCGTCTGATTCCAGGCACAAGCCCACTCGTGACATTACCCCCCCTTTTACGGGTGACCACCGGGCACCCAGGACCAACTTTATCAGGGTGACACCTGAGAAAGGCTTTTATCAAACGTCCGGCATTCACGTCAGATGCCGGTACCCATGACCTCTCCTCAGGACCATAACCCTTCCAATGAACCAGATATTGAAGGGTACCACGAAGAACTCGAGAATCAATGATCTTGACAATCTGAAATTCCAAATTACCATCCACCAAGACAGGCACGGGTGGCAAGGGAGATGGCTCCAGAGGTTCAACATACCTCTTCAACAAAGATCTGTGAAACACATTATGTATTTTCAGGGCCTGAGGAAGTTCAAGACGAAATGCTACAGGATTAATAATGGCCGTGATTTTATATGGGCCAATAAATCTTGGACCCAACTTCCATGAAGGAACTTTCAACTTAATGTTCCTAGTAGACAGCCACACAGAATCACCCACATTTAGGTCCGGACCACTCATGCGTCTCCTGTCAGCCACACGTTTGTACTTGTTACCCATATTTATCAAGTTATTTTGAATTTTTCGCCATATGGAAGACAATGATGACGAAAAGCAGTAATTACTTACCGGTAATTGGATTTTCCTATTAGCCTCCACAACGGCTACCTGGAGGTTAACTCCGCCTCCATTAGGGGCAGGAAACAATTGAATCAGTGCTTTAAATAGCCTCCTCTCACACTGGACCTCAGTTAGTAACCTAGAACTCACGAATGAGATGCAACACAAATTTATTAATCAACTGAAATACATATCAAGAAGAGACTTAACTGACAGTCAAACTTCAATGAACATAAGGGAGGGAAATTCCCCGCCGTTGTGGAGGCTAATAGGAAAATCCAATTACCGGTAAGTAATTACTGCTTTTTCCCTATTGCCTCCACAACGGCTACCTGGAGGAATAACAGAGAAAATTTTTAAGAGGGGGGGACAACGGCAGATAGCACCTTCCTACCGAAGGATAAGTTCTTATTTGAAAGAACGTCAAGTTTATAATGTTTATAGAAAGTCAGGGGGCTAGACCAGGTAGCCGCCTGACAAATGTCCTCTAAGGAGGCCGATGCGCCTTCAGCCCAGGATGTAGCAACCGCTCTAGTGGAGTGGGCTTTGAAAGCGGCAGGAGGAGACAATCCTTTTTCTTCATAGCATAAAGAAATACACTGCTTTAACCAGCGGGAGATAGTTAGTTTGCTGGCTGCCTTCCCCCGGTTCTGTCCAAGGAACTGTACGAGTAGATGATTGGATTGCCTGAAATCCTTGGTTCTTTGGAGATAGGCCAACACGCACCTTCTGACGTCCAAATTAGAGAATAGTTTTTCCTTCTCTGAAGATGCCTGCGGACAGAAAGATGGTAAGGATATTTCGTTCTGGCAATGGAATCTTGATACTACTTTGGGCAAGAAACTAGGAGAGTGACGGAGAATGATTCTGTCGTCTAGAATAGAGAGGTATGGTGGAGAAATTGAAAAGGCCTGAATTTCGCCCACTCTCTTGGCGGTAGTGATTGCCAGTAGGAAGGCAGTCTTCAGTGATAACAGTTTGTCTGCGATATCACCTAATGGTTCAAAGGGACAGTCCATTAAAACGGATAGGACTAAACTCAAATCCCAAGGGGGAATATATGATCTTAGTGTTGGGCGGATTCTACTGGCACCTTTGAGGAACCTTTTAACAAGGTCAACATCCGCCAACCTTATTCCCAGGAAGGCACTAAGGGCCGCCACCTGCACTTTTAAGGTACTCACTTTGAGTCCCTTGTCCAGACCGGATTGAAGAAAGGAAAGGATGATTGGCACGTCCAGATCCATAGTAGGGTTCCAGCAGTCTGCCACCGACAATAAGAAAGTTCTCCATACCCTGAGATAGATTTTAGAGGTTATCTCTTTGCGGCTTCTCATTAAGGTATTGATTACTTGGTCAGAGAGACCCTTACCTTTCAGGATAGATCTTTCAGCCTCCAGGCCGTCAACTGGAGCTGAGGAACATTCGGGTGGAAGACTGGACCCTGATGGAGAAGATCCGGGATGCTGGGTAATCTGATAAAGTCCTGACCCGCCAGGGACTTCAAACCCGGAAACCAGGCCCTTCTTGTCCAGAAGGGAGCTATCAGGATTAGGTCTGCCCTTTCTTCTCTGGCTTTCATGAGAACTCTCGGAACTAGAGTTACTGGAGGGAAGGCATAAAGCAGCGTTCTGGGCCACAGACCTGTCAAGGCATCTACTCGGTCTGGGTGGTCTGCATGGGAGAGTGAGAAGAACTTGGGCAGTTTCTTGTTCTTCCTGGTAGCAAATAGGTCGATTTCTGGCTGACCCCATTTTTGACACAAGAGGTTGAAAACACCTTGATTGAGGCTCCACTCCCCTTCTTTTAGAGTCCTTCTGCTGAGAAAATCGGCTATCTGATTTTGTTCTCCTTTTAAATGCACCGCAGAGAGGGAGAGAAGGTTCTGTTCTGCCCAGCAGAATATTTTTGCTGAAATTCCTTCCAGAACTGGGCTTCTTGTTCCCCCTTGTTTGTTCAGGTAAGCAACTGTAGTGGAATTGTCCGACATGATGCGAACGTGCCTCTGGTGCAATTGGGGAGAAAATGCTTTGATCGCCTGCCAGACTGCTGCTAGTTCCCTCGTGTTGGAGGACGAGAGGGAGAGATGATAACTCCATATACCTTGTTTCATGTCTTTTGCCAAGTGGGCTCCCCACCCTAGCTTGCTTGCATCGGTAGTGATCACCATCTGATCTTGTTGTCTCCACTCTACTCCTTTTGATAGATTTCCTTGAATCCTCCACCACTGTAACGATTTCTTTATTGAACTCGGCAGATGTACTTTGTGGTTCAGTGAGAACTGACTTTTGTCCCACGAAGATAGGAGGAAGGATTGAAGAGGTCTCAGATGGAATTGAGCCCATCTCACGGCCGGGATGCAAGAACTCATTGACCCCAGAATCTTCATGACTTCTCTTATTGGAACGGATTCTTTGGACTGAAAGACTGTGATCTTGCCTACAAGGTTTTCTTGCTTTTGAAGGGGAAGAAAGGATGAGGCTTTTACTGAGTCGAGAACAATCCCTAGGAAGATACATACTTGATTTGGAAGAAAACTCGACTTTCCTGGATTTATCTTCCACCCCAGATTGGTTAAGGTATCTATAGAAAGTTGTAGGTCTCGTGACAGTTTCTCTTTGGAAGGAGCTGCAATCAAAAGGTCGTCTAGGTAGGGCACCAGGAGAACTTCTGCACAATGTAGATGCCCTGCTACTTCTGCCAGGACCTTCGTAAATATCCTGGGGGCTGAACAGAGGCCGAACGGGAGAACTCTGAACTGAAAATGATGAACTTCTTCTTTTATCCAGATGGCAAACCTTAGGAATCTTTGATGATCGGGGTGTATGGGAACGTGATATACGCATCTGTCAAGTCTAATGTTACCATGAAACAGCCTCTTTGCAGTACATTTATCGTCGATTTTATAGACTCCATTTTGAATCTTTTGTATTGAATAAAGGTATTTAATTTTTTTAGATTTATTATGGCCCTGTAGGTACCATTTTGTTTCTTTACCAGGAAGATCGGAGAATAGTAACCCATGCCCTTCTGGTTTTCTTGGACTTGGGAAATGGCTTGTTTTTCCAACAACATATCTATTTGAGCAAGCAAGGCATTTTGCTCTATGCCTCCTAACTTCCTGTTTATGAAGAAGGAATCTGACGGCTTTTTTGAAAATTCCAGTCGATACCCGTTGTTTATAACTGACATTATAAAGGGGGAGGAGCCTATTTTTAGCCACGCTGGAGCAAAGAAGCTGAGTCTCCCCCCTACAGGAAGCCTGGCGTCATTTAGGGGCCTGGCGGTTAGATCTTTCGGTATTAAAGATGAATCCCTTGCTTTTATTTTTTGGCTGCCAACTCTGGTTATACTTCCTTTTTTGGTCGTACTTCCCTTTGCCTTGAGCACGAAAATTCTTCCTCTGATGGAAAAACTTCGATTCTGTAGGAAAACCTCTTTTTTTATCAGAGGCCCTCTCCAGGATATCATCCAGATGTGATCCAAAAAGCCTGTCCCCTTCACACGGTAGGGAACACAGCTTGTTTTTTGATGTGGCATCACCCGTCCAGGTTTTCAACCAAACTGCTCTCCTAGAGGAATTCACTAGGGCAGAGGTTCTTGCTGATAACTTTACACAATCTGCCGATGCATCAGCTAGGAAATTTGCCGCCCGTTTAAGAACAGGGATGGAAGCTGAAATTTCCTCTCTGGAAGTACCTGATTGTAGATGGTCCTCCAATTTTGACAACCAGAGCCCCAGGGACCTGGCGGTGTAGGTGGCTGCAATGGCTGGCCTAAAGGTTGCCGTAGATGATTCCCAAGCCTTTTTTAGTATGGCCTCACTTTTTTTGTCCATAGGGTCTTTTAATAAACCCACATCTTCAAACGGAAGAGACGATTTTTTTGAAATCTTCGCAACAGGGGCGTCGACTTTTGGTGGTCTATCCCAGAGGGCGGATTCCTCAGATTTAAAGGGGTACTTCCTTTTGAATAATTTTGAGGCAATCTGCTTTTTCTCAACTTCCTTCCATTCAATAGATATCATGCTTTTAATATTATCGTGGATAGGAAACACTCTTTGTTTTTTATCCCCCAGTCCCAGGAACATTTGGTCCTGGACCGAAAGAGGTTCCCTGGTTTCCTCAATATTCATAGTGGCACGGATGTTTTTGAGGAGAAGATCTGTATCCTCTAGTGAACAGAGGGGACGTCCTGCATATTCTTCAGAGTCTGAAGAATCATCATCTGAGGTAATCTCTCCCAGTTCCACATCATAATCACTATCTTCCACAGTCTCTGGAGGAGGATTGAAAGACACAGGAGCTTGGACCGATGCCGCCAGTTTCGCATCAACTACGGCTCCTACTTCCTCCTTAATCATAGATCTTAGATTCTCGATTAAAGACGGGGATTCTTCTGAAACCACTCTTTCTGTACACTTCTGACAGAGAGATTTTTTGCTTGAAGAAGACAGAGACTTCTTACAAATCGCACATTTTCTCCTTTGAGACAGTTCACCTACAGATTTCTGAGGCTCCTTGCCCTAAGGGGTAAAGGAGCCAGAATAAGGATCCAGAGAGAGCCCTCAGGTTAACAAAATTGTAAAAGTAACAATGTGAATGAGGCCCTCCAGAGGAGGCTTACCGGACTGGAGGGCTTATCAGTACTCTTCCCCTCAGACATAGTGTCACACGGGAGACCGGGTAGCAGGATCCAGGAGAGACGTGGGAGATCTGCAGGAACGCCAGTCACTTCCGAGCGCACCGGCTGAATCTGCAGGCAGGCGCTTTAAATCACCCAGCGCGGCCATCTCCCGCGCCGCGCGACGTGTCGACGTCAGTTTGTCACCTGATCTGGACGCTAGGTCCTACTGCGCATGTCTCCGCCGCCACCCGGAAGTAAGCGCCCTCGCCGCCGTCATGCACCACGCAGAGGAACGGCGGTTAGTCCGGAGATGCCGACCTGTCGGACTTACTCTCAGGGGGCAGAAAGGCACGGTAAGCCTCGAGATCTGACCCCCCTGCACAGCCCTCCGGTAATTACCGGGACAACTCACCTAAAGGCATGTGCGCAAGCACTGACACTCCTGCACTCCATAAGGGACAGGAAACAACTGAGGTCCAGTGTGAGAGGAGGCTATTTAAAGCACTGATTCAATTGTTTCCTGCCCCTAATGGAGGCGGAGTTAACCTCCAGGTAGCCGTTGTGGAGGCAATAGGGAAAAAACGTTCTTCCTCAGGAATACCAGAAGTATCAGAACCAGAAAATGTGCCAAACTGCGGGTGAAAGCCATATGCACCAAAAAATGGTGACTTACCAGTGGAGTCCTGTCTGCGATTATTTATGGCAAACTCAGCCAGAGACAAAAACGAGGACCACTCTTCCTGGTTCTCAGAGACAAAGCATCTCAAATAAGTCTCCAGATTCTGATTGGTACGCTCAGTCTGTCCATTCGTCTGGGGATGAAAGGCAGAGGAGAAAGACAGTTGTACCCCGAGCCGGGTACAGAACGCCCTCCAGAATCTGGACACAAACTGAGTCCCACGATCAGAGACCACGTCAGTGGGAATGCCATGAAGTTTCACAATGTTGTCAACAAACACTTGTGCAAGAGTTTTAGCATTGGGGAGTCCGGGTAATGCAATAAAGTGCGCCATTTTACTAAAACGATCTACAACCACCAGAATAACTGTCTTACCAGACGACTCAGGCAGATCAGTGATGAAGTCCATGGATAGGTGAGTCCATGGTCTGGACGGGATGGGTAATGGAAGTAGGGGTCCAGAGGGACGAGTATGTGTCACCTTAGAGCGTGCGCAGACACTACAGGCTGACACATATTCCTCAACACACTTACGCAGACCTGGCCACCAGAATCTACGAGAGATGAGGTCGACAGTGGATTTACTCCCAGGGTGTCCCGCAAGCACCGAAGAATGATGCTCCTCAAACACCTTACAACGCAAATCAGAAGGAACAAACAACTTCCCGGAAGGGCAAGACTCCGGCGCATCTCCCTGGGCCTCAAGCACTTTAGCCTCAAGATCAGGGTAAAGAGCGGATATCACCACTCCTTCAGACAGTATAGGGCTAGGATCTTCAAAATCACCACCTCCGGGAAAACTACGTGACAAGGCATCCGCCTTCACATTCTTAACCCCAGGACGGTATGTGACAATGAAATTGAATCTGGTGAAGAACAAAGACCATCTGGCCTGCCTCGGATTAAGTCGTCTAGCCGACTCCAGGTAAGCCAGATTTTTGTGATCAGTGAATACCGTGATTGGATGAATCGCCCCTTCCAACCAATGACGCCATTCCTCAAAAGCCAACTTAATGGCCAGTAACTCTCGGTTACCCACATCATAATTTCTCTCCGCCGCAGAGAGTTTTTTCGAAAAAAAAGCACATGGGCGCCATTTACCAGGTGACGGGCCCTGTGATAACACAGCTCCTACCCCCACATCGGATGCGTCAACCTCCACAATGAAAGGTTGTGACACATCTGGCTTCACCAATATAGGGGCAGAGGAAAAGCACTCCTTTACAGCAGAGAAGGCTTGCAATGCTGCCTCAGACCACACTGAGACATCCGTCCCCTTCTTAGTCATGTCAGTTAAGGGTTTAACTATAGTCGAATAGTTCTTAATAAATTTTTGGTAATAGTTGGTGAACCCCAAAAATCGCATAAGAGCCTTCAGATTTTCAGGTCGGTCCCAGTTCAGAACAGCACCGACTTTCTCTGGATCCATACGAAAACCTGAAGATGAAAGCAGGTATCCTAAGAATTGCACCTCATGTACAGCAAAAGCACATTTCTCTAATTTTGCATACAACTTATTATCTCTTAAGATCTGTAACACCTGCCTCACGTGATCCTGATGTGTCACAATGTCTGGAGAATAGATTAGTATGTCATCCAAATACACGACTACAAACCTCCCCACAAGATGATGAAAAATGTCATTAACAAAATGCTGGAAGACAGCAGGAGCATTGGTCAACCCAAAAGGCATGACCAGGTTCTCAAAGTGGCCCTCAGGAGTGTTAAAGGCCGTCTTCCATTCATCCCCTTCCTTGATCCTGACCAGATTATATGCCCCCCTTAAGTCCAACTTGGAGAACACCTTGGCATCCACAATCTGGTTAAACAAGTCAGGAATCAAAGGAAGGGGGTACGGATCACGGACAGTAATCCTATTGAGTTCACGGAAATCCAGACATGGCCTAAGGGATCCGTCCTTTTTTTTAACAAAAAAGAACCCTGCTGCCACAGGAGATTTGGAAGGCCTAATATGTCCTTTGGCCAAACTCTCAGCAATATATTCCTTCATGGCCGTT
Organism: Rhinella marina; assembly: GCA_900303285.1. Lineage (NCBI taxonomy): Eukaryota > Metazoa > Chordata > Amphibia > Anura > Bufonidae > Rhinella > Rhinella marina. The sequence goes on along the minus strand of ONZH01010099.1, from coordinate 973,371 downwards.
CTCTCAGGTCCAGAAAGGTTATACAGCCGAGATTTAGGCAATTTTGTTCCAGGGATAAGATTGATAGGACAATCGTATTCCCGGTGAGGGGGTAAATCCTGACATCCACCCTCAGAAAATACATCAGAGAAATCCGATATAAAAGAAGGAAGAGTCTTAGTGGTTAAAGCAGAAAAAGATGTATTAAGGCAATTGTCAACACAATAATCGCCCCAATCCACAATTTGTCTAGTATGCCAGTCAATGGACGGATTATGTTTGCTTAACCACGGTAAACCTAGAACCACAGGAGCAGGAAGACCTTCCAACACAAAACATGAAATAAGCTCCTGATGAAATTCACCCACTCTTAATTTGATATCATGCACCATCTGAGACAAAACACTTCTGAGAGAGAGGTGCAGAATCAATGGCAAACACAGAAATCCTCTTATCCAAAGAACTTGGTGACAATCCATGCATACGGACAAACTGAGCATCAATCAAGTTCACCCCTGCCCCGCTGTCAATAAACACCTCAATTTTCACAACCTTTGACTCTAGCGCCACCTCGGCAGTCAGGAGAAAACGGGTACTGCAGGATGAAGACAAATGCACATTTTCAGTCTCCCTACCCACTCCACCAAGAGTGAGATGAGAATTCAACGCCCCCTTTTCTTTTCTCTCTTTTAGAGATAGAAAGCATGGACATACATTGATAAAGTGTCCTTTCTGACCACAGAAAAAACACACTCCCTTTTTATTACCAAGATGATTGCGGGTGGCTACAGGAGTGGCTCCCCCTAATTGCATAGGTTCATCCCCAGACATCAACCTAGGGGAATATTCACCCAAAGTGTCATAAGAAGCCGGTACACTATGTGATAGTATGTCCTGAGAGCGGGGGCCCCTAGATCGCTCTCTCAGGCGCCTATCCATGCGTACAGCCAGAGACATAGCGGCCTCCAAAGACACAGGAGTTTCCTGAAAGGCCAAAGCGTCCTTCAGCCTTTCAGACAAACCTTGACAGAATTGGCTACGTAAAGCCGGATCGTTCCATTCAGTATTGGTCGCCCACCTCCGAAACTCAGAGCAATAAGTCTCAACCGGCCGCTTACCCTGACAAAGGTCACGTATCTGGGTCTCAGCCAGGGAGATACGATCCGGGTCATCATAGATAATCCCTAAAGCCTTGAAAAATTCATCTACTGACCGGAGAGACTGCGATCCGGTCGGCAGAGAAAAGGCCCATGACTGCGCATCCCCTTTAAGCAGCGAGATGACCACACCAACCTTCTGTTCCTCATTACCAGAAGAACGTGGCCGCAGTCTGAAATACAATTTGCACGCCTCCCTAAATAGAACAAAATTATCACATTCCCCAGAAAATCTATCCGGGAGGGGGACCTTAGGCTCCAAACAGGCCTGACACTCAGCACCCCCAGAACCACCAGCCGGTGGTCTCTGAATCTGGTTGCGGATGTCCGCCACCTCCAAGCAGAGTCCCTGCAGCCGTTCAGCCAGTGCAGCAATAGCATCCATGTCAGCACAAAATGACATAAATTTTTGTTTGTTGGCGGGTTATAATGTCACGCTCTGGTGTGGGGGGAAAGGCCACACCGAGCGTAAGAAGGATGGGAACAGACAAAACCAGGGAACTGGTCACCTCCTGCAGGGGACCCTAAGACTAGGCCCTAGCTGGCTACCAGTATGAGCTAACCCGGGTGGTAGGAAAGCCCATACGCAGGAACCTAATCTTGATAAACCCTAGATCACCCTGCAGTCTAGTGACACAAGAGAGTAACCCGTTCCTCCAAGCATAAGGAGGAACAAGAGACTCAAAACGGGAATAACCAAAGGAAGGGAAAACACTTAACTTTAAGTAGAACTCAGCAACTGGATCTCAGCCGAGATCCACACCACTCTCAATCAGGGATGTAGAAGATATAACCCGCAAGGGATACTGGGAGAGGAAGAGGTAAATAGCAGAAAGCTAATTGCCAAGCGGCAACAGCTGAGGGGAAGGGGTGTGGAGAACAGCACCCAAACCACAGGGAAGCCTGTCAAACATGTCACTTAGAAAGCCGCGCAGAGCGTCTGATTCCAGGCGCAAGCCCACTCGTGACAGGTTCCCTTTAAGCTTCTTTCAAAGTTCACTGCAAGACCAGGTTCATATCACTGTTTAGGTCTCCATTCTTCTGATCCGTGGACCATAATGATGGGAGTAAACCCAAAGGACTTGAAGGCAATACATACAATAAAAAGTGCTTTATTTAGGTTAAGTTATGTTCACATCTCCACTGTAGTAAACTGTCTTTACTTGATTCTTCATGAGGATTTCTAAAATTGTTCCCATTGGTAAGTAAATGTCCTCACAAACATTAGATATGCTGTAAAATTTCAACTTTGCCTATAACAGTTGAGTCTTTGGCTCCAGGCTGGTTTCATACAGCTCTATGTTCAATAATCAAAGTTTGCCTCATTGTAAACTAAGAGGGTTCCTGGTGCTGCAGTTGTAATACCGTACATGGTTGTATTATCACCGCGTTAAACCACCGGCGACGGAACCTAAGGTATACAGGTGACCTGTCCAGCAAACTGTGCTCCCACTGCCAGACTTAGCTACCTGGTTCAGCAAGAGCTGACAGACATGCCCTGCAATAACCCTATCACTACGGGGCCTGTCTACAGCAGAATAGTCACCCTAACATGGGAAATCTCACTCAGATATCTAAGTAGTCAATCTCCTTGGTGGTATTCTACCTTGCATTCACTGCGTAGCTGCCAGCAGGTGGAATGGACAGGTCAAGTGGTCATACTAGTCAAGGCAGAGAGGTCAAACATTAAAGCCAAAATAGTATCCATTAGCAATAACAGAAACCAGCCAAGTCAGAGTCAAGAGAGACATATGTACAGAGACGCAAAGGCAATAGAATGGTCACTAATCAGTCCCAGGTCAAACAGTACCAAGCAAGAAGAAGGCACAGAGCAGGATCAAAAACACAATATAACTCACCATATGCACAGAGTAATCTAACACACAGGGGCCAGGCCAGGGTTGCCAACCATCCAGAAATTTCTGGACAGTCCTTAAAATAGGCAACTTTTTCCCCATGTATATAAAAAAAAGAAATAGATGTGTTTTTTGAGGCTGGTGGTTCATGACTATATTATTTTGGTGGTAATTATCATCATTTTACTTATACTCATTATCATTCATTATGGTTTTCAAATTTGTCCGTAAAAAATTTTGGCTGTCCATGATTTTGGAATAAGTAGTCCAGAAAAAAAAAAAAATTCTGGTTGGCAAACCGGAACTAGGATGACAGTAATATAACTGGTATTCAACAATATCACAACAGGATTTAAACAGAGCACAGATCTCAGTGACTGGTTCTCAAGCTGAGCCTCCATCTTTCTCTCTGCTCCATGTCAGAAATGCAACAGGTGAGCTCATCAAAACTCTCAGACTACGCCTTCTACTGCTTCTTTGCCTGGATTCTGGAGCAGAGATATTACACAACCTAAAAAATAAACATGTGGTTCTCACTATACTAGTGTTGGTCAGCTTCTGGCACCCTTGTTTACTTAAAGGGTTTCTGTCACCAGTTTTGACCATATAAAACAGGATGACATTTGCAACGTGCAAATGTCACCTGACGCCCAATCTGTTATTTATTTTATTATTGCTGTCCCCGTTTTTGTAAAAAATAAACTTTTGTGATATGTAAATTAGCCTACTAGGAGCAGGGGGAGGCGGTAACCCTGCTCCTAGTGGCGCGTTTCCCCACCTTTAGTAACGCTCTATCTGCTGCCGGCCCTGTCCGTGCTGCAAATCCCGCGCCTGCGCCGTGAGTCCTTCATTCGGCGCAGGCGCAGTAAGTGCCGCTGGCCACCGGGCTCCCAGCTTCCTGCCTGCGCAGAATGAAGGACAAAAACGGGGATAGCAATAATAAAATAAATAACAGATTGGGCATCAGGTGACATTTGCACATTGCAAATGTCATCCTGTTTTATATGGTCAAAACTGGTGACAGAAACCCTTTAAAGAGAGTTATAAGTGTAGTTATAAGTGAACCTACAAAACCAATTCTGGTGAATTATACAGCAACTCATACAGCCCTTCCTGATTTTCCTTTTTTTTTTTTTTTTTGACTCTGCACCTTCTTTTATTTTTCTGTTCACACAGACATATGAGGGCCTGTTTTTTGCTGGACAAGCTGTACTCTCTAATGGCAACATTTAATGTTGCATACGGTGTAATGGGAAGCTGGAGAGAAATTCCAAATGGGGTGCAATTGGAAAAAAAAATTCTGACACAGAGTAAAGCATGACATTAGCATTTTAAAGGCACAGTACAACATGTGTTCAGTTAATTTACTGGTGCTTCATAGTCTATGTGCACAGCAGCCAGTGGTCAGTTGTTTACTTTTTTCAAGGAAGTGTTGTGCTGTGCTATGTAGAATCACCCCCTACAAGCACACAGCAGCAAATTCAATTCCTTGAAAATCTAGTGATATGATGCAGGAAGCTTATTTGGCAGTCTCTATAGTGGCTTACTTACCATGGAGGTAGACTACTCCCTGTCTACTGTGGTGAGGGTGGCCTGGCACTGAACTCCTTATGCTTCCCAACATTATAAAATTGACTTTTCTCCGTGCCACCACTAGAGGGAGCTCAGTGCATACAGATGTTTGCAGCTTACATTGAGTTGGTAACTGTATACATTCCAGTGCACTGAGCTCGCTTTAGTGGTGGCTGAATCAGCCAGCTTTATAATGCACTGTGTAAGGGAAGCAGATGATTTACAACTGCATAGGAAAGATTTATCAGTGTATTTATGTAAGTTATCTGGTGCAAATACATTGGAAAATGTGGTGGACAGAATAAGCACCATATTTATAAAGCACCTGTTTTCCAACATTTTTTTCCAACAAAGAATTTGGGTAATGTGGGCTAAAGTGTGACTTTTTTTTCGTAAAGAGAACCTGTCACCTTGCCTGACATGTCTGTTTTAATAACTAGTTGCATTCCCAGTATGATAACAATTCCGGAACATCTATTGTTATGTAATGCCAATAAATGTGTGAGTGTTACCAGTTGGGGGTGTGTCCTGGCAAAGTCTGACTCTGGCAGCGCTAATCAGATAGTGTCAGACTGTGCAGGGCACATCCAAAATTGGCAATATATCCAGTATTCCCTTATATCCAGTGATCTCTGATGTTCTCTTTCCTCATCTTCTCCATTCAGACCAGACCGCCATGATGATTTCTTTCAGCCACCTCTCATCTCTGCAGAGTTTGACAAACCCAGTTTCTTAATTTTCCATCATCCTCCCATCTCTTGAACACCCCATCCTGCCACCCCCAATACTGTGCCCACTGTGCTCCCCAATATTATACTGCAGAAACTGTCCCCCTGAAAATACTAATACCACACAGATAGTGCCCCCTTCAATATCTATTGGATTATAGTGCCCTAAAACAGTGATTTTCAACCAGTGTGCCTCCAGCTGTTGCAAAACTACAACTCCCATCATGCCCAGGCAGCCTACAGCTATCAGCCTACAGAAGGGCATGGTGGGAGTTGTAGTTTTGCAACAGCTGGAGGCACACTGGTTGAAAATCACTGCCCTAAAAAATAACTGCACACTGCAAATAGTGTCCCTGACACTAATAGTGTTAACATAATGTTACCCCAAAATAATTGTGCTAAACTGATACTGTGCCAGGATGCCCCCCACAATACTGTATTTTTCGCTTTATAAGACGCACCTGATGATAAGACGCACCCCAGATTTTAGAGTAGGAAAATAAGAAAAAAACATTTTTCATCACACCTCATATCAGACATAGAAACATAGAAACATAGAAGATTGACGGCAGAAAAAGACCACCTGGTCCATCTAGTCTGCCCTTTTATTATCCTTTTGTTTTTATCTTAGGATAGATACATGTTTATCCCAGGCATGTTTAAATTCAGTTACTGTGGATTTATCAACCACCTCTGCTGGAAGTTTGTTCCAAGCTTCTACTACTCTTTCAGTGAAATAATATTTTCTAATGTTGTTCTTGATTTTTCCCCCAACTAACCTCAGATTGTGCCCCCTTGTTCTTGTGTTCTGTTTCTTATTAATAACCCTTCCCTCCTGAACTTTATTCAGTCCTTTAACATATTTAAAGGTTTCAATCATGTCCCCCCTTTCTCTTCTTTCCTCCAGACTATACATATTAAGAACTCGGAGTCTTTCTTGATAAGTACTATGCTTTAGACCTCCTACCATTTTTGTAGCTCTTCTTTGGCCCCGTTCTATTTTAGCAATATCCCTTTGCAGGTGAGGTCTCCAGAATTGAACACAGTATTCCAGATGTGGTCTCACTAGAGCTCTATACAGAGGGATCACAATCTCCCTCTTTCTGCTTGTTATACCTCTAGCTATGCAGCCAAGCATACGATTTGCTTTCCCTACTGCCTGGCTGCATTGGTTACTCATTTTGAGGCTGTCAGAGATGACTACCCCCAAATCCTTCTCTTCTGAGGTCTTTGTTAGCACAGAACTGCCAATACGATACTCAGATAGAGGATTTCTTCTCCCCAAGTGCATTATTTTACATTTGGAAACATTGAACTGAAGTTGTCCATTGTTTTGACCACTTATCTAATAAAGATAAATCATTCTCCATATTACCGACACCTCCTGGAACATCAACCCTATTACACACTTTTGTGTCATCAGCAAACAAGCAAACCTTCCCTACCAAGCCGTCCCTTATGTCATTTACAAACATGTTAAACAGAACAGGACCCAGAACAGATCCCTGTGGCACCCCACTTGTAACCAGCCTCTCCTCAGAATACACTCCATTAACAACAACCCTCTGGTATCTGTCCTTCAGCCAACTGCAGATCCACTGAACTATCCAGTCCAATTTTTGATAACTTCTCTATCAGCTCTTTATGGGGAACCGTATCGAAAGCTTTACTGAAATCCAGGTAGGCGATATCCACAGCACCACCTTCATCCAGCACTTTAGTTACATAGTCAAAGAAATCAATGAGATTAGTCTGACATGATTGGCCCTCAGTAAAGCCATGCTGGTTTGGGTCCATCAAGTTGTTTATTGTTAGATGGTCAATTATCTTCTTTTTTAGTAGAGTCTCCATCATTTTTACCACTACAGATGTCAAGCTGACTGGCCTATAGTTACTAGCTTCTTCTCTACTACCCTTCTTGTGAATGGGTACAACATTAGCCATTCTCCAATCATCAGGAACATCTCCTGTAAGAAGGGACTGATTATACAGATCAGTCAGGGGGCCAACAATCACAGATCGGAGTTCTTTAAGAACTCTGGGGTGGATGCCATCCGGACCCATTGCCTTATTTAACTTTAGCCGGACAAGTTCCTGTAGAACATCGGCCTCTGAAAACACTGGGGCTAAGACTTTACAACTAGAGGCAATGCTATGTCCAGCCATGTTCTGATTATGAAAGTCGCCATCTGAAAAAACTGAGCAGAAGTAGTTATTCAGATGGTCAGCGACCGTCTTATTCCCATCTATATACAGATTTTTTCCATTGCTAAGTTTTGTAATGCCGCAGTTTTTCTTCTTCCTGTCACTAATATATCTGAAGAAGGTTTTATTTCCCTCCTTAACAGATTTGGCCATTTCTTCCTCCTTTGAAGCTTTAGCAGCATTAATAACCTGTTTTGTCTTCTTCTGTATAATTTTATACACTTCTCTGTCCGCTACACTTCCAGACTCTTTATACCTCTTATAGGCAGACTTTTTATCATTCACTATAGCTCTTACCTCTCTAGTAAACCATAGTGGATTTCTCTTTCTTTTCCTTTTGCTAATTTGTCTAACATATAGTCTAGTTGCCTTTAAGAGGACTTCTTTAAATGCCTTCCACTGAGCACTCGCTCTTGCTGTTTTATCCCACCCTTTTAATTCTTTCTTTACATATTCTCCCATAACCTCAAACTTGGTCTTCGTAAAATCCAATACTTTGGTTGCAGAATGGGATTTCTCACAGTCAGTTTGGACTTCGAACCACAAACATTGGTGGTCACTGGAACCCAGATTTTCTCCCACCTTCACCTCAGATACCAGATCACCATTTGTAAATACTAGATCTAGGATATTTTCACCTCTAGTTGGCGCTTTCACCAACTGTTTTAGGGACATCCCTGTCAGGGCCTCTACTATGTTCCTACTATTGCATGTGGACGCACAAGGGATATTCCAATCAACATCAGGCATGTTGAAGTCTCCCATAACTACAATATCTCCCTTTACTGCCATTTGGGTAATCTCATCCACCAGCATAATGTCATGCTCTTCAGATTGCCCTGGAGGCCTGTAGATTGCACCTACTCTGGTAACAGATCCCTTTTTATTTTGCAAGCAGACCCAGAGAGTCTCCAACTCCTTACATGAATTTTGGATCACTGTTGATTTTATGGTATCTTTAACATAAATGGCGACCCCACCCCCCCTTTTCTCCACCCTATCTTTCCTATACAAAGTGTATCCTGGAATGGCTGTTTCCCAGTCATTGCAATCTCTGAACCATGTCTCTGTTATTACAACCAAGTCCAAATTATCTCTACAAACTATTGATATTAGCTCGCAGATCTTGTTGCCTAAGCTGCGAGCATTTGTACACATTACATGAAGAACATTACATTTATCACCAACAACTCCATCTACCTCCCTGACAACATCACCAACATCATCCACCGCACTAACATCAGTATCTAGAGCACCAGCGACCACTTCATCTGCACCAACAACTGTATCTACCACACTAACAGATTGCTGATTAAGACGCTCAATACCCTGGTCACCAAAACTGTTCGGGGACAGAAATCATTCTCCTCAATAAAATTCCTGTCCCCTCCATCTAGTTTAAATGCCTGTCGAAAAAACACCTGAACTCTTCTCCAAGTACCTCAGTGCCTTTGTGTGACGGGTGCAGACCATCTCTCTTGTACATGTCCTTACTACTCCACCTACTAACATTGTGACTAACAAACCCAAAACCTTCATCTTTACACCACTGCCTTAGCCAACCATTGAACTCCAGGATACGACATGCTTTAATATTTTGAGAGCGGACTGGCAAAATCTCCGAAAAAGTAATGGAATCTGTCATTCTGCTCAGCTCCAGGCTGAGACTTTGAAATTCCATTTTTACCACATCAACATTTTTCTGGGACAAATCGTTTGTCCCGAGATGAATAACCAGATCAACTTCAGTCTCCTTTGTTGCAGCCTTAACAATATTTGTGATCCGTCTTTTATCCCTGCTTGTAGTAGCACCAGGAAGACATCTCACCTCCTTCAGTCCATCCTCATTCTGACCTAAAGCAACACCTCTAACAATTGAGTCACCAACAAGGAGATGCCTTCTCTTCTTTTTCATTTCACTTACTGCCCCTGACTGCTTGGTACCACTTTCTCCTTTGGCACTTACAACATCCTGTGCCTGAGTATCCATGCTTGTATCTGCTGCCATATCACTTTCCAAATCAGACAGGACACCATAGGGATTATACACAGAAATTCCAACAGTATTGTGTTTATGCTCCACAACTCTCAACCTCCCAGAGCCAACTGTCTTCCACACAGCCCTTCTCCTCATGGACCTTTGGGGAAGCGGTGTTGGATTACAGGGCTGCTTGACAGCACTCACTGGCTGGGACACTTCTTTTGATTGCAGGCTACACACTAAAGACTGCAGCCTAGAAATTTCACCATATAAAGTGGACAATTGCATACATAGTGGACAATACCCCAAACTCCAAAGAGTACTTCGGAACACAACAGCCAGGCAAGTGTTACACTGCACCAAACCAGACATCTTCGAATTAAGGCAGTAACTCACCAAACAGAAGAAACCAATGTTGTCACCAAACTCCTGCCGTTTTCAAACTACTGCAGTTTTTAAAACTACACACTTCTGTCTGTCTGTTGCACTTATGACTGGCTATAAACTTCACCAGAGTAAACTCTACAGAGCTGTAACCTTCCTTAAATACAGGTACAGCTGTTATTATGCTAACGAAGTGAGCTAGGTCTTTTCTTATGCTAATCTAATTAAACTAGTTACCAGCTACACCCAAATAGACACCTATACAGACTATGCAGAAACCAATACAAACCAAATACAACCTTAGCAGTAATGACCAAGACCCCCCATAAATTTCAGGACATCACATCAGACCCCCATATCAGCCCTCCATGTCAGACCCTCATCAGACCTCAGATCAGCCCCCATATCAGCCCACTGTGCCCTCATCAGACCCTCACATCAGCCCATTGTGCCCCCATATTAGACCACTGTGCCCCCATCAGACCTCAGATCAGCCCCCATATCACACCACTGTGCCCCCATATCAGCGCACTGTGCCCCCATCAGACCTCTGATCAGCCCACTGTGCCCCCAATATCAGCCCACTCTGCCCCATGAGTCCTCAGATCAGCCCCCATATCAGCCCCCTCTACCACCATCAGACCTCAGATCAGCCCATCAGCCCCCATATTAGACGACTGTGCCCCCATCAGACCTCAGATCAGCCCACCCAGCCCCATAAGGATAAAATAAAAAAACTCTCTCACCTCTCCTGCGCTCCTCTGTCTTCTCTGGTCGGCACTGCAGCGTCAGGTCATAGTGGGCACACTACTTCCTGATGCTGTACTCGGTCAGGACAGTGCAAGGCCGGCCCGGAGAAGACAGAGGAGCGCCGGACCCGGAGCGGAGCCGCGGCGCAGGAGAGGTGAGAAAGTTATTTTATCCTTATGGGGCTGGGTGGGCTGATCTGAGGTCTGATGGGGGTCCCGGCACCTAATACATACTAGTGAGCACTTTCATAATTGAAGCGCTCACTTGTATTCGCTTTATAAGACGCACAGAGAATAAAAATTTGTCTTATAAAGGGAAAAATACGGTAATAGTGCTCCCCAAAGTCCCACCAATCGAAATAATTATCTCCCAGAGCTCATAGTGTTAACAGTGCCCCAATAGTAATAATGCCTCAATTGTGCCCACACTAGTAATCATGTTCCCCATAGCCCCCAGTAGTAATAATTCTTCTTATAATGTGTGCCAGTAGAAAAATATCCCCTAATGTCTGCCAGTACAAAAATACCCCCTTATAATGTGTGCAAGTAGAAAAAACACCCCTATAATGTGCACCCGTACAAAACTACCCCCTAATAATGTTCGTCAGTGCAAACGCCCCCTTACAATGTGCACCATTACAAAAATACTCCTTTATATTGTCCGCCAGTACAAAAAATACCCCTTTATCTTTCAGATAAGACCCTCATATCACACCTCAGATCAGACCCCCATAACAGATCCCCAAATCAAACCCCATATCAGACCCTCAGACACCCATATCAGATATATCAAGTATCAGACCTCAAATCAGCCCCCCAAGTAGAAAAAATACCTCAAATCAGACCCCCAAGTATCAGACCTCCCCACAAGTGTCAGACCTCAAATAAGACCCCCAATTATCAGACCTCAAATCAGCCCCCCCACCCAAGTATCAGACCACAGATCAGACCCACCCAAGTATCAGACCACAGATCAGACCTCCCCCCAAGTATCAGACCTCAAATCAGACTTTAAAATAAATAAGTTGGCTTACCTATCCTGCTCCACACTCCCAAATTCTGGCTTCAGATAGTTGCAAAATAGGGCTTTTGTAACTTCGTGGGTCATATTTATCATTACATTACTGCACGTTTGTGACTTTTCAACAGAAATTACACAAAAAGATTTTGCGCAAGTGCCGTTTCTCCACCAGCCTCTCCACTTTCCCAAAAAGGGGGCTTGGTGAGGGGAGGAGGCGGGGCTGGTGGCACTATCACCTTCTATGGCAGTTTCCTGGCGTAGAAGAACACTGAAATCTACGCCAGCCCCTGGCCAGCACTAGATTTCAGTTCAGGCACACGGACTGACTAATTTATGAAGAGATAAAGGTCAAAAACTGACTCAAGTAGGGGGATGGCGTAAAAAAAACAAAGCTGGAGTAGCATTTCTAGACAAAAGTGTTTACAAAGGTTTACAGATCAAATTTGGCAAACAACCTGCAACATTTTATAAATTTGGCTCAAAGTACTCCTTTGCATACTGCAGCAAAACTTGATAAATTCCCCCAATGACTTTATACTGTATGACATACTTTACCATTTAAGCCAAATATTTGTATTCACTATTATGCAGAGCTTAGAAATGATCCCTTCAAAAAATGAAGGGGTAAGTTAACCATAACTACAGATGTCGATAAGATAGCTACATATTCTAGTTATGCTAGGTTTACACTGCCATCAGGACTTCCAGTAGGCTGTTCCTGCAGAAAACAGTGTGCCGCAGCTCTCTGGATCTGGCATTGCTAGACAATACCGGAATGTCCACCAGCCCCGTTAACTATAATGGGGTCCGGTGGAGATCTGGCAAATACCGCTGCGTGCATTGCTAAATCCATTGAGCTCCAGCAGGTTGTTCTCTGGTAGAACTCCTGCCGGCAGTGTGAAAAAAGCCTTATGCCTCATTCACACGTCACTTATTTACAGATTCATGGATGTGTGGTGTACATGTTCTCCATGGACAGCACAAGTACCCATTCATTTTAATTTGTGTATTCACACATCCGCACTTTAGCATGGTCCGTGGGTTCATGGTTTTAGCACAGAAGCATGCTTTATTTTGTCCGTGTTCCCGATTTCATCTCGCCTCTATGGGTACATAAAATACATGGATGCAACAAGGATGACATCCGTGTTTTGTGCGTGTTTCAAGGACCATTAGGAGGAGATGCTATGAAAATTAATTATCAGCTGTTCAGTGTCTGTGAAACATGGATGACACATGGACAGCAAAAAATGGACCAAACATGGATCCTTTACGGACCAATTCACGGACATGTGAATGAGGCATAAGGGCGATGTTCAGGCATAGTGAGTGCTGATGGATGATAACACAATCCATCAGCCTTTGTTTGCACCGACTTGATTATACATCCCTGTGCAATCAGAGATGTGTTACCGATAACCGGACATCTTTTATCTTTTGATGAAATGTACCCATCAGATGATGAACGAGCGTTTGTTCATCAGCTGACAAGCCAGTTATCAGGAACGTGCGTTCCTATGAACGATTGTTTCCAATCATTTGCCAGATTATGATGCAGTCTAATAGAGCTTTAGTCTCATTTTTCTACACCTATAGGAACCCGCATTGGCACTGAAAATCTTGAGACAAGTTGAGTAGTAGTAGTAGTATTGTCTGTAGAACTGCTTAATAGGAGGAGACATAACAAGCACACACAGATAGATTGAAACCTCACAGAGGGAGAAGCCACCCTGCAGCTTGAGACCATGACCTCTCCATCTAGCCCTTCTCTTTCACTGGCATACTCTTCTCTGAGGCACTTTATAGAATTCCTCAAGCTATTGGCATGTTTTCTCTACACTTCAAGCACCTTCCTTCAAGCTAAAGAAAATGGCAAAGCAATCAGGATCCATTTCTGATCTCATTGTGTGATATGTCCACTAGACAAGTGGCATTTCCTGAAAACAAACAGCACATGTATTTATCGCTACAGAAAAAAAAACAAAAAACAAAATGGATTTGCAACCAGCAATGTTTCATTGGCATGATCAGATGTTTAGAATTAAATATTCGTATCAATATAGTCAATATTTACTTAGCACTATTTTATATTTAATAGTTTGGCAACTTTTAGTGTAAAAAAAATAAAAAACTAAAATAAAATGAATCAATTCCTACAATAAAATTATTACACATGTACTGTATCTTTTTCTACTACTCTATCAATCTGTCATCATGTCTTGGTTTATTTTCCAACCAGTTTAAATAAGAGGAACAAGTATTAGGGCATCAGCTTGGAATGGAAATCAAATCTTATATGCACATTACAAAACATAATGGCATCAGGTAGCATCAGTTTACGCTCATAGATATAGAAAGCTGCTTTCCCTGTGGCCATTGAAGGATGGATATTTTCACTGTATTGATGGCACACAAGTGACAAGGACGTTTCTACATCTGGGATTTATGGTAATCTAAGGACATTAGGATTTGCCTTGGTTCCAGATTCTTTCTGTCCAATTAGATTCACTGGGTCCTTTCCACAGAATTCTGAAGTGGACAACTGTGCCGAAATTTTGCTGAAAACCCATAGGCAATCGCATCCTTGCTGCCTCTCATTCATGTCAATAGGAGGCAGCACTGCCACTGCTCTGAAGTCCTCAACGCTGCCTCCCATTGAGATGTATGGGAGGCAGAAAGGATGTGGCCACCGGCCGGTTTTCAGTGTAGATGTCTGCGCCAAAATTCCACTGTAAAATTTGTGTGACCATCCCCTAAGGGTTCTGTTCAAGAATTTGTCTCCCCATCCTAAGTCCAATACGTTTGGCATTGCAAATACTTGTGAATGAACCATTTTCTATGTATAGAAATATTCTCTCTGCTGGATGCAAGAGGAGCATTTCCTTATAAAGATGGGAGAAGACGCAGCACGAGAACTCAGGATATCTCAATATCATAGCATCCTCAGTAACAAATATTTGGTGGGGGCGCAATCAGCCAAGTTTCTGAAAAGAAAATAATTTTACGTGTAACATTTCTGATCAATTCCAATTTGCCTGTAGGTAGGATAATAACCCCTTCCTGACCTCCTCCATACATGTACAGTGGAAGTCGGGTTTGCAAACATGACACACACTCAGGAGCTGATTTTTAAACAGCATATTCCAGCTAATGTCTGTGATTGGCAATAATGCCGATTATAGGCATTTAACTCCTCAAATGCTAATTGTGACCACAGCACTTGAAGGCTTTTCCCTGGGAGCACTGCATTCCCACCTGAACTGAGATCAGGGTAGCTGTTTGTTCACGTGGTAGCCTTGAGCCTTCTAAAGAAGCTGAGGCTACCACAGTCATAGCTCCTATGGAGTGCTTCCTGTGGCGGGGCTTTACCGGAAAATAATGAAATTCCCATAGGCTGCAATGGGAATGCGTTTTTATCATGATATGCCTTAAAAGTTTTAAATTTGTGAGTATAGCCGAATAAAATAAATTCCTTTACTGTTACGAGTCGTTTTCTCTCCATTTCTTCTCCTGAGTTGCCACTTTTTCATGAGAGTCCGAAAAATAGGCATAAGTGACGTCATCTTAGAGTTTCCTTTCCCGACGAGGGTGGATTACCATACTGAATGCCCAGCTGGAATAAGCTATAAAGTGGAATTTGGCCAGCACTGCAGACCCGTATGTGTCCATTCTGCAAAGAGATAGAACATGTCCAATACTTGTCTGCAAAATGCAGACCGTGGACCCATTTAAAGAAGAACTCCCGCAAAAAATGTATTCCATGTCCTGCTAGAAATGTACATGATGTAATCTGTAGTGAATGTCATTCTCTTACCAGTGGCTCCATTTTTGAGTTATATCCCCCTGATGCTTCTCATCTGTGTCATGTGACTAGGAATTAGACCCACCAACTCACACAGAGACTTATGTGTGGGCAGGAAGTCTAATTCTCTATGCATTCCTATGGGAGCCTCACTTTCAGTCTCATAGGAATGAATAGAGCAGTGACTAGCTTCCTGTCCTGGGTCAGTTGGAAGTCAGGGAGTTGGTCACATGACCCAGCTACAATAAGAAGACAGTGAATAACTCTCAATTTCAGCCTCTGATAAGAAAATGACATTCACTACAGATTACATCATGCACCTTTCTAACAGGTCAGAGAATAAACATTTTTGTGGGAGTTCTTCTTTAAGTCAATGTGTCTGCAAAAAACACAGATGCAACACAGTCTCCGTGTTTTGCGGATCCGCGATTTTCAGACCGCAAAATGGATACAGTCATGTGCATGGGGCCTAATTGTAAAGCAGTAAAAATAATCAATGATATGTATTGGATGATATCCTCTTTCTGGAAGTTAAAAATAATGCTTAATTTGTTAATATTTAAATCAATGTTTTCAAGTAATGTTATCCAAAAAAGAAGCCATTTATATGGCTGACTCACTACCCCAGCATTTGAGTTTTTAGAACATGGCACATGCTTCTTTTGGCAGAGAACATCCACCTCCAGACAGATCCAGCAGCCTGCACTGCCTTAGAGAGCAGAGAGAATAACTGGATAACCAGCAGTCCTAGTGCAGTGTGAGCATGAAGCAGGAGAAGGACGGCATAGAGGGCATAGCTCACCCAGGTTTTGAAGATTGAGGAGATTAAAAAGTATATGACATCTTTATTATGCACAATGAACCTGTTTAACTTATGTTTTGTTGAATGGAATGTAGTTTCTGGGCCTAAATATGTAATAATTCATAATAATATACATTTAAGAAGAGTGGTTAGGTTGGGGTATGTCTGCTATTCCTTTCTTCCAGTATTTTAATACCATCAGAGTTTAACCCAAGCAATGCGGTTTGGGTTTCTTGACTATCTTAAGGTGCCTTCACACGTTGCAGATTTTGTTGCACAATTTTCCGTGATTGAAAATAACTTCCATTCATTTGAATGGGGTCGCAAGCACATGGATTTTGGCAAGCCCCATACAGGTGAATGGAACTGATTTTCAGCTGAGTAAAAATCTGCAACAAAATCCCCAACATGTGAAGGTGAGGAAGGCATGGTGAAAAATTGGCCTGGGACCTCCATCTCCATTGTCCATTGATTTACAAATCATTTTAATTACGGTTTTTAAAGGAGTTTTCTGGGATCTTGATATTGATAGCCTATCCTACAGATAGGGGATCAATATCAGATCAGCAGGGATCTGACTCTGCGCACCCCAGCCGATCAGCTGTTTGAAGAGAAAGCGGAACTCTAATGAGCACCGAGCTCTCTTCCTGGACCTGTGCTGTCACGCTCATCGGTCACATGGTCTAGGTGTAGCTCAGTCCCATTTAAGTGAAAGGGGCTGAGCTGCAATACCAAACACAGCCGCTATCCAATGGACGGCTCTATACTTGGTAAGCTGCGAGGAGCACCTTGGTCTCCTCAAACAGCTGATCGGCAGAGGTGCTGGGAGTCGGACCATCCACCGATTTGATATTGATGACCTAATGAACTACTAATTCTGTTTTTAGGTTTTCTGCATGTCTTCTGCTTGTCACTAAAACATAACAAGTCTTATAGAAATCTTTACAAGAAACAAGGGTTAATTCCTATGATTTCTTCCATTTTCAGCTTCATTCTGTTGGGGGTGAGGGCAAACATTCTTTATTTCCTATTGAAAGTAGCACAGTGGGGGAGGCTCATTTCGTAGCCAGTTGTCCTACAGCCAGACACTGATATAAGAAGGAAGGGAAATGGCTGCTTTCCTGGGACGCATACTAAAATATTCTTTTTATATTTCTCAGTTTTAGTTGCCATAGGAAAGCAAATAGGATAAAATTAAAGAGGAGATTACAAGTGATTTCCTACAAATAAGAATTATCATCTCTCCAGTGGGAACGCCACTGATCACTAGAATGAGGGTTCTGAGTCCCCCAGTCCTCCATACTACATGACCGCAATGAGGAGTATGAATGGAGCATGGATGGGTGCTGCCACACAATTTAACATCTATAAGGCTGATGGAAACAACTGGGTGGGTGATAAATCGGAAAATCCCTTTAATGGAAGAATATCAAGGCTCTGTTTCTATTTTTATGAAAATAGGCCTCAGCCGCCCTGGGTTCGTTTCCCAGGTATAGAAGTCTGGAATCAGTAAACGTTAGGCTTTCTTCACACTGCATTCTCCAACATTTTGGCATATAGGTTAGAAAGATACATCGTCTTCACAGACTGCTGTGAGCCAGGCGTCTGCTAAAACCATGGTTAAATTAAAAAATGCAGGATTACAGGATTTTTTTTTTAAATAAGAGTAAAAAAAATATAAATATAAAAATATGTTTAACATAAAACTTGATTTAAACAATGGATCATTTTCTGATGACACATTCGATTTAAGGCCCAGGTTTTTTTTTTTAATAATGTCCATGACAGAAGCCATCAACTATAGATGCCTACAACCACAGCATATGGTATGTTTTTTTTTTAATATTTCAAAAGTATACAAACTATATTGGCTGATGTGGTGTGAACAATGCCTCATAAAGCTGACATCTGTGAACAGGTCTTGTCTTTGATTTTATCAATTTGTTATGGACTGAAAGTTCCAGCACTTTACTACTTGTTTTGCATGTACTTTTGCTTTGGACTTAAGTAAAGCCAAGTTTTGGACTTTTATATAACTGCCAAAAGCAGTAATAGTTACAGATCCTGACAGTAGAAATAAGCAGACATTTAGACAATGGATCTGATTTACTAATCCTGTCTAACGTCTGAACAGTGTAAAGTTATATAATCTAAGGATATGCCAGCATGGTGGTGGTGGGAGCATCATGATGTGGGATGCTTTTGACATATGGATGGCAGTAAATAGAGGGGGGTTTATGTGGACCGAAACCACATACGTGACCTTCGTCAGGGGGAGCACTCGATTGAGATCTATTGCTCTGAGTTCCGGAGGTGGGCGACCAATACTGAATGGAACGATCCGGCTTTACGTAGCCAATTCTGTCAAGGATTATCAAAAAGGCTAAAGGACGCTTTGGCCTTTCATGAAACCCCTGTGTCTTTGGAAGCTGCTATGTCTCTTGGTGTACGCATGGATAGGCGCCTGAGAGAGCGTTCTAGGGGGCCCCGCTCTCAGGACGTACTATCACGTAGTGTATTATCTTCCTATGACACTTTGGGTGAAGATTCCCCTGGGTTGATGTCAGGGGACAAACCCATGCAGTTAGGGGGAGCTACTCCTGTTTCCACTCTTAAGCATTTTGGTAATAAAAAGGGTGTGTGTTTTTTTCTGTGGTCAGAAAGGACACTTTGTCAATTTTATGTCCATGCATTCAATCTCTAAGGCTCCATTCACACGACCGTATGTATTCCGTGTCCGTATAAAAACGGAACGGAAGATATACAGAAAGTCTTCCGTAGTGTTCCGTAATTTTGCGGACCCATTGACTTTAATGGGGCTACGGACGTGTTTTGCGGCCAAGTATAGGACATGTTTCCTTTTTTTTGTGGGAGAACCTCCGTAATATACGGATGCGGAATGCACACGGTGTGCATTCCGCTTTTTTTTCTCCTATGGAAAAATGAATGGGTCCGTATGGTTCCGCATCAAAAATGCGGATAAGATACGGATATGAACATACGGTCGTGTGAATGGGGTCTAAAAGAGAGAAAAGAAAAGGGGGCATTGAATTCTCGTCTCACTCTTGGTGGGGTGGGAGGAGAGACTGAAAATGTGCATTTGTCTTCATCCTGTAATACCCGTTTTCTCCTGACTACCGAGGTGGTGCTAGAGTCAAGGGTTGTGAGAATTGAGGTGTTTATTGATAGCGGGGCAGGGGTGAACTTGATTGATGCTCAGTTTGTCCATATGTATGGATTGTCTCCGAGTACATTGGAAAAGAAGATTTCTGTGTTTGCCATTGATTCTGCACCTCTATCTCAGAAGTTTTTGTCTCAGATGGTGCATGATATCAATTTAAGAGTGGGTGAATTTCATCAGGAGCTTATTTCGTGTTTTGTGTTGGAAGGTCTTCCTGCTCCTGTGGTTCTGGGTTTACCGTGGTTAAGCAAACATAATCCGACTATTGACTGGCATACTAGACAAATTGTGGATTGGGGTGATTTTTGCGTTGACAATTACCTTAATACATCTTTTTCTGCTTTAACTACTAAGACACTTCCCTCTTTTATATCGGATTTCTCTGATGTATTTTCTGAAGGTGGATGTCAGGATTTACCCCCTCACCGGGAATACGATTGTCCTATCAATCTTATCCCTGGAGCAAAATTGCCCAAATCTAGGCTGTATAACCTTTCTGGACCTGAGAGAACGGCCATGAAGGAATATATTGCTGAGAGTTTGGCTAAAGGTCATATTAGACCTTCCAAATCTCCTGTGGCAGCTGGGTTTTTCTTTCTAAAGAAAAAGGACGGAACCCTTAGGCCATGTCTGGATTTCCGTGAGCTCAATCGGATTACTGTTCGTGATCCGTATCCCCTTCCTTTGATTCCTGACTTGTTTAACCAGATTGTTAATGCCAAGGTGTTCTCCAAGTTGTACTTAAGGGGGGGGCATATAATCTGGTCAGGATCAAGGAAGGGGATGAATGGAAGACGGCTTTTAATACTCCGGAGGGTCACTTTGAGAACTTGGTCATGCCTTTTGGGCTGACCAATGCTCCTGCTGTCTTCCAGCATTTAGTTAATGACATTTTTCATCACCTGGTGGGGAGGTTTGTAGTCATGTATTTGGATGACATACTAATCTATTCTCCAGATATGGTGACACATCAGGATCACGTTAGACAGGTGTTGCAGATCTTAAGAGATAACAAGTTGTATGCTAAATTAGAGAAATGTGCTTTTGCTGTACATGAGGTGCAATTCTTAGGATACCTGCTTTCATCTTCAGGTTTTCGTATGGATCCAGAGAAAGTCCGTTCTGTTCTGGACTAGGACCGACCTGAAAATCTGAAGGCTCTTATGCGATTTTTGGGGTTCACCAACTATTACCGAAAATGTATTAAGAACTATTCGACAATAGTGAAACCTTTAACTGACATGACTAGGAAAGGGACGGATGTCTCAGTGTGGTCTGATGCATCGTTGCAAGCCTTCTCCGCTGTGAAGGAGTGCTTCTCTTCTGCCCCTATATTGGTGCAGCCAGATGTGTCACAACCTTTCATTGTGGAGGTTGACGCATCCGAGGTGGGGGTAGGAGCAGTTTTATCACAGCGCCCGTCACCTGGTAAATGGCGCCCATGTGCTTTCTTTTTGAAAAAAACTCTCTGTTGCGGAGAAAAATTATGATGTGGGTAACAGAGAGTTACTGGCCATTAAGTTGGCTTTTGAGGAATGGCGTCATTGGTTGGAAGGGGCGATTCACCCTATCACTGTATTCACTGATCACAAAAATCTGGCTTACTTGGAGTCGGCTAAACGACTTAATCCAAGGCAGGCCAGATGGTTTTTGTTCTTCACCAGAGTTAATTTCATTGTCACATATCGTCATGGGATTAAGAATGTGAAGGCAGATGCCTTGTCACGTAGTTTTCCCGGAGGCGGTGATTTTGAGGATCCGAGTTCTATACTATCCGAAGGAGTGGTGATATCTGCTCTTTACCCTGATCTTGAGGCTAAGGTGTTTGAGGCCCAGGGAGATGCACCGGAGTCTTGCCCCCCTGGGAAGTTGTTCCGGATCGTCAAGATCATTGATTCTCGAGTTCTCCGTGGGATTCTTCAATATCTTGTTCACTGGAAGGGTTATGGACCTGAGGAGAGGACATGGGTACCGGCATCTGACGTGAATGCCAGTCGTTTGGTGAAAGCCTTTCACAGGTCTCATCCTGATAAAGTTGGGCCTGGGTGCCCGGAGGTCACCTGTAAAAGGGGGGCTTACTGTCACGAACGTGCCTGCATCAGGTTGCAGGCGTTCGGCTAGACTTTCAAAAGTGACATAATTTGACATGTTTTCCTCTTGGTTTGGTTGCTGTTTACCACACCCCTTCCCCTCAGCTGTTGCCGGTGTGGTGATTATCTTTCCCCTATTTATCCCTTCCTCTCCCAGTATCCCTTGCGGTTTATACTTTCTGCTTACATTGTTGCGTGTGGTGTGGATCTGGTGTGGATATTGCGGTTGCTGCAATATCTGCATTAAGATAAGTGTCATTTTCCCTTTTGTGTTTATCCTACTTTTCCCTGTTGTCGTTTTGCCTTCTGGAGTCTCCTGTTGTCCGTCCTTTTGGAGGAACGGGTTGACTCCTTCCCCTGTCACTAGTGGCAGGGTTCTCTAAGGTCAGGTGTTATTAGGTCCCTGTGTATGAACTCTCCTACAACTAAGGCCTGTTCATACTGGTAGTCAGTCAGGGCCTAGTTTCAGGGTTTCCTACAGGAGGTGACCGTTTCCTTTGTTTGGTCCTTTTCCCTTCCCTCTTACGCTTGGTGTGGCTATACCCTCCACACCAGAGCGTGACAAGTACATTTGCTTCATAAATAGTTTGAGAAAACTTGATGCATCAGAAATGCACCAGAGGTGTAGTCATATTAGTAAATTTGTCCCATCTTAGATGCACATGCCCTATACCAGTGATGAACTCACTTTTTTATCGCAAAGTGCCGACACGTCAATTTACCCTGAATACTACAGTCTAATATAGTATATTTTCCATGTACTTTATCATTTAGCTATAATAACATGCCTACATTCAGTGTCTGTGCTGTTCATAGTACGCCCTGCGCGGATGAATGGCAGATAAAGCCTAAGGCATATCGGTACACCATAGAGTTTTCCTAGGGCGTGGGTGCCCACAAAGAGGGCTCTGAGTGCCGCCAGTGCTACCCATGCCATAGGTTCGCCACCACTGCCCTATACTAACGCTGTACCTCTGTGATCTGTATATATGATGTTATGTTATCTAATAATACAAAAAGTGGAATTACAAAAATGCAGGGTCCGAGGCTCTGTGACAATCTTCTTCAAGATGCCGTGAAGTCATTGTTTCATACTGTATAAGGGATTTATTTTAAATATTCATGAAAATAACAATGAATCTGTCAGATGACTTAGTGTGAAACTGTCCTTTTTAGAATACAGTATGTGTGATGCTGTAATTTTCTACGTAGTCATTGCCACCTAGTGGTATTAATAAGAAGTGACCTCACACTTCTGACCTTTTTGTATATTTTTTGTGAACTCTACATATTTCTAAGATCATTTTAAGCAAATAAAAATGCTAAAAAGTAAATAATGTTTGAGAAAAGGTGACATAAATGATAATTCTCTATGCTTAACGCTAAACCCTTTAAAGGGGTTGGCCCATCTCACCCAGTGGTAGCAAATCGCAAGGAGACGCCATCAATGATTAAGACCCACGCCTATCTCTGCAAAGTGATGGAGACCGGACCACACATGCGCGGCCACCCTCCATTTATTTCTACGGGAGTGCCGAAAATATATGAGTGGTACGCTCAGCTATTTTCTGAAGTCCCATAGAAATGAATGGGAAGCGCAGCGCGCAAGAGCGGCCACCACTCCATTCACTTCTATGGGGCTGATGGGAATAGCTGAACCAGTGCTGTACTTTCATTAGTCCCATAGAAATGAACGGAGGGCGGCCACACATGCGTTGTGCATTCTCCTTCACTTTCCAGGCTTTGTTCTAGAAATAGAACATCTGGGACATGCACCAAGACATTTGTAGCATATCCTAGCGATATGTGCCAACCACTTTAAAAGAGAGTTCCAGGATCTGCCAAATTTTGCCCAAGGGCTGAAATACAATAAAGTAATAAATGACACAGTACTCACCTTGCTCCCCAATTTAGGTACTTCATATAGTCGGCTGCAGCAATGACATGACTGCCACAACACATGACCACTGCCACTCCAGTCAGTCACTGCTGCAGGCAAGTAAACCAAGCACCTGTGCTGCAGCGCTGGAATGTCAAGGGGATTTACCAGGTGTGATTGAACATACCCTCTCAGACTTATCAATCACAATATTCCACACTATATTAGTTCAGTCTCCCCCCCCAGAGGCATAGCAATCAGGGAAGCAGGGGAAGCCATACAGGGCCTCGTCACTTGTCTCACTCCTCTGCCTTTTATTAGTGTCTTAATCACATGTGCCGTAAGGACCTTCTAAGGTAACAGGGTCACATGACCGTGCCCCCTACACTTTACTATAGCCCCTTATACTCTGCATTGTGCCTCCTTACCATACCTTGTACAGTGTTCATAGTCATAGTCTTTATAACCTGTTATCCAGTCACTGTATAGCAGTCACTGTATGGCAGCGTTATCCAGTCACTGTATGCGGTGTTATCCTGTCACTGTATGCTAGTGCTATCTAGTCACTGTATGGTGGTGTTATCCAGTCACTATATGGTGATGTTATCCAGTCACTGTATGATGCCATTATCCAGTCACTGTATGGTGGTGTTATACAGTCACTGTATGGTAGTGTTATCCAGTCACTGTATGGAGGTGTTATCCTGTCACTGTATGGAGGTGAAAACCATTCACTGTATGGAGATGAAAACCATTCACTGTATGGCGGCGTTATCCAGTCACTGTATGGCGGTGTTATCCAGTCACTGTATGCCGGTGTTATCCGGTCACTGTATGGAGGTGAAAACCATTCACTGTATGGCGGCGTTATCCAGTCACTGTATGGCAGTGTTATACAGTCACTGTGTGGTGGTGTTATCCATTTATTGTATGGCGGTGATATCCAGTCACTGTATGCCAGTGTTATCCAGTGACTGTATTCAGGTACCATACCTCCCAACTTTGTAAAGAGACAAAGAGGGCCATATTGTGCAGATTTTTTCAGCACTAGGCCATGCCCCTAACTCCGCCCACTATACACCTAATCCCACCCAGTCCCCTTACTGCTCCACATAGTAAATATTCCCCAGTTATGTGCTCTCATTACTATGCCTAGCTGTGCCCCCAGTAATATGCCCTGTTATGTGCCCCCAGTCATATGCTCAGCTGAGCCCCCAGTAATATGCCCTGTTATGTGCCCCCAGTAATATGACCAGCTGTGCCCCCCAGGAATATGCCCAGTTATGTACCCTCAGTAATATGACCAGCTATGCCCCCCAGGAATATGCCCAGTTATATGCCCCCAGTAATATGACCAGCTGTGCCCCCCAGTAATATGCCCACATTGTGCTCTCTTGTAATATGCCCACATTGTGCCCCACTGTAATATGCCCACATTGTGCCCCCCTGTGATATGCCCACATTGTGCCCCCCAGTAATATGTTGTGCCCCAGTAATGTGCCCACATTGTGCCCCTCACATAAAGTTAAAAAAATAAAAACCTTATACTTACCTTCTTCCTAGCAGCAACATCAACAGCAGGACATCGGCTTCTCTTGTCTGGAGGGGACGGAGCCAAGGCTGTTGGCCGGCCCCGCCCCCCACCCAGACAAGAGCTACAGAGAGCTGCAAGAGGTACAGAGAGCTGCAGGTGGACGGGAGGGAGGATGTAAGAAGCAGGCAGCCGATTCCGGCTGTCTGCTTTTTCATTTAACAGGCAACTGTCTCTGCGTCCTATGGACGCAGAGACAGCTGCCAGAGACCGGGACATACCTCCCCCGTACCGGGACAGCGGGACAGCCACGGCAATCCGGGACTGTCCCGCTGGATCCGGGACGTTTGGGAGGTATGAGGTACTATCCATTCACTGTATGGTAGCTTTATCCAGTCACTGTTGCGCTGCGTCATCCAGTCACTGTATGGTGGTGTTATCCAGTCACTGTATGGCTGCGTTATCCAGTCACTGTACAGTCTTATTATGCTCCAGAGCAACACATTTTGGATGGCAGAATCGTGCAGCTGGAGGTAGGTATCAGTTTTTTCTTGGATGGCATCTGAAATTTTGTACTTGCATCAGTATATTGATAACCATAGCAGCCATAGCACTTGCTATGGGGCCCAAGCAGATGCAAGAACATTGTACCATTTCGTGGGGAATAATATGGTAGCTTTTTGCTATAATGTGGGTTTTCTGATATATGGTGCAATGATACATACCTTTCAACACTGCTACTTATGCTGCTTTTTTAATTTTCTTACACTAGATGAGGGGCCCCATCTTATTTTGCTGTGGGGCCCTATGAATTAGTGTTATGTTTCTGCTTACATGCATGAGTATTTGTTTTGCTGTTTAAACCATACAAACCATTTCAATCAATTATTATTATATCTAGGGCTTATTTACGTCAGAAACACAAAATAATTTGGCCCTAGATCAAAAGGATATTGAGATTAAACTAATGCATCTCTGATCAGAGCTTCTGTATTGCCCTTAAAGGTGCTTAATCAGCATTAAAATATAACTCTGGAACATTTTTAGCATTTTATTAATGTTCCTGAACCACTCATGTGAACTTGGCCCTGATGTTCTTCTTAGAATCAGTACCAAGACTCTTTATCCTTCACCGAATATTGTGTTTTTATAATGGCTGACTAATGCTGCAAACAACACCAAGGTGTTCATTCTATTATACATGATAAAACTCCAAATATTCCTTCCTTTAAAGTCTTGTTCATTTCATGTTAACCCTTTTTGAACAAGGTATTTAAACGTGTAAACCATCTGTTTAAAGTTAGGAAAGAGGAGTCCAACAGATGCAACATAAAGGACATAAGTCTTCCCACTGGCCCAGTTATCCGGTTGGATCCGGTTATTAAAATCACAGAACTGGCTGGCAGCTGGAGATGAGCTCCTCTATTCCATAGTTTTGCTCCTTAGGCTTTTTAAAAGTTGGATGGTATGTGTGTGTAGTGTATGTATGATGCATTTATGTATGTGTACCATGTATATGGTGTATTTATGTGTATGTGTACCATGTATGTGGTGTATTTATGTGTATGTGTGTTGCATGTATGTGATGTATATGTAAACATGTGCCATGATGCTGCATTTTTGCCGTTGAGTAGGGAACCTGTTGTTAAAAATTTAAATCCCACCCCTGCACTGGCCTCAATATTTTATTGTACATGTGCTGTTGTTATTTAAAGAATGTTGGTGCAAACCGGAAAACCCCTTTAGTCAGATACCTATCACTTGCTATGAGGTGCTGTGTTACTTTTGTATGTTTGTTATACATAAACACTTCATTATTAGAGATGAGCAAACGTGCTCATAACGAGCACTGTACCGTTCGGCTCCCCTGCGCTCGCATGGGCGCAGGCAGCCGCTTCCGTTGGGTGAGGAGGACGGAAGCGGCTGCCTGCGTCCATGCGAGCGCAGGGGAGCCGAGCGGTACAGTGCTCGTTACGAGCACGTTCGCTCATCTCTATTCATTATATGTTTCCTTATATGTGGTTTTGGAGTCTGATGAAGGGCGTTTCCAAAATGTTGCATATTGAATTACAATATATTTATACAAGCGGTGATTTTTTTTATGCCATCAATAAAAATCACTTGAAGCAGACCTGCTAAGGAAGTGTATGTGGAGTGGGAAGTGATCAGCCGCCTAAGAACACACATCCAACTATCTGAGTACAAGGAGTTGTGCTGTCTGGCTAGGGCATAAACCCACTACTCGCTCCTGAGATGACAACTATGTGAGAATGTACTGGAGTTCGTGAAAATATTTTATACGTGTATTTCATTCGCATGAAATATAAAGTCTGGGGTGTAGCTATATGGGGTGTAGAGGTAGCAGTGGTATACAGATGTTCCTCCCCCACACGAAGACTCCCTGTTACAGATTTTCCATTGTGGCCCAGGAGCTTCAGGAACTTCTCCTGCTGTGTGACTAGGACAGGTTTGTGTGTACTAATAGGACAGCAGCCATTTTGTTTCCCCTAATCATTGCTCCCTAGACAAAACGAACTAATGAAAGGTATTTGGTAATATATTTATATTAAAGTAATATTTGCGTAATTTCATTTTCTTAATTCCCGGAGAACCCCTTTAAAGGGGGACATTTATCAAAACTGGTGTAAAGTAGAACTGGCTTAGTTGCCCATAGTGACCAATCAGATTCCAACTTTCATTTTTCCCAGCTCCTATGACTTTTTGATCACTTTTTATTCACTTGGGCATCCGACATGCGAATGAATTGATAATGAGATATGTAGAAACAGATAGGGGACTTATCTGTTAGATGACCAATGTCGGGGCAACCCTCCCCAGTTCTTTGAAAAAGGGAAGCCCTGAAATATGAAAATGCAAGAGGAAGGTGTCCTAACAACATAGAGGCACATTTATTAAGACCAGCGTTTTAGACGCCAGTCTTAATAAAGTCCTGCTCTGACGGTGGGTCCACCACAGTCATGTAGAGGCGTCGGCCTCTACATAACTTTATTGTATCCACCGCTGATTCTAAATATAAGCCAGCTCCTGAGCTTTCTTACATTTAGACCATCTTCTACACCTAAAACAGGTGTAGAAAATGGTAAATGAGACAGGCCTGCTGGCTCGTCCCCGCCCACATTTTTAGACCTGGCCTGAGTGGGGAAAAGTCGCAGATTGTGGAGCAAAGGTCCTTAGGTGTATTTCTGTTTAAAAAAATGACCCCCATAATTTCTATGTGAATTATATGATGCTAGAATATACCTCAAGATCCTAGTCTAATAAAGCTTCTCAAAGAAGGTGATGACAAATCATCTCCTGTTGGCAGTCTGTTACCGTAATGATAAATGAAACATGCCCACTATGCACCAGATGCTGCTAAATAAGGGAAGAAGGGAACTAATGAATAGATACAGGGTTCCTAAATAAATACACTAATAAACTAAAATGCTATCCCTAGATACTGGCTCAGGATGAAAGGAAATACTCCAGTAGAATGCTCACCAGAGGTAAGGCCAAGGTAAACTTCAAACAAAATGATGCCGTCTCCAGAAACGGTGTCGAAGATGAGAAATTGATAAATAAACCGTGAAGGCTGAAAGATGTGACAGGCGCCCAATATCTACCTGATGGCTATGTGGCTGCAGCAAGGGATACATAGAAAAAAAATATAATGAAAAATAGAATTAAAAATATACTAAATTTTTTACCTATAAGGCACACTTTTGCACACCCCCCCCCCCCCCCCGCTCCTGAAGTGGAGGAAAAAATGTCAGTATGTCTTATAGGGTGAATATTAATAAACGCTTCCATCATAGAAGCGCTCTTTAGTGAAACAGGACCGGGGATGCAGCACTCCATGTGCGGGCTCTGTACTCACTGCTTCCAGGTGTTCTCCTCCTGCCTCTGCATGCTGTGCTGTGACCTGCACACAGCGTGAGGTCGTCGGTGCGCTCTGTGACATCACGCTGTGCAATTTTGGGTCATAGCGCAGAGCGGCAGGAAGAGCAGAAGCTGGATCTCAGTAACAGGAGAGGTTAGCTGATTTTTTTTTTTTGTCTGATCTGAGGTCTGATGAAAATATGGGACCTTTAGCTGTGGTCTAATCAGCGTTGGGGACCTGATCTGAGTTCTGATTGGGGGCCTGAGCAAGGATCTAATTAGCATTGAGGGTCTGATCTGAGGCCTGATTGGGGGCATAATTAACATTGTGGGTCTGATCTGAGGTCTGATTAACATTGTGGGTCTGATCTGAGCAGGGGCGGACAAAGACAGCAGAGGGTCCCTGTGCAAACATTGTGCTTGGGGCCCCCCACCCCCATGCAAATTCTCAACTTAACCTATTGCCTCCTAACATTACATACAGCAATACAAAACATACAGGGTGAGGCTACTTTCATACCTGAAGCACTACGATCCGGCTGGACCCAAACCACAGTATGCAGCTGTTTGTGTCCCGCTGATTCTCAGCATTTTTGCCTGAATGTGACCAGATCTCTGCCGGATCCCATTATAGTTAATGGGACCAGCAGGCATTCTGCATCCAGCAGTGCCGGAGCCGGTGAATTCCAGCAGGCTGTTCTCTGCTAGAAAATACTATTACCACACAGATAGCGCCCACTTCAATAATTAGTGGCACACAGTGTCCTAAAATAACTGCACCCAGGAAACTGTGTCCCCCGACACTAATAGTGTAAACATAATGTCCCCCAAAAATAATGATACAAATGCCCTGTTGTGTGGCAGTAAAAAATACCTCCTCTTAGTGCCCCCAGTAAAGCCAATGTCCCTATAATGCCCTCACAATGTGTGCCAATGCCCCTGTTGTGTGCCCAAAAAATCCTCTTAGTGCCCCCAGTTAAGGTACCCATAGCGCCCCATAATTTGCACCAGTAAAGAATACTCCTACATAGTGCCCCCAGTAGATGCCCTCATAGTGCTCCTCCCCGTCTCATGGTGCCTGACATAATGTGCCAGTATAAAATGCCCATATAATGCTCCTCTCCCCCCTCCCCCATAATGTGTGCAAGTATAAAACGCCTCTATAGTACTCATCACCACCCCCACATTGCACATATAGTTTGTGCCAGTATAAAATGCCCCATATAATGCCCTCCAGTAGACAACCCCATAGTGCTGCTCTCCCCTACTTCTCCATAGTGCCCCCCATGTGACAGTATATAATGCCAATATATAGGACCCCCAGTAGATACCCTCATAGTGCTCCTCTCCCCCATGTGTGCCAGTATATAATGCCCCCTTGTAGATGCCCCCATAGTGCTCCTCTCCCCCATGTGTGCCAGTATATAATGCCCCCTTGTAGATGCTGCCATAGTGCTCCTCTCCCCATCTGTGCCAGTATATAATGCCCCCTTGTAGATGCCCCTGTAGTGCTCCTTTCCCCCCATGTGTGTCAGTATAATGCCCCCTTGTAGATGCCCCCGTAGTGCTCCTTTCCCCCCATGTGTGTCAGTATAATGCCCCCTTGTAGATGCCCCCATAGTGCTCCTCTCCCCCCATGTGTGTCAGTATAATGCCCCCTTGTAGATGCCCCATAGTGCTCCTCTCCCCCCATGTGTGCCAGTATATAATGCCCCCTTGTAGATGCCCCCATAGTGCTCCCCCATCTGTGCCAGTATATAATGCCCCCTTGTATATTCCTCCATAGTGCTCCTTTCCCCCCCATGTGTGTCAGTATAATGCCCCCATAGTGCTCCTCTCCCCATCTGTGCCAGTATATAATGCCCCCTTGTAGATGCCCCCGTAGTGCTCCTTTCCCCCCATGTGTGTCAGTATAATGCCCCCTTGTAGATGCCCCCATAGTGCTCCTCTCCCCCATGTGTGTCAGTATAATGCCCCCTTGTAAATGCCCCATAGTGCTCCTCTCCCCCCATGTGTGCCAGTATATAATGCCCCCTTGTAGATGCCCCCATAGTGCTCCCCCATCTGTGCCAGTATATAATGCCCCCTTGTATATTCCTCCATAGTGCTCCTTTCCCCCCCATGTGTGTCAGTATAATGCCCCCATAGTGCTTCTTTTCCCCATGTGTGCCATTAAAATGCTCCCTAATAGATGCTTCCATAGTGCGCCTCCCCCCCCCCCCCCCATGTGTGCCAGAATGCCCCCTGGTAGCTGCCTCCATACTGGGCAGTAACAAAAATAAACAGTTATACTTACCTCCATGAGCCTTTCAACGATGCGATGCAGGCCTCTTCCGGCCTGTGTCCCATGCTGTTCGGCTCAGGCAGCGCCTGTAGCCTATCAGAGCAACAGGTAAGGGAAACGCCTCTGCCCTGCCCCAGCAATCATCTGTATCACTGTCCTGAGGACGGCGATACAGATGAATATGGAGATGAGTGCTTCCACAATGGAAGCTCTCATCTCCTACTGCCGCCGAACCTCCCACGGGCCCCCCTGCCGTTCTGGGCTGATGAAAAATATTTTTTTCTTATTTTCCTCCTCTAAAACCTTGATGCATCTTATAGGTAGATGCGTCTTATAGGGCGGAAAATATGGTAACTGACAGATAAAATGTTGCTGCAGATGAACACACCAAGTCCCAAATATGCAGCGAAGAGAAAAAGCGTACATCAAGTTGCCAGCTCCACATGTACAACCATGTCAGTGATTGGAGGCACTGGCTATAGACATGCTCGGGATGACATAAGAGGGGGTGGATCAATTTCCCAGGTGATGTTTACTAGTAAAAACAAAAGAGGCGTACCATAGGGTGATAATGTACAGGTTTTAATAAAAAGAAAGGCTCCAGTTGGAGGCTCACCTTATATGGTTGTGCTAACTTTAGGCACAACACTAGTGAAGATTCATCAGAGTGATCCAGTTTCCCAGAGAGGTCGGTATGCAGCCACGGATGGAGTGTCTTCTTACAGAGGGTGCCTGTACTCCCCAAGAAGATGAACCTTGACAAAATAAGTCATCCCTCGGCACCAAAAAACAGCCAGCCAGTTCATATGTGGAAGTAGAAAATCTTCACATTTTTTATTTGCAGGTATATAACGCGTTTCGAGGATGTATTTCCTTTCAGGTAAAATACTGCACATACAAGAATAGCACACATACACACATATACAGTATATACTTGAAAAAAAACACCGCATGCAGGGTTCATAGGGAAAAGTTCCCAGAATGGTCCCCTAACTAAAAAACAATTGAATAACCAACTGAACATCAATTATTGCAGCCACGTAATCGTGCGGTGCCATAGGAACATGATGCCGCAGCCGGGCTGATGCAGTATAGTGTATGGCCTGACCTGAGTCCTTGGAAGCAGGACGCAGGGGATAGATGGGAGTGGCTTGGATGCTGGGTGGCTGCATACTTGAGCTACGCTATGTTGTAA
Source organism: Rhinella marina (assembly GCA_900303285.1). Taxonomy (NCBI): domain Eukaryota; kingdom Metazoa; phylum Chordata; class Amphibia; order Anura; family Bufonidae; genus Rhinella; species Rhinella marina. The sequence continues at coordinate 941,096 of ONZH01010099.1, read as the reverse complement.
GAATTTCTTTTTAATATTAGGCCTATGTTTGTTCAGTCTGTTGTGCAAAGTTTGGATGGTACGTCCTACATAAAAGGGGGTGGGGCCACCGAACCATGTGGAGAAGGGCAGAGAAGAATCAAAAGCGGGGGTCATCCTGAGCGCGTCTATAGCCTGCGGCTACGATACGATTTCCTACCACCTACATATATAGTCATATGGCAGTACGGAAGTGGTTAATAGTGCCTCATAATTAACTAGGTCACAAGGACTTTGGCCTTCTTTGTCTCCATCTTGCTCCCTTTTCCATAATATGTAATTCTCCACACACTTGTATGCAGAACATCGGTTCTAACCACCTATTCAAATAACTGATGCAGCCAGCCTGGTCTGGTCCTCCTCTCTCCAAAGACCCCATAGCATCTGTCTAGTCTGATTCTGCAGTAGATACGCCCTCCATGGTAGCCTATAATATCTTTATCTTTTGCGTAATGAGCTAAATCAAATCTCATAGTATTTTGGTAATCAGCTGGACCAGTATGTTGGGCTTGATAAATCCACCAAGAACTGACAAATCCCCCCTTCCCCTAAGACTAGATCAGATAATCTAATAAAAAAAAAATTATGACCGGCCTTGTGCACGACAGTCTTAGGGCTCATGCACACAAATGTATTTTGCTTACATGTTCATTACTTTTTTTTTTTGCGGATAGGAGGCATACCCAATCATTTCAATGGGTCTGCAAAAAATGTAGACAGCACACTGTGTGCTGTCTGCATCTGTATGTCTGTTCCGTATCGCCGCAAAAAAAGATATATGTCCTATTCTTGTCCATTTTGCAGACAAGGATAGGCATTGTTTGAACGGATCCCCAAAAATAAAACGGATGCAACATGGATGTCATACGGACGTCATCCATATTTTTTGCGGATCTGCATTTTGCGCACCGCAAAATACATACGGCCGTGTGCATGAGCCCTTAATTTGTTCTGCACTGTTGTCAGATGGGCCACAATTATTAAGAGGCACACACCTCTTAATAACTGGCGCCAGGCTGTCTATAAGCCAGAACTGGGTTATCTCATGATTAGTGTAAAAAATGAGAATTAGAGTACATGCCAATTTTTCTTCTAATAAAGCTAGAATCAGCCTTGTTCCGAATCCTACACCGAGTAAATGAAAACTGAGCAGAAATGAAATGCAATACACAAGATGGGCACAAGGTGGCGATGTTGCCTTATAATTGCCGGGAGCTTACGCTCTACATGGATCTACGATGCAGGACGTCAGGCTACTGGGCTGTCACCGGAAGACGGGTCATTCCAGGCTCGGACAGCAGTGGGAGGAGCTTAGTAAGTGGTGAAATATCAGGTGAGCGACAGTGGGCGGAGCCTGGACTAAGCCAGACAACGCAAGCGTAGAAATGATGCCCTATGGGAATAAGCCTGACAAGGCATCATGGGAAATGTAGTGAAATAATACTTGTGCTACTGCACAGTGCCCAGCAGCTTGTACATGAGGGGACATTAGTCAGCTGTGATGACACTGGATATTTATTTATTCATTTATTCTACAGCTAGCCAGATAAAATGATGTGATCCAAAATTCTGCAAATGTGCTAAAACTTCTTTACACATGTTTACAATATGTTTTAAAGGGGTTGTCCAAGGTAATATGTAAGATATAAAATTATAGTGTACTAACCCCATAGTCCCACGTCATTCTCTGAAGGCTGGTCCGATCCTCCCTCCGCTGCTTGTCAGGTTGGCAACCTTAGTCTCCTCTACGGCCACTTTTTACTTTATATGATCATAGAGGAAAGACGTATCAGTTAATACACCACTTTTTCAGACACGAAAAAGGTTTCCATCCAGTGGCATATCCTATGTCAGAGAGGAGGTTATTAGATTTATTGGGCAGATAATCACTTGTTGGATTATTAGGACCTCTGGGACAAACTGTGGAGAGATAAGGTTCCCTCAAAGAGGCCTCCATCGTATGTACACAGAGAATAAAGGGGTTGTACAGTGGCTTGATATGGATGCTGTATCCTAAGTACTCCCTGCTCCCCTACCGATTAGGTGGTTAAAGGGTCAGTGCCTCCTGTGTTCCTGCTGCTTCTGCCTGAAAAGTACCTGTGTGCCTATTTGCAGAGGTTGCATCTTGAATTTACCACTGCCTATCTCAATCACTTGAATGGGACGAGCAGTTGTAATTGCACTGCGCTGTCCCTACAAGCGAGACGATGCGCAGGTAATTTTGAAGAGGAAGTAGTGCTCACATGAGCCCTGCTACCCCTTCATACAGCTGATCAGCAGGGGTGCCATGTGTTGGAGCCCTGCCAATCTGTTATTGACTTATCCTGAGGATATGTTATCCATATCAAGATACTGCACAATCTCTTTAAATGTATAGATGTGTGTGACTCTGACAATTCTAGTCTGTGGGACTAAGGCCTCTTGCACACGGCCGTTGTTCGGCAGTTCCATGCATTCCTCCAATGCACGGGCACCATCTGTGTGGCAACTGCGACAGATCCTGAATCATTCAACTTGATCAACGTGATCCATCCGCATTGTAAAAAAATAGAACAATTTCTATTTTTTGCGGTGTGGAGGCACAAAGAGAAACAAGCTCCGGATTGCGGACCGATTCAAGTGATGCAGTGAGCACACGGCCAGTGCCCGCATATTGCGGACCCGCTGTTTGCGGGCCACAGTCCGGGCCGCGGCTGGCAATGGCAGTGTGCGTGAGTCCTTATGATGAGAATATTGTAGGCTTGCTCTGACGTTTCCTGAACTCCTGGAGACCTTAGAGTTATTTCACACTGATGTGACTGCTCAGTTCATCTCAATGGTGCTTACAGAAATCATTGTCACCAAACCAACCCAATTGAGATGAATGGAACTGATTTTCAGGCCCAGAAATTTCTGCAGCAAATCGGCTACAAATGAATTCACCTACATGAGTGGGTCGTACACATCACCCCATTTTGTGCCTAGGCTGCCTTGCCTGTCGACCTCCTGAGAGGTGAAGGCCCCAGAGGCAGGTTATTAGAAGCGAGGAAACCCCTTGAAGAAAAAAAAAAAAAACTTGATAAAAGTGCAGAAGGAAAATGACGTTTCAGTGAACAGTCTACTGTATACTTCTTAACTTGCCCAAAGAGTTAAAAAACTGTTTAGTTTTTTCAGTGAGTCCCTCCCAGTGGTAGGCGTCTTGATATTCCTGGCAGTAGAAATATGAGCTGTGTGTTTGCAGAGCTGAAACTGAATACAGCACTTTTCCCATAGAGCTCAGACGCACTGTACTGAACGGTATCATATATGTGTAGATACACCACAGTATCACATACATGTAGATACACCACACACCACAGTATCATATACATGTAGATACACCACACTCCGCAGTATCACATACATGTAGATACACCACACACCGCAGTATCATATACGTGTAGATACACCACACACCGCAGCATCATAAACATGTAGATACACAACACACCACAGTATCATATACGTGTAGATACACCACACACCACAGTATCATATACATGTAGATACACCACACACCGCAGTATCATAAACATGTAGATACACCACACAGTATCATATACATGTAGATACACCACACACCACAGTATCATATACATGTAGATACACCACACACCACAGTATCATATACATGTAGATACACCACACACCACAGTATCATATACATGTAGATACACCACACACCGCAGTATCATATACATGTAGATACACCACACACCACAGTATCATATACATGTAGATACACCACACACCGCAGTATCATAAACATGTAGATACACCACACAGTATCATATACATGTAGATACACCACACACCACAGTATCATATACATGTAGATACACCACACACCACAGTATCATATACATGTAGATACACCACACACCGCAGTATCATATACATGTAGATACACCACACACCGCAGTATCATATACATGTAGATACACCACACACCGCAGCATCATATACATGTAGATACACCACACACCACAGTATCATATACATGTAGATACACCACACACCACAGTATCATATACATGTAGATACACCACACACCGCAGTATCATATACGTGTAGATACACCACACACCACAGTATCATATACATGTAGATACACCACACACCACAGTATCATATACATGTAGATACACCACACACCACGGTATCATATACATGTAGATACACCACACACCACGGTATCATATACATGTAGATACACCACACACCACAGTATCATATACATGTAGATACACCACACACCGCAGCATCATAAACATGTAGATACACCACACACCGCAGTATCATATACATGTAGATACACCACACACCGCAGCATCATATACATGTAGATACACCACACACCACAGTATCATATACATGTAGATACACCACACACCGCAGTATCATATACATGTAGATACACCACACACCACAGTATCATATACATGTAGATACACCACACACCACAGTATCATATACATGTAGATACACCACACACCACGGTATCATATACATGTAGATACACCACACACCGCAGTATCATATACATGTAGATACACCACACACCGCAGCATCATATACATGTAGATACACCACACACCGCAGTATCACATACATGTAGATACACCACACACCGCAGTATCATAAACATGTAGATACACAACACATCACAGTATCATATACATGTAGATCCACCACACACCGCAGTATCACATACATGTAGATACACCAAACACCGCAGTATCACATACATGTAGATACACCAAACACCGCAGTATCACATACATGTAGATACACCACACACCGCAGTATCACATACATGTAGATACAACACACACCGCAGCATCATATACATGTAGATACACAACACACCACAGTATCATAAACATTTAGATACACCACACACCGCAGTATCATATACATGTAGATACAACACACACTGTAGTATCATATACATGTAGATACACCACACACCGCAGTATCATATACATGTAGATACACCACACACCACAGTATCATATACATGTAGATACACCACACACCACAGTATCATATACATGTAGATACACCACACACCACAGTATCATATACATATAGATACACCACACACCGCAGTATCATATACAGACGCACTGTACTGAACGGTATAATATATGTGTAGACACACCACACCGCAGTATCACATACATGTAGATACACCACACACCAGAGTATCATATACATGTAGATACACCACACACCACAGTATCATATACATGTAGATACACCACACACCGCAGTATCATATACATGTAGATACACCACACACCGCAGTATCATATACATGTAGATACACCACACACCGCAGTATCACATACATGTAGATACACCACACATCACAGTATCATATACATGTAGATACACCACACACCGCAGTATCATATACGTGTAGATACACCACACACCACAGTATCATATACATGTAGATACACCATACACCGCAGTATCATATACATGTAGATACACCACACACCGCAGTATCATATACATATAGATACACCACACACCGCAGTATCATATACGTGTAGATACACCACACACCGCAGTATCATATACGTGTAGATACACCAACACCGCAGTATCATATACATGTAAGATACACCATCACACGCAGTATCATATACATGTAGATACAACCACACACCGCAGTATCATATACATGTAGATACACCACACACCACAGTATCATATACATGTAGATACACCATACACCGCATATCTATACATGTAGATACACCACACACCGCAGTATCATATACATATAGATACACCACACACCGCAGTATCATATACGTGTAGATACACCACACACCGCAGTAATCATATACGTGTAGATACACCACACACCGCAGTATCATATACATGTAGATACACCACACACCGCTGTATCATAATACGTGTAGATACACCACACACCGCAGTATCATATACGTGTAGATACACACACACGCAGTATCATATACATTATAGATACACCAACACCGCTGTATCATATACGTGTAGATACACCACACACCGCAGTATATATACTGTAGATACACCACACACCGCAGTATCATATACATGTAGATATACACACACACCGCTGTATCATATACGTGTAGATACACCACACACCGCAGTATCATATACATGTAGATACACCACACACCGCAGTATCATATACATATAGATACACCACACACCGCAGTATCATATACGTGTAGATACACCACACACCGCAGTATCATATACGTGTAGATACACCACACACCGCTGTATCATATACGTGTAGATACACCACACACCGCAGTATCATATACGTGTAGATACACCACACACCGCAGTATCATATACATGTAGATACACCACACACCGCTGTATCATATACGTGTAGATACACCACACACCGCAGTATCATATACATATAGATACACAGCACACCATAATAACTGCGCTGCATGATAATAGAGTGTGGCCAACACTTCCCAATGATTGTAATGTCCTCAGGCAGGGATGTAGCAAAAAATGACTGGGCCCACAGCAAATTTTTTACAGCCCCTCTCACAATAAAACATTTGAAAAAATATTTTTTGTGTTGCCAGATCAACGAGGGCATTGTTTTATGAGGCAGGAGCCAGGGCACATTCCTGCCTTATTTGAATGAAAGAAGCAGTGGTGTGGCTAAGGTGCACATAGAAGCACTCATTGCATCCAGCACCCCCCAACAGCTGGCACCCAGGGCGGACTGCCGCCCCCCTTTCTTCTTCCAGCAGGCCTGTACCTAGAGCCTTTATTACAGAACATCACCACTGCAAAGGAAACTATGCGCAGTGGAGGTAGAGGACACATGGAGCGACGCCTCCTCTTCAAACAGCTGATCATCGGGGGTGACGGCTGAAGATAGGTCATCAATATATACAGCCTGCACAGCCTCATTAAAGCGGTTGTCCAATTTTTACTATTGATGACCTATCCTCAGGATAGGTCATCAGTATGAGATCAGCGGGCGTCCAACACCTGGGAACCCTCACGATCAGCTGTGTGAAGAGTGGTGAGCAGGTGTAATTAGAAATATGGTGTCCCCATTCACTTCTATGGAATGTTTCCATCTGTTTAAGGGAATATGACGTAGCGGTCCCATATAAGTGAATGAGGACGCCATACTTGTAATTACACCTGAAAATGCTGGGGTGAGCAGGTAAACAGAGCAGAGAAGGTAACACTTGTATGCTCTTCAAACAGCTGATCGTCCAACGTGCCAGGTGTCGGACCCCTGCCGATCTGATGTTGATAACCTATCCTGAGGATAGGTCATCTATAGTAAAAAAAAAAACGAACAGTAAGTATGTTATATGTGAGTATGTTGCACAGACTGCAGGCAAAAAATTAATGAGAGGTCTGCACCTCAACATCATTTGTTGCATAATCTGGCAGCACAGAGGGAACAAGTACTGTATCTGTCTCAGTATCAGTGTCCTAAATATCTGAATATGAGTAGTAGTGCTCTTATTCTTTATATAAATATTTACACTACTACTCATATCCAGATATTTAAGATACTATTGCTATGTCCTACTGTATATCCAGAATAAGCAGATGTTGACGCAAATACACACTCACACACTAAGGGTTCATGCACACGACCCCGCCATGTTTTTTGGTCCGGATGCCGGCCGTGTTAGATGTCTAATATCGTTAAAATATTTGGAAGACCTGTCACCCCTCCTCCATACATGTCTGTTTTAGTAACTACTTGCTTTACAAGTTCTACAGCTCTGGAGCATCTATTCTTACCAGTGATACAACTGTGTTGTCATTGCTCTCTTATTCATGTTACCAGTTGGGGGTGTGTCCCTGCACAGTCTGACACGGGCAGCACTGATTGGATAATGTTAGACTGTGCAGAGACATAGGTGGCACTAAGCTGGAACTTTATTCATAAACTTCTAGCAGGAATAGTAGAGGAATGGCACAATATAGATTCATAAGAATAGATGCTCCAGAATTGTCATTTCATATTATATATTATATTATAATATATTTATTCACTCACTCTCTTTAACCCCTTTACGACTCTCCCTGTACATGTACCGAACATGCAAGTCGGGACTTTAAAGATAGCACCTGCTCAGTAGCTCAGAAATGAGTGCCATAGTCGCCAGGTGCCTGCATGCTGTTTCACAGCAGACATCCAGAAGCAGAGTCTGTGATTGGCAATAATGCTGATCACAGACATTTAGCCCCTCAAATAACAAGGTCAAGTGTGCAGTACTCCCAGGGGCTTCCGTGTACCAAGATCGAGGCACCTATTAGGTTGCTATGGCAGCCTCAGCCCTTCTGTGGCAGGGCTTGATAAGAGCATTTCAGTCTATAGGAGAAGCGATCAGATTTCAAGTTAAACTTGTCCACCAGGAATTAAGAAAATAAAAATACTGAAAATACTTAAATATTGCTTTATTATAAATATATTCCCAAATACCTTTTACTAGTTATAATGACTTGTTTTGTGATTAGGACAGGTTTTGTGTGTACGAATAGGACGGTGGCCATTTTATTTCTCCTAATGATTGCTGCCCAGACAAAACAAGACATTATAACTAATGAAAGGTATTTGGGAATATATTTATAATAAAGTAATATTTAAGTATTTTCATTACCTTAATTCCCGGAGAACGCCTTTAAAGTCCCATAGGGGGACTTAAAATAAGTGTAAAAAAAAAAAGGTTTAAAGAGTTTTTTAAAAAATGTATAAAAATTCAAATCGCCACCCTTTTCCCATATTAAAAACAATAAACACTTAAAAAAAACCATTGTCATTACCACGTCCGTAAATGCCCATACTAATAAAATATAAAAATATTTATTCCGTATGATGAATGGCAAAAAGGAACACAAAAAATGGCCAATTCAGCGTTTTTTGGTTACTTTAATTCCCCCAAAAATTTAAAGAAAAGTGATCAAAAAGTCATATACACTCCAAAGCTGTATCAATAAAAACTACTGTTTGTCCTGCAAAACGTGTCCACACACAGCTCCAGTTGTGTGGATCAGAATATGGTGTTTCAGCTTTTTCAATTTTTACCTCCTGCATTCCAGGAGCCATAACTTTTTGATATTTCTGTTCACATAGCCATATGAGGGCACCATTTACTGTTCCATATAATGTAGTGGGAAGCTGGAATTCCAAATGGGGTCGAATTGGAAAATAAAAGCAATTCCACCACAGTTTTATTGGTTTTGTTTTTACAACATTCAGTATGCGGTAAAACTGACCCAAACCCTTCATTCTCTGGGCCAGTACGAGTACAATAATGCCACACTAATATAGTTTTTCTTTTGTTTCATTAATTAAATTGCTATATTGCTATATTTTGAGCTATATGGAGCTATATGGAGCTATCTGAGGGCTCATATTTTAAAGGCCGATCCTTAGTTTTTATTGATATAATTTGGGAGTGTGTGTGACTTCTTGATCACTTTTTATTACAATTATTTTGAGAAGTTAAAAGATGAAAAAATGGTGAATAGGCCATTTGGATTTTTTTCCATTATGGCATTCATCATATGGGATAAATGCATTTATATTTTAATAGTTTGGCCATTTTGTTTATTTTTTATTGTTCACTTATTTCTACTTTAATTCTGGGGGGTGATTTGAAAAAAAAAACGAACATATATATATATATATATATTTCTTTTTAGATTTTATAGAATAAAATATATGATCTTCAGAATGCTTTTACCTTACATTTCATTGAATTACCACTGCATTGTAAACCCCATTTTCTGTTATCCTTTGGAGGCCTGCAGGAGAACTACAGCTCTAATATGCTGGGTTCCTTCATAGAGAACCAGTGCATCAGAGTAAATGAACAGCTTTCCCGATTGCCACATAGGGGAGCTGTTCCAGGCCTGGAAGTACAGTGCTTCTGAGCTTTCAGTGCTCAGATGCCTTGGTCACATTTGAACACAGCATTTGCAGTGCTAAATTTCTGTGATCGCCAGTCACAGACATTAGCCCTGAGTCTCTGCTGTTTAAAACCCGCTGCGCCCACAAGTGCCCATTTTTAAGGACCTAACTTCCGCCTTACATGTACGACAGATGTCCAGAAAGGAATACAATACATTGTGTTCTTGAAGGTGTCTTAAAGGGTTTCTGTCACCAGTTTTTTCGTTATGAATCAGGCTGACATTAGAGATGTGCTAATGTCACCTAATTCCAAATATATATCTGTTTTATTTACTGGTGCCCCATTTTTATATAAAATGAACTTTTATTTTATGCTAATAAGGCCTCTAGGTGCAAGGGGCGTTACCCCTGCTCCTAGAGGCTCCGTTGATTGACAGGCCCAGGCAGAGAAGAAACACTTCATTCACCATAGCTTGCAAGGACCTTCAATGATGTCATGACCATGTGATCAGTCACATGGTTTAGGAGGAGACAGGCTGTTTGTGTGATCCTAACCATGTGACTGATCACATGGTCATGACATCATTGAAGGTCCTTGCAAGCTATGGTGAATGAAGTGTTTCTTCTCTGCCTGGGCCTGTCAATCAACGGAGCCTCTAGGAGCAGGGGTAACGCCCCTTGCACCTAGAGGCCTTATTAGCATAAAATAAAAGTTCATTTTATATAAAAATGGGGGCACCAGTAAATAAAACAGATATATATTTGGAATTAGGTGACATTAGCACATCTCTAATGTCAGCCTGATTCATACCGAAAAAACTGGTGACAGAAACCCTTTAAAAGAGTTCTCTGTAACCAATTAAAAACACTGTACTTGTCAGAGCACAAGATATGCTCTGATTTTGTAGTATTATGTTTTGCAATTAATTGCTTAAAGGGTTATTCCCATCTTATGTGAGCTCACCTAAGACATTGCTCCTCTGCCTCAGTCCGTTCTTCTAAAGCCTGAAAAAGGCAGTTTTAAGACGAGCGTATTTGCAATGCATATATACTCCGAATTGTATGTTCTGGAATTTGCTGCTAATGTTAATGAATAGAGCTATTCACATGGGCAATTCATTTCCGTCAGTATTTGAAATCTGTAGCTTGTCCGAGTTTCGTGCGGTTTTGTTTCCAGATATGCATATCACAGTCTGTGCAGTGCATAAATAATGAAGGAAGGAAGAAATATGCATGTAAATCCTGATGGAATCCTGAAGCAATCCTGATGACATCAGGATCCTGAGCCAGAATACTGACACATTTCAATACGCTCGTCTGAAAGCGCCCTAGCCAAACATGAAGAGATGTCCTGAACTCAGCTGTTTGCATATGCAGAACTCGGATGTAACACGGTCCGAGTATTTGCATCTGCTCAACGGGCAAGGACATGGGAATAAGCTCTTACAAAGTGGTAATATTGCATTAGGATCACGGTTTGAAAAATCCCCTTCTAAATTTGCAGACTAATGGAGACTCTGGACACAGATACAGTTGAATTCGGGACATGCTGCAGCCTTCCAACTGTCTCCCCGGATTTGGGACGGATGTGACCTGCCGCTGGTAGGCCTGGTACGTTGCATGATTTGTCCTATTGTTAAAGCCCCCCCCCCCAAGAAGTTCATAGAAAGGATCCCTAATTAATGGCGATTGTTAAAATGTCTGGAGAAAAAGACTAAGCTCTGTCAGAGGTGAGTGATGAATGTCAAGAGTGCAGCTCGCAGTGCTGAGAGGTTAACCTTTAACTAGAGAAAGCCTGAAATTCCCCTTTTTACCTCCTCTGGTATCGGTACAGCTAGTCTCTGTCACTATTGTACAGTATTTCACTGGAGGTGACGTTACCAGTTTCACTGTTAAATGATCGAAACGTGCATAGAAAAACACTAGGACCAACTTAAGTATGGTGAGGTGAATGTAGATGACTGTTAAGATTATCTTCCCTCCAAGCTATTTCGAGGAAGTGCATAAATAATGTGATGTTATTATGTGAATTTCTTTCTTTACCGTATGTACAATCTATCCTATAATCTGCGGGGCTATGGGGAATTTCAGCTTCTCACCTGTCTATAAGTTTTGTCCAGAATAGTGACGCTACCCTGGCTGTGTTACTGGCCCTAGTGGCAGCATCCTGCTGTAATAGGCTGTGTTCTTCTTCTCTCTGGCACCTCATAGCACGCCTAACAAGGCCATGTTATATGCCACCCTTCCTCTCTCTGTGCCTGTGTTTAGTATTCCATTCTCAAATGTGGCGGTGTGGTTGGTAAGTGTGAAGGTGGATAAAAGAAGAGAACCCGTTTAAAGAGGATCTCCAGGCAGTAGCATACATAGAGAAGTAAGGCCCCCATAGAAAGGATCAAACCAGGCCCCCCACACAGGACAGAAGGGTTTCTGCCTAAACCCTTTCCAATGACCCTTGCCCCTAAAAAGAGGAAAAAATGGGGGTTACTATCAGTGGTATGAAGGATTTATACCAGGTAGTAAAAGGGAAAGAAAGGGGCGCCAAAGGTATGGTGATCTATAAAAGATGCTTAGGTATGAAATTGAAACAGTGGTGTTACCAGGCGGCACAGGTGGTCAAATAGACGGAAGAATTCAGTCTATTACACAGAGTACATATTTAGTGAAAGGTGTATGGAGCACCGACCACAGAAAAACATTTAGACCACAGTAAGGCGCCAGTGGTAGGAAAGATTAGAGTCAGTATCCCAAACAGGTATAAGTCGTGGCACAGATGACTATATCTCATAGAAAAAGTATAGAGGCAATGTATGTTGAAAGCCTGATAAAACCTTAGATAGACACAGATTCAATGTATATAAGAAGATAAATGATATAAAAATAGTATAAAATGGATCATTAAACTCATTTCACGGAGGAGGTTGTCAATAGGATAAGCACATTACACCTAAGACAATACCTCCCCTGCCAGGTTCGCTTCTGGAATGTCAGATACGGCAGCCACAGAAGAGCTTCTGGTCATAAATCTTTTATTGTGGTGAAAACCCTGCAGAACACATGTGCTCACTTCCGGTCCGGCACCGGCCTCTCCGAAACGCGTTGATTGCCGTGTTTTCACCACAATAAAGGATTTATGACCATAAGCTCTTCTGTGGCTGCCGTCATATCTGACATTCCAGAAGCGAACACGGCAGGGGAGGTATTGTCTCAGATCTAATGTGCTTATCCTATTGACAACCTCCTCCATGAAGTGAGTTTAATGATCCATTTTATACTATTTTTATACCATTTATCTTCTTATATACATTGAATCTGTGTCTATCTAAGGTTTTATCTGGCTTTCAACATACATTGCCTCTATACTTTTTCTATAAGATATAGTCATCTGTGCCACGACTTATACCCGTTTGGGATACTGACTCTAATCTTTCCTACCATTGGCGACTTACTGTGGGTCTAAACGTTTTTTCTGTGGTTGGTGCTCCATACACCTTTCACTAAATATGTAAAATGACCCTTGGGCCATTTTTCCACTGCCTCATTTGCTAAAAGTTGTTCCTTTAGAGGTTAGAGTCCTGACCAAGTTTTCACCCCCAGTAGAAGGGGAGATAATCCCAACTGGGCCCCATCTTGCCCTGGGCAACATAGCAGTTGCATGTTCTGCCGCTACGGTAGTTACATCCCTGCCTACAGGTTACTGAATGTTCACTTCTGAGGCTCCCCTATTCTGCCTGGACCATGCAGCACATCAATAATGGAAACTAATACTGGGCCATTGCCTCTTTTATATATATTTAAATGTGCTAATGCTATAGGTAGCACTAGCACCTAGGATAATAAATGGTGGAACAATTTTAAAGCCCCATGTACATCAGAGTATTGTCATCCAAACCCCGCCATCTTCAGCACAACCAGGCAAATATCGAATGTGTATGGTGGAGCCGGGCGAGTAGGCTGACAATTACTAAGGTTGTATGGTCAATTTTATTGGCATGTTTAGCTGTCTGAATCTTTCAATTTTAACATTGCAGAAGCTCTCATTTGAAATGTCCAGATGCCTTTCTTGTAGATGTATACTTCACATAACAAAATCTTTCATCTCTGCACTTTCAGTCAGATGTTGCTTCGAAGCACAGAAAACTGTGACACTTCTAAAGTTTCTGGAGTTCTTGGGTTCCTGACTCTCCTGCAAACCTTCTGAAGAGAATGTGTGATGGACGCTTGAATCAGCAGCTCTCTTTCTATCAGTGTTTCTGCAAGAGCGTTGGCTACACAATTGGAGGTGAGCCCGCAACTGACAAGGTTTTGCCCCTGAAATGTCTGAGGCTCCGTTCACATTGCTGTTTGGGGTCCTGTCACTTTTCACAGCAAGAGTTGTGTAACATAGATACAGTGGTATTCTTGCTGCCAAAATGACAGAAGCCTTACTAGAACCCCCACACAATATACAGTACAGACCAAAAGTTTGGACACACCTTCTCATTCAAAGAGTTTTCTATATTTTCATGACTATGAAAATTGTAGATTCACACTGAAGGCATCAAAACAATGAATTAACACATGTGGAATTATATACTTAACAAAAAAGTGTGAAACAACTGAAAATATGTCTTCTATTCTAGGTTCTTCAAAGTAGCCACTTTTTGCTTTGATTACTGCTTTGCACACTCTTGGCATTCTCTTGATGAGCTTCAAGAGGTAGTCACCTGAAATGGTATTCCAACAGTCTTGAAGGAGTTCCCAGAGATGCTTAGCACTTGTTGGCCCTTTTGCCTTCACTCTGCGGTCCAGCTCACCCCAAACCATCTCGATTGGGTTCAGGTCTGGTGACTGTGGAGGCCAGGTCATCTGGGGTAGCACCCTATCACTCTCCTTCTTGGTCAAATAGCCCTTACATAGCCTGGAGGTGTGTTTGGGGTCATTGTCCTGTTGATAAATAAATGATGGTCCAACTAAACGCAAACTGGATGGAATAGCATGCCGCTGCAAGATGCTGTGGTAGCCATTCTGGTTCAATATGCCTTGAATTTTGAATAAATCCCCAACAGTGTCACCAGCAAAGCACCCCCACACCATCACACCTCCTCCTCCATGCTTCACGGTGGGAACCAGGCATGTAGAGTCCATCCGTTCACCTTTTCTGCGTCGCACAAAGACACGGTTGTTGGAACCAAAGATCTCAAATTTGGACTCATCAGACCAAAGCACAGATTTCCACTGGTCTAATGTCCATTCCTTGTGTTCTTTAGCCCAAACAAGTCTCTTCTGCTTGTTGCCTGTCCTTAGCAGTAGTTTCCTAGCAGCTATTTTACCATGAAGGCCTGCTGCACACAGTCTCCTCTTAACAGTTGTTGTAGAGATGTGTCTGCTGCTAGAACTCTGTGTGGCATTGACCTGGTCTCTAATCTGAGCTGCTGTTAACCTGCGATTTCTGAGGCTGGTGACTTGGATGAACTTATCCTCCGCAGCAGAGGTGACTCTTGGTCTTCCTTTCCTAGGGCGGTCCTCATGTGAGCCAGTTTCTTTGTAGCTCTTGATGGTTTTTGTGACTGCACTTGGGGACACTTTCAAAGTTTTCCCAATTTTTCAGACTAACTGACCTTCATTTCTTAAAGTAATGATGGCCACTCGTTTTTCTTTACTTAGCTGCTTTTTTCTTGCCATAATACAAATTCTAGCAGTCTATTCAGTAGGACTATCAGCTGTGTATCCACCTGACTTCTGCCCAACACAACTCATCCCACTTATTAAACCTGACAGGGCACACCTGTGAAGTGAAAACCATTTCAGGTGACTACCTCTTGAAGCTCATCAAGAGAATGCCAAGAGTGTGCAAAGCAGTAATCAAAGCAAAAGGTGGCTACTTTGAAGAACATAGATTATAAGACATATTCACAGTTGTTTCACACTTTTTTGTTAAGTATATAATTCCACATGTGTTAATTCATAGTTTTGATGCCTTCAGTGTGAATCTACAATTTTCATAGTCATGAAAATACAGAAAACTCTTTGAATGAGAAGGTGTGTCCAAACTTTTGGTCTGTATTGTAAGTGAGCGGGGTTCATCAATGACATTTGTATCCTGTAGCACACATCTGGCACAGCGTCATGACTTCTGTAAATGGAAGCAGTGATACCGGTATAAACCTAACCTAATGTGTGTGCTCTTCAGAAAGACCCAAGAGATGACAACAGAATCTCTGAATCTAAGGTGCTCTAGTTCATGAAGTTTTAACCCTTAATGGGAAACTTGTAGATTTATAGTTGCTTTTCAGTACTGTCAAGAAACAGAGTCCAAATAAGGGCTTGTTCACATCACTGTTATGCTTTCAGTTATGGCTATGATATGGTTATAACGGAAAATAATGTACTCCATAAAACGGAAATCAAAACGGAAGCCTTTAAGAGGATCCGTCTGGTTTCCGTTACGCTGGATGGAAAACAAAGTCCTGTTGACAGTACTGTACAGTGTTGTGGATTTGCAGAGCGAATATCCACAACGGCAAATTCACCTCATTTTGGTCAATTGTGAATGTAATCTAAAAGTGCAGAAAAACTGTATGGTACAAAATTCCCGTGTGTTTACAACCTCTGTCTAAAAGGACAGCACAATCTGACTACACCCATACGTTGCTTACAAGGTATGTGCACCTTTCAGATTTACATGAGTAGACATTACATCACATTTAATTCAGTTGTGAAAACCCCTGAAGGAATGTGTTGCTCAGCTGAGTTCTACTGCCTCTTCATTCTAGTCATCTGTGCGTGAGCTGATATAAGTACAGTACAACAATCAGATAGGAACTGACTGTTTCATAAATTACTATGATGCAGACAGTTCAGGTCAGGGGAGCCTCCGTCGGTCCAGGAGATGCGTCTGACACAGGCCGCAGTTCCCTGATCAGTCTCAGTTGTGTGAATCAGTCCTAAGGCTGCTTTCACACGTAGGCTTTAGCGGTGTTTTTCAGCACTTCTGTGTTTTTAAGGCCCCATTCACACGACCATATGAATGGGGCCGTATGTATTCCACAAAATTGCGGAATACATGCATCCCCATTCACTTCTATGGGAGCGTATAGCCGCGGCACGGAGACAGCTCCGTGCCACGGCTCCGCATAAAAAGATAGAACATGTCCTATACTTGTCCGTACGCACGGACAAGTATAGGCATTTTCAATGGGGCCGCACGGCGTGTGTTCCGAGTGCTGCGGAATACACGCCGGGCGGCCCCCGTATATTTGTGGGTCCGCAATAATGCGGACCCGCAAATATACGGTCGTCTGAATGAGGCCTAATTGAGGTTTTTGCACCTGCATTTTTTGGTGTTTGCGGTAAAAACTCTAGCTACAGATGTTAGCTGAAGGTTTATGGGAAAAATGAAAGGCAGGACACAGATGCTTTTTTCTCCTTCTGGTGTTTTTGTTAAAGGGGCAGTGTAGGACTAGAAAAAGATGGCTGCTTTCTTCCAAAAAGAGCTGTTGGCACACTGGGGCGAGATTTATCAAAACAGATATAAAGGAAATCTGGCTTAGTTGCCCATAGCAACCAATCAGATTCCACCTTTCATTTTTCAGAGCTTCTTTGGAAAATGAAAGGTGGAATCTGATTGCTTGCTAGAGGCAACTAAGCCAGATTTCCTTTACACCAATTTTGATAAATCTCTCCCACTGTGTTCCAGAGTAAAACGCCACAAAAATGGCAGCAAAAAAAGGTGCACTTAGGGCTCACGCCCACAAGCGTACTTGCTCAGTGCCCATATTGCGGACTGTAAACGGCTGGTCCACATTATACCAGCACTGTTCGTGTTCACTCCGTATCAGCCAGAGGCGACCGAAGATAGGACTTCACCTATCTTTTTGCAATGCGGAGTCATGGATCGGAAGCCTACGGAAGCACTATGAAGCGCTTCTGATCCGTGGTTCTGCGCCACAACCTGTTCTATCTTTGCCTGTATGTTGCAGACTGCTGACCCATTCAAGTCAATGGGTCCGCATTTGCAAGCGGAGTTCACACGGCCGGTGCCCGTGCATTTTGTGGACCACAATTTGCAGTCCGCAGCATGGGCACTGAATAAATACGCTCATGGACATGAGCCCATATTCTAACATTTTTTCTTGTATGTGTGGACCCTAAGGCTACCTGCACAAGGGTGTGGGCTGTCTAGCAGAAATTCTGTGTGAATTTCCATGCGGATTTCTGTGTGTTTCCTCACCAAAAACCACATGAGTTATTTGCGACTTGATGTGGTTTTGCCATAGATCTCACACTTGCATCAAAAAGGGTGAAATCTGCACTCAAAAAAATAAACAGACAATTGATGCTGCAGATTTCAAGGTCCACACAACAGGTCATTTTCTGCATGGAACAAAAAAAACGTAGTATATGTGAGATTTGTAAAATCTCATACACTTTGCCGGTACTATATTGGGTTGAGGATTTTCAGTTTGAGAATCCACGTGGAAAAAAACGCACGTAATCCGCAACGTCTGCTGGAAACTTAGGCCAGGATCACACGTGACTGATTAGCTGCATTGCAAATCCACAGCGTTGTACAGTACCAGCAAATTGGATGAGAATTTCTGAATTCTCACGCGCACACTGCAAAAAAAACACAGCAGAAAAGCTGCGGTATTGTGGATTTGAAAACCACAGCATGTCAGTTTATACTGCAGATTTCTCTTGCGATTTCATGGGGTTAAATCTGCTGGCTTTTCGACAACAGCAAACTGCATTTAATACGGAAACCACATGGAAATGCAGTAAACTGTATTTTTTGTACCATATCCACACCAAAATCAGCAATTTTTGGTGCACATTTTTTGTGGTTTTGCTGCAGATCTCACCCTTCATTGGAAAAGGGTAAAATCTGCAGCTAAAACCGCAAACATAATTGACATGCTGCAGATTTGAAAATCAGTGCGAATTTCCGCACAGAAAACATCCACAAAGTGTACATGAGATATGTATAGTGTCATACACTTTGCTGGTACTGTACTACTCTGAGGTTTTTCCACACTGGAATCCGCGCAGAGAAACCACAGTATTCCGCAATGTGTGCAGATGGCCTAAAGGTGCGCTGCCCTCTCATTTCTCAGCAAATTTCTCCATGATCAGTTATTTCTTTTCCATGATATGTGTATACCTCTATGTCACCAGCACTGCTACCTGTGGCACCATTCTGTCTTCCCTGTTTGAATTCATTCCTTTTGACTACAGCACCGACCTGTAGAAGACTCACCTGTAGACACAGCTTCCGCCCTTGTCATTAACCCTCCCCTTCTCATGTCCCCGTGTCACTAGATACACACAGGCGCAGGTGAACGTGCTCCTGTCGCCTCCCACATTCCTCCGTACTCTGACCACGCAATGCTAAGGTGCCGGATCATGGATGTCAGGAAAGGCTGAGGACGTGACAGCACCTGCCAATGTCTGGTATGTGTCTCACATTGATCATGTTGTTATATTTCCCCGTCCTCCCTCACCCTTCCTCTGTTCACAGTAGCTAACAGCCCCTGATGAAGTAACGTCCCAGGAGACTGGGGGTTGTAGCAGATTTACAATGCAGCTTGCCGTGCACTATGGGGACATACGGCTGCTCTCTATAGAAGGCAAGGCCAAGTTTACATTACACTAGAGAGGCCCAAGTAGCTTCGATTGGAAAATTGACAAAAAGTTCCTTTTCTTCATCTGTTTCTGCCGTTATAATCAAGAATCCTCTGTGTAAATGAACTGAGCAGCCTGTGATATTGTTCTGTCGGCATTGAGTATATGAGATTAATTTGTCAGTTTACTCTTTTGTGTATTGTGATGACTTTTCTTAAGTAGGCTAGCCTGCAGTCCTATGTAAATACACAAAGAACACATGGTAAAATTCTAAGGACCTGTGAAGCTCAGCTCTGCCGCCTCTGACGAGCTCAGTCCTGCTACTTGGGTACTTAACTGCTCTCCGGTGACTTGTGTTCTGCAATTGTAATGGGTTAATAGGCCATTACATAGTATGGGATATTTTCCCATCCTCCAGGCAACTGATTCCAAATTTTGTCATGACAGCATATTAGGTAAATGGTCGTAAAGATACTTGGCATCATTGTAAGCTACATAAACCAAGCTAGCTCAGACATGTTAAATGAATAATATATGAGGTGTGTCTTTCTGCCTTCGAGGTTTAACATTACCTAGAAATTATCAGAAGCTAATGAACTGGCTGCCTGTCATAGTCTCAGCACAGCTAGATTATGTTGCTTGTGCATTTAGATTTTTATTATTATTTTGTCTGCATGCATTTTTGTCTTTTAAAGGGATTCTTTGGGGCTAGCTCAGATGAAAGTCAGTGATCTGTTGTTTCTTTCTGGAGAAAAAGTACTTTTAATCATATGCAGATGAGCAGTTAAGTGCCACGAGGGTGGGCCCAAGCTGCTCTGTGCACCCATTTTCCTCTGCCATGAATGAAGCAACGGATCATTAAGTGTAAGGTACCATTCAGCTGAGTTAGCCCTACAAAGCATAAAGGATCATTTACTAAGACCAGCTTTTTACGCTGGTCTTAGATTCCCCCCTACGCTTCAGTAAGAGTTGGCCAATTTATGACGAGTTGTGCGTCCTGTCATACATTAGGCACATCTACGGAAGCCATGCGTCTGGCGTAAAAACTACTTCAGTCCGTCAGAAATGTTAGTAAATTTGCCCCCAGCACGGCCCCTGCTCTGCCCGCATCCCGTCGAACACAATGTCAAAAAGTGACTTGTGACTTTTTTTTACAACTAAAATAGTCACAAGTCCCTTGATAAATGACCCCCATTGTGCCTGGTTTAACAGTGGATTTCCTGGTGACAACAGATTTACTTCAAAGGCAGGTCTCTAGGACAAATACAATATTACAGCACAACTGACATGACTACAGACATGCCCATACACCTCTCCTATACACATACATACTCGGTTTGGCTGAGTGCGTGCTTTCAGTGCCTTTGGTGGCAGCTTTTCTCCTGGGAAAACAAGGGGAATGGGCACTGAAATTCAACGCGCTCTATCCTTCTGTGCCCCCCACATCTTCTGTCGGGAGCTGCCCATACACATTAGATTTCCATCAGTCCCACGGGTTCAAGGCTTTTCTATAGACACTTCCATCTCATTATATATCAGATCTTAGACCACTTTCACACGGTCAGTATTTGGTTAGTATTTGTCAGTATTTTGTATTTGCATTTACAAGTCAAAACCATGAGAGGGTCCAAAACACAGGCACAAGTATTTCCATTACACTTTTTCTCTGTAGGATTCACTCCTGGCTTTGACTAACAGATACCAATGTAAAATACTGACCGTGTGAAAGTGGCCTTCTGCAGAAGAAAATCTAGACTTGCACCTGAGCCTGTCACTCTTCTTACCCCAATACAGTTACTACACTATATTGGAAAACTCTCCGATTAAACTATGGAAGCAAACCACAAGAGTTGTTACATAAAATGCATGTAATGAATAGGCTACCATTTGGTTGCTGCCCATATTCTGTTCATTAGTAAAAGAATATGTCTGGAATAACGCACAAAAGTTAGCATCCTCAAGACGCTGGACACTTCTTTTTTTGTGGATACAAAATGAATGAGAGATTTTTCAAAATCTCATCCACACATTTTAGGAAAAAATCTGCAACAGAAATTGACCTGTGGTGCAAATTTTAAGGGTATGGCCACACACGACCATCTGTAGCATGTCTGCAGGAATTCAGCAGCAGCAAGATCCACAACGCCTAGCAGCTTAATTTTTTGCGAGTCTTGGCCACACTGTAGCCCCATTCAGTACAATGGCTACCCTGCCCCAGCAATTTTGGTTGTATAATGGGTGTTGTGGCCAAGATCGCTGTATAGCCCCAGCCTTACTTCCAATGATTCAAAGACAGAAAGATGTCCCTCTAAATTCTAGAAATACATGCTTTGGTAAAAAATAAAATGAAATAAAAAAAAACCAAACATGTTGCATCTTGTACTGATGACTCCCTGCTTAACTATTATATTCAACTGTATCCACGTCCTGGGGAAACAGATGCCATTGACATAGGAGCTGCAGTCTTGGAGCCTTATACAACTACGTGTTTTGCATAGTGTCCCAAACCACCACTGTCCGTGTACACCTATCAGTTTATGGGGAGCAGCGAGCTTATTATCCCAAGCCGTCAGATTCCTGAAGTAGATTATAGTAAATGTGTTGGGTCAGCTATGTTAATCCCCCCCACTGTCCACTCCCGCCACTTTCACTGTTTGGAAAAGTGTAAAGCGGAGCACATAACCCCCTAAAAGTTGAGAAATTTCAGGTGGAGCATGTGTCAAATCTTGTGACTTTTTGATGGAAGTTTTCTGGTGTAGAGGGGATGATCAATGTTCCACATAGTACTAAAGGATTTTCACATTTTAGTGTAGGATACAGGGCTTTTTATAAAAATGTAAAAAAAGTCAGAATATGGCTACTGTCCGCGTCTGCATTGTAAGGATCTTCTTGACGGGGTTCTGTAGACATTTCTATTTGTGTAAATCAATCTTTTTAGAAAGTAACAAAAAGCGTTTTCCAGGCTCCATATATTGATGAACTATCCTTAG
Source organism: Rhinella marina (assembly GCA_900303285.1). Classification (NCBI taxonomy): domain Eukaryota; kingdom Metazoa; phylum Chordata; class Amphibia; order Anura; family Bufonidae; genus Rhinella; species Rhinella marina. The sequence goes on along the minus strand of ONZH01010099.1, from coordinate 918,542 downwards.
GATTCATTCCCAGGATAGGCCATCAATATCAGATCGCTGGTAGTCCCACTGCTGGCACCCCACTGATCAGCTACTACTGTACTGTGTTTTCCACTCTGTTCAAAGTGCTAGTTGTGGCGCTGGAGGCTGCAGAGAACAGCTGATTAGTAGGGATTCCAGTTGTAGCACCTTCACCGATCTGATGTTGATAACCTATCCTGAGCATAGGCCATTAATATGTGGAGTCTGGAAAATGCCTTTTAGCTAAATAATAAAACTTATGGTATGAGTGAAATAGATTTTGGAGGTACAGTAGAAATAACTGGAACCATTACAATTTTGCCAAGTTAAAGCATAGTGGAGTATAGTGAAACTTGATTTACTAATGACAGAGACAGTCAACAACGACCCGTCTGTGCTCTACTCAATCCTCACAACACTTGTGTGATAAAATATGGATGTATGTGATATGCAAACCTAAAAGGCAGGAATTTATGGCTCTCTTCATTCTGGGGTCCATAGCGGAAGACCCTTCTCTTTGACATCCTTGTCTTTGTGAGACCATTCCTTAAAGAAGCACTCCAACAATTATTTGAAGGAACTTTCGATCAAAATTTTATCTAATCATATATTAACAACTTATATGTGAATATTCTATGTATTTTTTTTAAATAAAAAATGGGTGGATGGTATTTGGGATCTAAATTTTTTAATTCACTCTATGTATTCTCTTTTACTATCGTGGCTCTTTAATTTCCTCTGTATTTGGATGTTTAACATGGCAAACAGTATCGCTTAATGTTCTTAGCCCATTGTGGACAGAGAGGGAAAGGTGACTGTGACTCAATAAGAGCATCACACATCACTAATCAATGGCATGTTCTTCTGTGGGCATCTTTATCAAAAGAACAATAGAGCTGTCATAATGTTATCTCTGTTTTACACCTACTATTATCATCAGAATAACTTCAGATAACAGCTACAGAAAGACTATATGTTATACTTAATTTTCAATGGCAAAATACTGCCAAAATGAAAACTAAAAACAGCCAAAAAATTCTAAAGAATATTGAGTTTTAAACAACTCCACATGACAACCTCCCTCCCCAGCTATTAATTGTCTTCACAAGAAGGTGGAGCATCAGAGGAGGTGCCTGTGTGGGTATACGAAGAATACTGTTTCCACCTAGTTGAGGAGGCTTTTACCAAGGATAGCAAACAATTTAGCTCTACCATACAGAATGTTCAAATGGGTAATTAGTGTAATGCTAATGTGAATACCGGCATACCAAACAAAGGCCCATCGGAAAGCTTCTTTAAGATGTAAGAACTTTTAAGAAGTAACCGTGGATAGTTCATATCATAAACCAGACCTGTAAATGTAATTATTTATTTAATATGTATGTAAATATATTATTCTACTGATCACCAAGATAATGTATTATGTGGTTGAAAGAGTGTCCCTGTAGATCTACGTAAAATGTACTTTTCCTTTTGTTTCTCTTCTCTGTCTTAAAGAAGAAGCTATATTTGATGCTCTCTTAGTTCTGTAAGCTTTGTTGAAATATCTGCCAGTAACAAAGAATCAATTGCAGAGGGGTAGCAGAAGGCCTTCACCAACGGGCAGCTGTTAACATTCTTCTCACCAGCTACAAGACTATCATGTGTCCAGTTATATCTTGAAGTCTTGTCGAGGAAGATTATATGGGCACACCAACTACTTTCTATTACATTACTGAAGACAACTTATGGATCGTAAGACATTTCTAGCAGACTGCAAATTAATTTAATTATAGTGCAAATACAAATATAAAAAGCATAAAACAAATGTAAATCATCCATCGCATTGAGCTTAGATTAGATTCAGGTAATAGAAAAAAGGTTTGTACAGCACCTTGCTCCAAATGTATCACCAGGATGCATGTCCTATTCGGGGTCCAGTCCAAGAACTCCAATGCCATACAAATAGAAAGATGACAGCATCCTCTTCTTATGCTGAAAAATGTGCTTTTATTGCATCACAACCTCCAAAACATGTGCAACATTTCGGCTGCCACTCAGCCTTTGTCAAGTCAAATGCTTGACAAAGGCTGAGTGGCAGCCGAAATGTTGCACGTGTTTTGGAGGTTGTGATGCAATAAAAGCACATTTTTCAGCATAAGAAGAGGATGCGGTCATCTTTCTATTTGTTTAGATTAGATTCAGGAGAGATGAATGTTGGGCTGCACACAGAGCCGTCTGATGGATTTAACACATGACAGCATTCTGCAGCTTGCTGTGTAGTGTAATACATGGAAACATGCAAACTGAACCAAAGCCGAACAAAGAAAACCGTTTAGTTTTTATCACTAAATATATGCAATTCAATATACAAACTATTGATTTACAAGTGTCCATAGTCTTTAACATTAAAGGGGTTTTCCCATTAACAACATTAACCACCTATTCATTCAGGGAGTCCAACCACTGGGATCCCAATGATTACGAAAATAAGGGTCCTTAAGTTGAGTGGAATGGTTGAAATCCAACTACTTGATCCTTTTCTCCCCCAACATCTGCCGTCAGGAGAGAGTCGGGAGGCACCACACACATTAGATAGTCAGCCATACATCTAATACATATGGCCAGATCAATGTGTTAAAAAAACCAATATATATATATTCATGTATAATCATCCATGAATATCAGAGGGTGTTTTGTTCTGTTTTGTAAAGGTCAATGGAAAATGAGCATTAATGTGCCTGAAATATCTATTAGGCAAAGGGAGTATTCAACAATCAGTTTTTGGGAGGACTATCACCAATACGAGATTGGTTTAAAGAATATCGAACCTTTTCAGTGTGATTCTTGTAGCTCTGGTGGACGCATTTTTACTACCGTTTTGCTGACTTGTCACTTGATCAGGTGATGGGTGTATACGTCTTCAGGAATGTTTGTCATCTGTCCAGTATAATGCTAGTTGTCATTAGCAGATCATCAGAGATGAAGTTTACCTTGAAATCATATGCTTATGCTATGAAGCAAAGAGGTCTTCCATTATCCTAGAACTGCTAATATGATCAGATTTCTCTATTACAGTTTTTAAACACCAAACAATCCGTAATGTATGCAAACAGTATAATCAATTTACCTTTGCTCTTTCAACCTTTGACCACGTCTGATAAGAAGTTGCTTTTCTCTGGGTTGAACAGTTTTAAGTTTGCAGAGTCCTTTGTGGATAGTGTGACAAGGCGTTTAACCCCTTTTTGAAATTATGGAGTCTTTCACTAAGGGGACACAATCATTTTATAACTTCTAATCAATAAGAAAGCATCATGTCCTATGGTTAAAGCTTTTGCGTATTAATAATTGAACATGCAACAAATGGCCCTCAGATTTACAGCATAAGGTCAGTTTTACTTATTCAAAAGTGAACCTATAATGCGCCCCAAATGCCCGAGCCCCTCATACAGATTGTACTTACCTCACTCCCCGGCACCCGCGCTGCTCCTGATGCCCGCACAACCACGGATGTCTTGATCCAAGCGACTGGGGGGGTCAGCCAATAGCAGGCTGTGACAAGAACAAGCCTCCCTAGCATCATGGGTGATGCTAGGGAGGCTCGTTTCCCTTCGCAGCCTGATATTGGCTGCCCCCCCCCCGTCGACGGATGTTTTGATCCGCGAGATGGGTAGATGTGGGCATCAGGAGTAACGTGGATGCCAAGGAGAGAGGTAAGTACTGTCTGTGTGAGGGGCCCGGGCATTTGGGGGGTATTTTTGCGGTTGGATAACCCCTTTAATCTTTCCACTTACTATTATGGAAGTTACAGAAAAACCAAACAAGTGCTTTCAAAAGGTTAGGGACCCAGAGGTCAGTTCATTTTTGTATTTGGCATGGTCTGGCATATGCAGTGAGCCCTTGAGGAGCCAGTGTAGAGAATGGGAGGGGTAGTGGCTCTGATGAGATTTTGTGTCACGGTGTACTCCTTCTGGCCGTCTCTGCCTGAAGATCGGTGCAGTGGAAAGGTGGCCTGTAGAATCAGGCCATTAGTAAACGTATAACAGCCTCTCTTTACTTACTGTAAAATACGTATAACTTTTGGCACATCCAGGAGTATTAAGTACCAAGTGCAGATTCAGGCACCAGATAAGGAGGTATGGTGGCAAGTTGGATGGCAGTTTACTAGCCCTTGCAGGCACTTGTGGCTTTAGATGTCTGCTGTGTGATTCAATATTGTGTAGGTTGGTCGTCACTCAGTGGTCACATCTGTAGACAATAGTTTAACAAACACCACGGCACTCCAATGTTGCTTAATTGCGGTATATTTTATTATTCCATCCAGATGTACATAGAATTAATGGCCAACGTTTCGGTCAAACAAGGATCTTGATCACGGCCTGTACATGGGTAATACAAATAGGATAACATAAATTTACGTAACAACATAATGGTAAAGGACGAAAAAAGGATATGTCCTGATAAACATAAATTAAATACATAGACATAACAACATAATGGTAAATGTCGATAAACTTGTAGTGGTTGGTTTAAAGGTCAGCAGACCAGCGTGCTGCATTTGATGTAGTCCCCATAAGAGAGATGCTGGAAAAGTAAAATATATGGTCTGTTATGATAACATAATATCTAGCAGAAAAAAGGAAATATATCAGTGAGAGCCTATTAAGATCACTCTAAAGGGCATGCAAAATATTGGGATCATAGATATCCATTGGTGGTCAGTGGAATAATAAAGTGCCCCTGAGTAACAAGATGACATTAATATCTCATTGGTGGTCAGTGGGACATACCTGGTTGTAGCTGGTTGCAGACGTGAGGATGGATGCCGCACAAACCATGTGTGGTCATCTCCTCTATATCTCCTAACTAGACACGCGGGAGGCCGGGCTATGTACATCTGGATGGAATAATAAAATATACCGCAATTAAGCAACATTGGAGTGCTGTGGTGTTTGCTAAACTGCTGTGTGATTCAGGTTTGATTTTAGTCTGGCCTAGTGGTTGTTTAGGTGATGGGTGCCTGAGCAGTAGTCCCTCACTTGCAGCAGTGTTTGTAAAGCTGTCATTTCACTGATCACTCTGATGTCTTGGTACACTGTAGCACCTTGGAAGCAGTGTTCTGTGTTCTGTGGAGTGATGATCTCACAGGAGAATAAGATATGGTCCCTAGGAACTGTGGTATGTGCGTCCTCTCCCTTTGCCATGTGAACTCGAATTCCCCCTGTTGGCAGTAGGTCGGACAGGCCCACTCCTACCAAGAGGGGAGGAACAAGGTGGTTAGCCCTGTTCCTGCCAACCATTGCCAACCGTTCCTCCTCTTGCTGGAATAAACGGCCAAAACTTAAGGACACCATAACAATACATAATGCAAAAACATTGCAGATACCCCCAGGTCTGAGGTACTGCACAAATATTATGGTTTTATACTGTGTATGCGCCACACAGCCATTCCACACTGGCATACTGCAGAGCACTACAGTATATATGTATTTTTTTTTTACATTTATATGATTATATTGTTATTATTGCCAACTTCTGGCAAGAAACACCACTATGTACGTGCAGATGGCTTCTACTCATTATAAGCACATCAATGATATGCGCTTGTATATTAATCATGTTTCGTGAAGTGCTTGACTTTTCTCAGCTGTCCAGTTATGGATCTTGAAATATGCCCTAGTACATTTAATATCCTACCAAGTGTTTGTGGTGTCTGGTGAATGCTGTGGTGACAACCCCCATTTATGCATAACAGTGGCTTATCCAGCAGAGCTGCTAGCATAGTTTCCAAGTGGCCCTGATATTCAGAGACAGGTCCACGCACATGCTTCAAGCCTTTCCTAGCTATAAAATATGTTCTTTTCCATCAACGACCAACTGAATTTTCCACTGACTTGTTGTTAGTAAGGGGTCAGTCCTTACAGAAGGATCTTTTTGGTACAATATATGCAGTTCTCCAGTGTAGGATAGCCAGAAGAAAATTGTCAGACACTGGCTTACTTTAACAAGGTGGTTTATAGGTCTCATGTGGTACTGGTTACAGTGTTATGGCAGACTTACTGGTTACAGTCTTATGGCAGGCAGCAGACTTAGTGGTTACAGCATTACAAGAGACAACAAACATGGTTTGTTGTCTCTCAATAAGGCAACAGGAAAGTATAACACTGTCCCCTTAAGGGTCCATTCACATGTCTGCAAGAGTTTTGCAGTCTGCAAATTGCGGTTCCGGAAAACACGGAAACCGAACGTGTGCGTTCCGCATTTTGCGGACCTGTCATAGAAATGCCTATTCTTGTCCGTGGCTATGAACAAGAATAGGACATGCTCTATCTTTTTTGAGGGGCAGCGGAACTACGGATGTGGACAGCACACGGTGTGCTGTCCACATCTTTTGCGGCCCCAATGAAATGAATGGGTCCGCATCCTTTCCGCAGAATTGCGGAACGGATGCGGACCCATTCATACGAACATCTGAATGGACCCTAAAAGTCAACAACATTCTTTTTCCCTGATTTGTGTTGGATATCGACACACTGGTGATTTGCCTTTGGCAGATGTGACAGTGGCTCGCTGGTTACAGGCCTGGACTCCTCCTTTTGCTTACGCAGCTCCTTTCAGTCCTTATGCTTCAGCCTCAATTTCCTCAGCTGCAACCAACCCTATCTAGTCCTTGAGGTGGTGCACCCAAATGGCTGATGCCACTCACCTCAAGCTGACTATTTGTAGGATTGGCACTCTCTCAGAGCTCAGTTCTCAATTCTGTGTCTGGTGTCTTTCTGTCCAAAAAGGTCTTAACAGCATATTATCCAACAACAATAACACAAATGGCCAGTAAGTGTCAGTATAACCAGAGTGCGGTTTACAGCACACACCTATATAGTGCTGTATATGCATTTATATCACAGTGCAGTAGAATGTCAGTAGTGCAGTTCCCACTCTCCCCAGTGCAGTTCACCTGCAATGTTTATTGCACCCTATTCAAGGCAGTAAGCTGGAGAAGGGTGGTGCCATGCCATCACAGGCCACCTGCACCATCTCCCACCCGCTATTTCCAGGGCATGTGCCCACAGATTATTTAGCCAGCCTTAAGGCAGCACCTTTTTAAAGTATCCTTGCTGACATTTTTCTCAGTGGTACCAAATCCACCTTATCACATCATGCAAAATAGCACATAGCATATCAAATCTGGAGTATCAATCATAGATGCATATTAAATGTCACACTTAACTGCAGAGAGATATAGATACCCATATAAGTTACGGAAACAGCATAGCGTTGATGTGCATTGCTGTTTCTGTAGCTCCAATGCACCGCAATAGGAGTTACTGCAACTACGAGCACCAGGGCGCTCCACTGTAGCCCACCCGGCTGGTGGTCAGGACTGTGTCTCATCTCACCTTAGCAATGGGGAGATAAGACAAACCCTTTAAGGCTTTTAAGCCACAAAGGAGACACTAAAAAGTAACAAATTATGGTGCACACCATATTTGCATCATAATTTGTGCGTCTTGTCATTATTCTAAAGTGGAGAGAAAAAGGTTGGGGTGTACCTGAAGGGGCAGCACTTCCTACGACACAATATATTTATTATAATTTACCTATTAATTATTGGTGTATAAGTGTACACCATCTATTAGCTAATATATTAGGAGACACATCTCACTCCAGCGCACAGGGGATCAAGACTGGGGTAGGAAAACCATTCTTGATAAATGGCCTCCATGTGTATTTGTACGCTCATATGTTGATACCACATTTATAAAAAGAGAGCTCTTGGTATAGTCATCGGGAAGGCAGGGTTTAGGTAACCCAGTAACCTAGTTGGGTCCTGAAGTGACCCCCGTCAGAGGGTGCAGGATTATCGCACTGACCTATTTTAATACAAGAGAGGGTTGAGAGGGCAGTTGCACTTAGGACCTTCGGTTGGGGATGAAGACGTAGAAATAAGAGGGTCTTTCGCCAATAAACATTCCCGATACCATATGGTAGTAAAAAAAACATGAAGGCAACTTAGTGCAGGTTTCTAGGGGGAGTAATTCAATGTATTTACCCCATACTAGAAACAAAAAATGTGACCTTTTGTTCTTTATGCTGGGCAGCCTCAATCCAGTCCATTTTAATAATGAAAAATAGTTTCTCAAGAAAAAGATCAAAAGAATGAGGGGGAGGGGGGATTGAATGTTGCTTTTTGCACTGCTGCTGAAACCATGTGAAGGAGTCTGAGTTTCTTTTTATCTTTTTAGACACATTGTGTTGCGTTTTATCTATGAGGCTCAGGATCGCCCAAGTAGAGTTCAAGTATTGAACAGCATCCTTTTGTATTTTATCCCAAAACAGTTGTATACTTTGGCATTTCCAGTGATACTGATTTGCCTCATTTGAAGCAATTACAGCTGGGAAATATTATATCCTCAGGTAGGGGTTATATACTGTACGCTTTGTGAATTAATTTAAGAAGCATCTCTTTATATCTGGCAACTGGTATGAAGTGAAGAGATTGCCCCATTGAGATTGGAGATTGAGAGAACGTGTTAGGATCGTCCAAGTGCCATTTAGTAATGGAAGGAATGCAAATCTACTTTGAGACATTTGAATTGGGAAGTCCTTTCTTGACGAGTTAAAGGAATTGTCTGGGTTCAGAGCTGAACACAGACATATCCCCCTTCTCGCCCCACTCAGCTCCTCTGACATGAGCATCAGAGCATTTTATGCTCTGATGCTCTCCCTTGCCCTGCGCCATATCGCACAGGGCAATAGCACAGGTTCCATGATGTCCTGAACAAGGTCAGTGGTAAACGAGCTAGTGGAATGCAGGAATGCAGTCCTGCATCAAGTAGACAATTTCCTATGGTCTAGGCAGTCACTGCAGCTACTACTGCAGAACTAATTTGTGATGCCATGGCTGTTCTTTGAGATACAGCAATTCTTCTTATACTGCGATCTTGGTAAGTATCTGTCTGTCTTGACAGTCTACAACTTTCTCTACGCATGTGAGTGCCCTCTTCGGACCACTGTCAGCATCACTGATGCTCTTCAGAAACTTGTTGTCCAACTGTTTCCGAGATTTGCCGGATGGACCATCCAACTTCTCGAAGTCCCACTATTTGGGCCTTTTCAATGACCGTTAATTGAAGAAATGTTGCACACCTTAGTCTAACAGGCATGGCACACACTTCAACAGCAGGTCCCTACTGTACCTCCATATGTCTCCAATTTTATACTGGGGCATTGGTTCTTAGAGAGGGTGGTTTTATAATGCTATGCTGTAGAGAGAACCATATGGTGGCACATGAAAGCTTGTTGCTGAAGATACTCTGTGTTCCTCCGCACATCCTCCATGTGTATGGCTGTACCCTACCCCTAAATGACTTGTGAATTCTATATTATTTGTCCATTTCTGATGTAAGACATATTTATCTATTCTTGTTCTTATGTAGATAAGTCTATTTGATTCCATGAAGGATACTGCACTGTAAAGCTATTGGTGCATGAATGGTCTGTAAGAAATAGTCAAATTCAATACTCCACATTGATGGTAGTTCCTTGGACAGTAAAGTATTCTTGCTAAAGTGGTGGATTTCTCTTAACCCTTTTCAAAAAAGGTTCAGTGAATTCAATTTCATGTAGCACTATTCTACAGGATAACCCCTCTGCCCACTAATGCATTTATTCTGTCTAAAGGAAATGTACTCCTGCTGTCATAAGAAGCCCCCAGTAAAATGCTGCTCCGATTGCTCAAGCAGAATTACATTGAATGGAAATGTTTGTATAAATGGATTTCTGCACGTACATAAATGTCTTCATCTAGCAAGAAGCCAAAGAACCTATTGATGTATATTTTATTCATACACTTATACCATAGGCATGAACACTGAACAACCTAATCCTGATTTCTGTTTTATTTGTAGAAATGCCAGTGACAACATATATAATTAAATTACAGTGGCAAAGGTTGGGGTTGTCACCTAGATTTTCCAGAAACAGGCATAATAGTGCTAATTATACATAAATTCTGAATTCTAAATGCTATGGTATCTCTTATTTCTCAATTGCTATATATATGTGATATATATTACATATGATATCCATCCATGTCTCACAATCTCCCTCAGTGGGTTGACCGTTCTCAAGTATATTGTAACTATTGTGGTTAGCCCATGGTCATTATCGTCTGGGACACAGACCACTTTCAGTCCCTCCCTAGGTATAGCTGGACCAATACACACATATGATACATACATACACACAGTAAAGTTAAGGGGGTTTTCTGACCCCCAAGCTAAAAATCAAATACATACCTGACATTGACAATAGTACTTATAGGTTTATGTTACTGTTCACCGCTGAGGCCAGTGAATGGCTGCAGTGGTGCACATGACCATGGATTAGATGTTGCACTTCTGGTCCATAGGTGACAGGAAGCAATGGGGACGTGACCCTCAGCGCTGAAAGAGAGCGCTGGTGAACAGATGAATTAGTTTCTTCAATTTTAAATGCAATTAATTTTAGCTTCAGGGTTGAATGACCCCTTTAACTAGCCTGGTATCGGTGAGAACCATTTTGTTGGTGTCAAATATTTTGGAAAATAAAATAAACAGAGCCCACAAAAATCCATCTGGAAACCTTATAATCAGAATAGTAATATATATTTGTCTATGCTATTGTCGATGTGAGGTACGTTATTGATTTTTAGGATTTTCACACTTGGAACTAATTGAACTCTATCTATCTATCTATCTATCTATCTATCTATCTATCTATCAATACACACAGTATATATATATATATATATATATATATACATACTGTAGATAGACAGATAGATAGATAGATACACCGTATAGATATATATACGATAGATAGATAGATGGATAGATAGATAGATATATAGATACACAGTATACATATATATATATATACACAATAGATAGACACACACATCGGTAAGATGTAGATGCTATGTATTATGCATATGTCCATATCTTTTTCTATAGAGGTGTACATGTAGGATTTCTGTGTGTCGGATGGCTGCCCTTTCAGCACTTACAGGCACATGACGAGCGCCTGTGATTGGTAGACTCTGCTTATTCGCTGATTTCCCAGGGAGGGCCGGCTGCATGTGCAGGGTTCAGTATTGGCTGCCTGTCGCTCCCCCTTCCAGCTCAGCTCATTGTAGACGTCACTGCGAGCTCCGTGCTGAATCCTAAAGCAGCTCATCCCTCTCCATTCATGAATCTCCTGTGACGTCAGAGGAGCCCTGGGCTCTCTTTGCAGTGGGCTGCAAGATTGTGTGGGTGGCATCTTCCCGACCCCTACAATTTCATTTTCCAAACCCCCTCCTCCGCCTTTCAGTGTATCTATATTTCCTGATTTGTTACTAGTCCATTCTTTTTCTTGGCATCCTTAAAGACACAACATGGACACCAGCCTTATGCAGCAATGTAAGTATCAGCTGTCAGCGTAACCTCTTTGTTTAATTCCCTGCAGCGGGGGGGTACGGAGGTAGTAGAAGGGTGGGGGGGAGTGTGTGTTCGTGCTATGAAGGACAGATGGATGGGTGATGGTCCATCTGTCTCATAAGATCTCTAGGGCAAATAATGATGCTGTGGGACCAGAAACCTGATACCTCCCTTTGCAGGATGGATCCTGCCACACAGATGCTCAGCTGCTGTATTGTAACCATCGCAGCCCTGTCAAACCCCCTTCTAAATGAAGTGCAATTTTCCTTTGTAAGACTATATTGGGCCACAGCTGAGCAGAGATAAGCAGCAGGGGACCAGTAGATTTCTGCAGGAGGCACACAACCTTTATTCTTCTACCTTCCCTATCTTCTCTATGTACATATCTGGAAGCTTCAGAAACCCTGCAGGATCCCATCTGCAAGTTTAGGATCTCCTGGTAATCTGTCCCTTATACCTTGTTGTCATTTGGTGTATTTTACTATATATTCTTATGTTATGTCAGTGGTGTGCTGAATCTTGCTTCATAGGACAGCTCCTTACTTATGGTTAGTGCTGTAGTAGGCAATGAGTTAACAGCTGTCGCAGAAAAGGTTAACCCATTTATTTTCAGTGCATTTTACAGAAGTATATTTTCGGGCATAGTATATCATCATCACATCTCTCTTCATTATATGGCGCTATAGCTTTAAAATAATAATGCATAAAAAGAACATAAAAAGCATAAGAGTAAAACTATGAAAAATGCTATTGGAATTGTACCATATACTTTTATGAAGTATGGTATATTGCATTACTGGGTTTCAGATCTGGTTTAGAAGTAGATTTCTGAATGGCGATTTGATGAATGCATGCAGTCAGCATCCATTACTACCATGTGTCAAAATGGAAATAACAACAGTTTACCTACAAGGAAAGCCTAGCAATTACTAGGGATAACAAATGCGGGGAACTTGATGTATTCCTGTATACTTGCACTTGATGGTAACATGTTGTATTCTTATAGTTGCACTTGATGGTAACGTTGTATTTTATAGTTGTACTTGATGGTAGCATGTTGTATTCTTATATTTATACTTGATGGTAACATGTTGTATTCTTATATTTATACTTGATGGTAACATGTTGTATTCTTATATTTGGACTTGATGGTAACATGTTGTATTCTTATATTTGGACTTGATGGTAACATGTTGTATTCTTATATTTATAGTTGATGGTAACATGTATTCTTATATTTGGACTTGATGGTAACATGTTGTATTCTTATATTTGGACTTGATGGTAACATGTTGTATTCTTATATTTATAGTTGATGGTAACATGTTGTATTCTTATATTTATAGTTGATGGTAACATGTTGTATTCTTATATTTGGACTTGATGGTAACATGTTGTATTCTTATATTTGGACTTGATGGTAACATGTTGTATTCTTATATTTGGACTTGATGGTAACATGTTGTATTCTTATATTTATACTTGATGGTAACATGTTGTATTCTTATATTTATACTTGACGGTAACATGTTGTATTCTTATATTTATACTTGATGGTAACATGTATTCTTATATTTGGACTTGATGGTAACATGTTGTATTCTTATATTTGGACTTGATGGTAACATGTTGTATTCTTATATTTGGACTTGATGGTAACATGCTGTATTCTTATATTTATACTTGACGGTAACATGTTGTATTCTTATATTTATACTTGACGGTAACATGTTGTATTCTTATATTTGGACTTGATGGTAACATGTTGTATTCTTATATTTGGACTTGATGGTAACATGTTGTATTCTTATATTTATACTTGATGGTAACATGTATTCTTATATTTGGACTTGATGGTAGCACAATGTATATATTTGTGCTTTGCATTGACTTACTGAGATGTCTTTATTTTTTCCTCCTTTGATTAATGTCTTGTAGCTTATCCTTAGCGGAGTCTGAATAAAGCAGATACTCCTTATACTTTATAGATACTTAAAATATAGGCATTTGTGCTGTTTAGAGCAATGGCAGGCAGCTAATTACTGCTGCAGAACCACAAGCGTAAGGGTATGCTGGGACTTGTTGTCATAGTGGATTTTAACTGCATCGGTTCATTAGATGTAGCCTCAATGTAGCTAATAAGGAAGATACGTTATGCAGGATATTGAATATGCATTATTCTTCTCTTTCTTGGATTATTTTAATGTATCCGTTGTTTGGCTATGAGCATTTGTAAAACAGGCTGATTCCAGAGGAAAAAATGCTTTCAAATCTATAATGTCATGCATCCCTCACTAATGCATAATTTACGTCCATGTATCTCTTATGTGGTTGACATCAGACAAGGGCCTTGATTCCATTATTACGTATTACGTATTTAATGGCATATCGCAATGCACGTACAGGATTCATGTGACGGAGTGTCGGTTTCTTAGATTGGTCATTAAAAATGACAACAAAGGTCAGCTCCGAGCGGAAAGCCCCCGGTATCTATACACCATCCATCCTATAAATGGATCTTTTACTTTGTACCCGATCTAAGGAGAAACCTCCGGTGGTGCATGTGAATAGGCCATTTAAGGACACAGCACGGCCAGTAGTTTAGTGTAAAGGAAAACGTCTTTGTTGTAGCAGATGCATATATTTATAAAGGTTAGATAAATACTTAATAATTTATAGTTTTCCATTTAATGTTATGTAATTGCTAAAGATGATATACAGCCATATATAAGCATGACTGAGCTAATATACTGGATATGAAATATTACATGTGATATATTTTATGATATTAGCTTATTCCTCATCGATTTGTGACATCCTAATGGGATGTTTCTATAACTGAACAGCTTGTATGATGGTTTTACTGAAAAAATTTAAATTAAAGGGGTTGGCTCATCTCATACATAGGCTAGTCCTGTGATGGCTAACCTCCGGCACTCCAGCTGTGGTAAAACTACAACTCCCAAGATGCACACTTGCTTGGCTGTTCTCAGAACTCCATACAAATGAATGGAGCATGCTGGGTAGTTTTACCACAGCTGGTTGGCCATCACAGGGTTACAATATGCCATCAATGTTAGATAAGTGCAGGTCCCATCTCTGGAACTTGTTGCTACCTCCAGAATTGAGCCACCAAAGTGAATGGAGAGCAGCTTCGCATGCGCAGCTATCCTCCATTCACCACTATGGGAGTTCCAAAACTAGCCAAGTGCTAGTTTGGCTATTTCCGGCAGTCCCATTGTGGTGAATGGAGAGGGGGGCACCCTTGGATAGTGTGCTCTCCTTCATTTTGGGTCCCCATTATGGAGATAGGAGCAGATCTCAGAGGTGGGACCCGCATATCTGACATACAGTCATGGCCAAAAGTTTTGAGAATGACACAAATATTATATTTTTACATGATCTGCTGCCCTCTGGTTTTTATGTGTGTTTGTCAGATGTTTTTATCACATACAGAAATATAATTGCAATCATATTATGAGTAACAAAAGCTTATATTGACAGTTAGAATGAGTTAATGCAGCAAGTCAATATTTGCAGTGTTGACCCTTCTTCTTCAGGACCTCTGCAATTCTCCCTGGCATGCTCTCAATCAACTTCTGGACCAAATCCTGACTGATAGCAGTCCATTCTTGCACAATCAATGCTTGCATTTTGTCAGAATTTGTAGGTTTTTGTTTGTCCACCCGTCTCTTGATGATTGACCACAAGTTCTCAGTTTTTAGGCAAGACTGTGAGAGAGCCGATTCCCTTGGCTGAGAAGCAACCCCACACATGAATGGTTTCAGGATGCTTTACAGTTGGCATGAGACAAGACTGGTGGTAGCGCTCACCTCGTCTTCTCCGAATAAGCTGTTTTCCAGATGTCCCAAACAATCGAAAAGGGGATTCATCAGAGAAAATGACTTTACCCCAGTCCTCAGCAGTCCACTCCCTGTACCTTTTGCAGAATATGAGTCTGTCCCGGATGTTTTTTCTGGAGAGAAGTGGCTTCTTTGCTGCCCTCCTTGAGACCAGGCCTTGCTCCAAGAGTCTCCTCCTCACAGTGCGTGCAGATGCACTCACAACTGCCTGCTGCCATTCCTGAGCAAGCTCTGCACTGCTGGTAGCCCGATCCTGCAGCTGAAACACTTTTAAGAGACGGTCCTGGCGCTTGCTGGTCTTTCTTGGGCGCCCTGGAGCCTTTTTGGCAACAATGGAACCTCTCTCCTTGAAGTTCTTGATGATGCGATAGATTGTTGACTGAGGTGCAATCTTTCTAGCTGCGATACTCTTCCCTGTTAGGCCATTTTTGTGCAGTGCAATGATGACTGCACGTGTTTCTTTAGAGATAACCATGGTTAACAGAAGAGAAACAATGATGCCAAGCACCAGCCTCCTTTTAAAGTGTCCAGTGGTGTCATTCTTACTTAATCATGACAGATTGATCTCCAGCCCTGTCCTCATCAACACCCACACCTGTGTTAATGGAGCAATCACTGAAATGATGTTAGCTGGTCCTTTTAAGGCAGGGCTGCAATGATGTTGAAATGTGTTTTGGGGGATAAAGTTCATTTTCTAGGCAAATATTGACTTTGCAAGTAATTGCTGTTAAGCTGATCACTCTTTATAACATTCTGGAGTATATGCAAATTGCCATTATAAAAACTGAAGCAGTAGACTTTGTAAAAATTAATATTTGTATCATTCTCAAAACTTTTGGCCATGACTGTAGATCAGTGGTTCTCAACTCCAGTCCTCGGGACCCACCTGCCAGTCAGGTTTTCAGGATTTCCTTAGTTTAGACCAGCTGATATAATTAGTGTCCATCCATCAGGACTTACCACAGGTATTCATTCTGTGGGATATTCCTAAATCCTGACTGGCAGGTGGGTCCCGAGGACTGGAGTTGAGAACCACTGCTGTAGATGGCATTTCTCAGCAATATGCCATCAATGTATAAGATGATACAACCCCTTTAATGTACTTATATACCAGTCCTGCACTGTTTCTCATGGTCTGCTCCCTTCTCCTGTAGGGTTCGCACGCGTGCTTCTTGGCTCTTAAAGAGCTAGCACGCACGTCCTAAACTTCATCAGCCAATGGCTGTACACCTGTGGTTACTTAAAGGGAACCTGTCAGCTCCGAGACACCCCCTGAACTAGAGTAGGAGATGTATAGTGTAAGTGGTGCTGAATCCGATTATGTAAGTTTTATCTTCATAGTCACTTCCTTTCTGACGCTGTGCTCCCACAAACCAGCAGTAAAATACACTGACAGGACTCTTCTTTGAGTCCTATCCATTATGTGAGTGAGCACTGGAGTCCACTGAGTGCATTCTACTGCTGGTTTGTCAGAGCACAGAGTCAGAATAGAAGTGAATATGAAGATAAAAATGACATAACCGGACTTGACGTCACTTACACTATACATCGCTTACTGTAGTTTGGAGGGTGTTTCAGAGCTGACAGATTCCCTTTAAGGCATCTCTCCCCAGGGAGAAGTGTCTTAGAAATAGGTTTACTAGCTTGCTACATCCTGAAAAGGTGATATAAACTGCTGCTATAATCTAATTATGCTTATTTACCGACTTCTGTCTGATTACCAGATTCGGACCCTCTGCAACCTGGTTGGTTGACGCAGTGGATCCACACCCATACTGGTTCAAAGAGGGCCTGGCACTGGCTTTCTCATTCTTCTTCAGGTCACTTCACTTTATGCTACCTGTAGAAACAGAGTGTCCTGAGAAGGTTCAGAGTTGATCCAGAGGAAGGCAAACAAATCCTTATGAGATAGAAGCAAATTTTCCTTGTCTTAAAGAAGAACTCCCACAGAAATTTTTATTCTCTGACCTGTTAGAAAGGTGCATGATATAATCTGTAGTGAATGTCATTTTCTTATCAGAGGCTGAAATTGAGAGTTTCCACTCTCTTCTTATTGTAGCTGGGTCATATGACCAACTCCCTGACCTCCAACTGACCCAGGACAGCAAGCCAGTCACTTCTTTATTCATTCATGAGACTGAAAGTGAGGCTCCCATAGGAATGCATAGAAAATTAGACTTCCTGTCCACACATAAGTCTCTGTGTGAGTTGGTGGGTCTAATTCCTAGTCACATGACACTGATAAGAAACTTCAGGATGATATAACTCAAAAATTCAGCTACTGGTAAGAAAATGACTTTCACTACAGATTACATCATGTACATTTCTAGCAGGACATGGAATTAAAATTTTTGCGGGAGTTCTTCTTTAAGTGAAAAAATCCTTCCTGACTCCAAATCTGGGAATCAGAATAACTCCCTCCATCAATGACCTATCAGACGTTATCTAGTAACTATAACCTGTAGTATTATTACCCTCCAGAAATACATCCAGGCCCCTCTTTAACTCTTTTAGTGAGTTCACCATCACCACCTTCTCAGGCAGAGAGTTGCATAGTCTCACTGCTCTTACAGTAAAGAATCCTCTTCTTTGTAAGTGTAGAAACTATCCTCCTGTCATAGGTACGGTACTGGGTATTGATAGGACAGAGTTGGATCATCACACTACAGGCAGTTGCAGCGTCTGCCTTTCTGGTATACTCACTCTTGCACCAATGGTCCCAGTTTGTACACTAGCAATCTATTATTTCTGTTACTATCTGTTTATATATGTAGGGTACTTCCACCCTTGTAAGCTTTTTTTGTCACATGAGATCACTACATTGTTGTAGAAATGTATTTTAAGTTGCCTGTATTTCATTAAAAAGACAAAAGTCAGGCTCTTCCCTCATCATGTAGTTTGTATTGTGAACCAGGCACAACATAGGACTCAGTAATAAATATGGCAATTGTGGATCAAACAGCATAACCACCACCATTGTCATCTCACTGTTGGTGACTTGCAGGCAGGGGCTTAGCTATAGGGGGTGCAGAGGTAACAGTCGCTACTGGGCCCAGGAGCCTGAGGGGGCCCAAAGACCCTTGTGCAGCATAAGAAGACACACAAAGTACTGAGGGAAGGGGGTCCCAAGCTGAACTCTTGCACCAGGGCCCATGAGCCGTTAGCTACACCCCTGCTTGCAGAGATCCTAGTGAAATTAGGAGAGGAGCAGCTACCCCACAACTCTGTCTGCATTGTTTGTTAGCCTTTTAAGAGCACAGGTCAGGGGTAGCTGCTGTCTAGGGGAAATATTATTTGGCCACTTTTTGGCCTTGACCTTTTTTAATAGGTCATAAAGGGGTTTTCTGGAATGTCATTGATGGTCTATCCTTAGGATAGGTTATCAATGTTTTATCAATTGTTTTTCCTGGACTCTGGCCCCCACAGATGAAACATTGGTGGTCTATCCTATGGATAAGCCACCTATCTGTTCTTTGAGAAAACCCTTGTGAGGGTATCTTTAAAGATAGTTCTTCTAGCAGCCTCGGATTCTCTTGCCTGATTTCTGCTGAGAGTCCAGCTATGTAGGTAGAAGAGGATTCAGAAATTGTGATTCCATTGCATTTTCACTATGGTTCTTCAGGATTATGGCTACAGCCCAGACAATTAGTGTAGTGATCCTTCCAGTTGGTGAAGTGGTCTGATTCTAAGTGAAGGACTCTCTCAAAAAGATGCCAGCAATAGGTAATCCACAGAAACAGAAATGAAGAAAAGACACAGAAAAGACACAGAAATGACTCACAGAGCCTTATAAGATTTATGTATGGTATTTCTGAAATGTCAGGTCTGAGAAAATGTAGTACAGATCTGGCCTTTCAGTAATTGAAGGTTTCTGATACTCACTATTAGCATTTGTTCATTATGGCTGATGTGATGTTTTTAGTCTGTAGCATTGAATTACCTACAAATAACAGTGGTGCAGATTTACTAAGCATGTCTAAAATATCAGCATAGTAAATTTAGGCAGGCATTTTAATGGGGATAGCCCATGAATAATGTAAAAAAAATGAAAATCATACATAAACTAGCACATGACAAACTGTTTCTAACAAAGCTAGACCCAGCCCTGTACCATTCATTGCTTCAATTGTTCTGCCCGATTTATTTCAAGCTGACAGCTTAGAGGGCGTGTTCTTTATCAGGGGTGTGTCCTTTCTTCTGCAGCTGGTGGTAGCTGAAGGATGAAACTGGGCATGTGCTTGGTTCTCGGTGAGCAGGACAGAGAAATTAGAAAAAGAGCAAAGAGCAGATGGCGCTATATAGATAGATTTCAGTGAATAACTAAATATCTATAATACATTTACAAAGTATTCAGATCCAGGGGACAACCCCTTTAAAGATGTGCCACATTTATCAGTGGCCCATGCTGGATGATATATTTGGTGCATGGTTAGACACTTTTGTCTAACATTGTAACACCTTACTTTGCAACATAATTTTGTGCCAATACTTTAGTGCAATTTTGGCGCAAATTGTCCCATCTTAGGTAATGCCCCCTTTTTCAATAAGCTACACTTCCCGTCATGAAGCAAAGCACAGTGGATTATTATTTTTGCTGCATTTGCTTCATAATTCTAAAACTTGATTGAAATATTTGTGCCATAAAAGCACCATAAAGGCATGTTTTACATCACATTCTAGGTACAATCACATTAGTAAATGTGGGACATTGTGTCTTATATGGGCTGTGGCTCTATGCATTGCTTAAAGGGGATTCTTACTTATACAACCCCTTTCCATATAGTGTAGTAGGGATATGGACATCATAAGGGGGAGGGTTCCCTCAATCAGAATGAAAAGCCAGATGAGTTCTTGACATTTATATATTACACGGACAAACATTTGCTTGAATGACCACCATGTTACACTACATTTTCCCTGCTGGACCCTGGTGCAGAAATTTGTACCAGCAAAATCAACTGTATGTTGAGTCTGAAAAAGGATGTTGAGACAGCTCCCATAAATTTTAATATCTAAATGGCCTGACTGCAGACATTATTGCTCTGGGTTAAGATTTCCCATAGTGAGAGGAAGAAATGTAAGCATAAAGGTGTATTAGGAGAGATGTTATTTAAAGGGGTATCCCCATCTCACAAATGTAATTTGTATGGTTAGATATAGCCATACCAAAATTATTACTAATAGAATGTATTTATATAAAATGTACCGTTTAGAAGATTTGCCTATTTGTATTTCTATTGTCCCACACACATCAGTCAGGCCGTTGCCCCTAGTTACGGCCACCACAGCCTTGAAGTAGTGGTGGTCAGCTTGCTGTTGTTCAAACCTGCTCTGAGGTAACTGCTGTATTGTGAGTGCACGTTGCATGAGCACACGGAGACACATCTTAGGGTTGTAGTATTTTTGTCTGCGCTTCCAAAATGCAGAGAAACGGATCCTGTTCCAAGATCAGTTCATCTCTATGGAGCAGGATCCATTTATAAAGTCTGCGTTTTGGACAGAACCTGACCATTGCGTTTTGGACTGGTAGCGTCCAAAAAGCAAATGTGAAAGTACCCTAAGATGTGTCTCTGCATGCTCATGCAATGTGTTCACAATACAGCAGTTACCTCAGAGCGGGTCTGAACAACAGCAAGCTGACCACCACTACTACATGGCTGAGGTAGCCGTAACTAGGGGCAACGGCCTGACTGATGTGTGTGGGACAATGCATATACAAATAGGGAAATCTTCTAAACAGTACTTTTTATATAATACATTCTATTAGTAAAAATACTGGTATGGCTATATCTAACTATACAAACTAAATTTGTGTGATGGGAATACCCCTTTAAGAGTATTGGTCAGAACTCCGATCCCTTGATGCTGTTCTGGTCCCGCCACTTTTTACTTCCTAGAATCAGCTCGACATGGCGGAAATGCCGGGATAGGCCCACTTAGTGAGTCACAGGCCATAACGGCGACCCACCTTAGCCTGTGATTGTCAAAGCAGATCTTTCCTGGCATTTCCTCCATATCAAGGCGAGACCAGGAGGTGAAGGCACCAGGGACTGGAGTAGATCGCTGGGAGTGAGTAATAATTCTCTCTCTCTCTTTTTTAATTCTTTACTCTCTCCTTACTATTTTAACGGGGTTGTCCCATGAAAAGTATTCTACATTTTTCAAACCAAAACCTGGATCTGAATACTTTTGTACTTTTGTTCATTTAATTCAACATATCTGTATAGTGCCCCCTGCTGTTTGGTCTTTTCCTCATCTCTCGGTCCACCTTTCTGAGGTGATCACACATTCTCAGTTCCAACCTTCAACTGCCACCAGCCATATCTTCTTTTAGAAGCTGTGAGAGTTAGAGGATATGCACCCTGAGAAAGGACACATCCCCTGAGCTGCCAGCTAGAAATATACATTATCTAGCAAAGCAATTGGAGCAATGAACAAGGAGATCTCTGGATCTATACAGGGCTGGTTCTAGCTTTGTTAAAAAGAGATTGTCATGTACTATATGATTTCTGGTTTTCACTTTTTACATTAATCATGGATACCCCTTGTACAGAAAATTTCTCCCTGGAAACCCCCATTAATCCCTTTCATCCATATTCCCTATGTGCACTGCCTAGTAGGAGTTTCAGGCTTTCATATATAAATAATCATGTGTTGTTCTGAGTGAACCAGAACATTTAGGGCGCTAAGGTAGTTGTCACCCTCTTATTTCTGAGTAGCCCCAGGCTGAAAACAAACTTTAAAGTACACCTTAATTTTGTGTAAAAACATAATCAGTAATGTCATGGTATTTCATACATGGCTGAAAATATTAATAAGAAAAAAAAATCTTGGTAACGAGTAAAAAACTGCAGTCGATTGAGTTATTGCAGAGTGCATTAACCTTATTTCCTTTTGAATAATTTATATTAATAAAATTGAAATTGAGGTAAGTTTGATATGCAAATTCCTTGCTGGAGTAGTAAACTATCTTTGCTACGGCGTACATTTTTTTTCTCACATCAATGATAAACAGATACCTGTTTCCTTCACCTCCAAGGCCTGCATTTCCATAGTCACATCCCCCAGGCAAGAATAACAACGATGGAACTAGCTGTTTATAGTCTAGCCTTCCATGGAATTAAGTTCTAATACAAGTGTGGCACAACCTTACATAATAACCCTTTAATAATGTGTTTTCTGCCCTTCCTAAATGTATCATTCTTTAACACAAGGAAGTCCTTGATCACTCTAGCCTATAGCTGGAATATAGAAAGCCTTATATAGAATCCATGTACCACTTCTATATCGTCCTGTGTGAATGAAGCCTAACTGTTTTTGCATACACCCCAAGGCTATGTAATTTACTTTAATGGAGGATAGAAGAAAAAAAAGACCACCTGCCTTATCACTGTCCTTTTGTTGAATCAAGTTGAGTAGGGTACATACAATTAGTTTTTCCACTTTAAGGGTTTGTGCCAAGTTATTCCTTATCCAGAGCATAGGGTATAGCCATCTGGTCAATGAGGGTCCAACCAATGTGACCCCTACCGATCAGCTATCAACAGCACTCTCATAGAATGGAGCTGCAGAGGTCACACATGATCTGCTACTTCATTCATTTACAGAAATGGGGCTTCTGTTTTCATGATCGTTGGGGGTTCCAGTGGGCCTGTGGATAGGGGATAACTTTAGCACTTGGTGCAACCTCTTTAAGGAAACCTGGCTAATTCATAGACACTGTCTGCGCTGCCTTTTATATGGCCACACATTACTTCTGCACAGGTTTTCAGACCTCACCAAGAAAGGACATGTACATTTTTGGTGTCATTCCCACACAGATACTGCTAGAAACTGTAGAAGAGGTTCACTAACAGATTTACCCTGATGAATGGGGTAAAATCACAGATGGATCTACCACATTAATTGCAAAGCTGCAGTGGAAAAAATCCATGTCTTAAGGTTTCCATACACAGTCAATAGAAGTAGGATGATGGTTGAACAACTCTTGAATGAAACATCTGGTGAGCAATTGTTTTGCCAACACAGCCACACATTTTAGTCCATATTGGTCGCTAAAATTGTTCAAACTGGTTGTACATATTCAAGGACTGAGAGCTAACAATCTTTTTGGGAATGTTCAGGGATTACTACACAACTTCTTTCCAGAAAATGAGATTGAACAACTGGTTGGCTGAGATGATTGTTTGGGAGTAAATAAGTTTGTGAGCAATTTTTATTTTATGTGTATGAGTACCTATATTGTCTAAGTTGTTACTTTGATGGGTTTTGCTAAATTTTGGAGGGTATTAATACCGGCATTCAAACTGCCTCTAAATGCATGTGATGTGAACAACCCCAGGTTATAATGGAGGACCCCCTATAATCAAGCATATTACAGTATGCCTACAACAGTCAGTTGTAATTGTCAGCGGAACCACTATCTAATGTAGTACTGCAGAGAAGATAAAGCATTGAAGGCCATTGCTATAGCAGACCCTGGGCTAATAGCCCAATGAATGAATATTTTTCCAATATAATGGGTAACAAGAAGTTATTAAAAAATGACATCTAACTTGAGCACATTCAGAGTACTCTATGTGAGCCATTTATTAAGACTGGCGTTTTAGACGTTGGTCTTCATCCCTCCTGCACTGGCGGTTGATCTGCCAGAGTTATGTAAACTTCAGTGAATCCACTGCTGTTTCTAAATCTACGACAGCTCCCTTGCAGGCGTAGATTTACACAATTTGCTGCACCGAAAACTTTTGTAGACCTGGCTTTGAGAGGGAAAAAGTTGCAGATTGTGCCGCAAAGAACCTTTGCACTGCAATCTATGCCAGAAATATAAACGTATTTCTGTTAGTAAATAACCGCCTATATGTGTTAGGAGGTTTCAGCTTCAGAGACCTTTCTACACAGAGACCTAGGTTGAATCTCTATTCTTGCCCTAAAATAACCTCATAAAAACGCACAGTTCAAGAAAATGATTTGATATTGGGTTGATGTCTGATTGGGTGGAAAATGTAAGCATCTTAACTGAGCTAAACACTTTGTTAATTGGTTTGTACTTGAGGTCCATTTGTAGGAACAAGGTAGGTGCAACTCAAGACATTTTACTTTTTCAATGTATGAACTTAAGAAACACCTTTTGCAAATAGCAAACATTGCAGGGTAGGGGGTTACTCTTATGTGATTGTGTTGAAGCCAGCTTATGAACTGAACACACTTGTAAGTTAAGGGACGGGACCTAAGAACTGCCTCTTCAGAAATTCCGTATAATGACCTGATGAATGTGCATCTGTCACTTAGCAGACTATGAATGCCCACTATCTGCCCTTTCTGTACTTACCAATAAGCCGTGTCACACCATATTACCCTGTGAACAGTCACACTTACAATTTTTTAAAGGGGTCATCCTATCTCAGCCCTTGATAACCACAGCCTTTCATAACCACAAAATGCTGGCCTAGGGAGGCAGAGTTAGGCCTATTTCACTTCAGCGTTAGACCTCTCCGACAGGCTGTTCTAGTAGAGAACAGCCTATCGGAGCTCTCTGGATCCAGCCTATCCGGATGTTACTGCCCACTGGCACCCATTGACTATAATGGCATCCAGCTGAGATCCGTCCGCTACTCAGCAAATATGCTGGGATTCTGCTTGACAGAAACTGTTACATGCAGTTGAGCTACTTGGCCTTCTTTCCATGTTGAAGGTATGGCTGTAATTTTTCCATGAAGACTGTTTCTGGATAGGCTTCTTCAAACAGTAAATGGATGGACCCTAGTCCAAATAGTTTCTGGCAGTTCTAAGCTGATGGCACTGCAGGACATCGTCCGATTTCAAAGGGAAGTAAGCATGATTTATCTTTTATCTCCCACACTAAGTTTACAGCAATGGGGGTTAATGGGGTCCCTAATGCTGAGAAATACAGGCAGATACATATCCATTGTGCAATACCATTAGGGAGGCGTCTGATTGGCTGGCAGAAGGACAACAACCCCAAACATAGAGCCAATGTCATTAAAGGGGTTGTCCCACGAAAAATATTGTACAGTTTTTAAACCAGCACCTGGATCTAAATACTTTTGTAATTGCATGTCATTAAAAATTTTGTATAGCCGCTGAGTTATTCAATAAAATGTATTTGTATAGGAGCACTTAATTTCTTATTTCTTTGACCTATTCACTGAGCAGGCCGCACATGCTCAGTTTTAACTTTCAACTGTCTCCTGAGCTGTGATAGGGAGAGAATGGACACGCCTCCTGAGCTGCAGCAGAATAGACACTCCCCTGAGCTGTCAGCTTGATATGAATCTAGCAGAGCAATGAATGGGGAGATCTCTGGACCCATGTGAGGTACAGGGCTGGTTCTAGCTTTGTTAAAAAGAGGTTGTCATGGACTATATGATGTCTGATTTTTATTTTTTACATTATTTGTGGGATAACCCCTTTAAGAACTATCTTCAGAGTAAAGAAAAGCAAGGAGTCCTGAAAGTGGTAATATGGCCCCCACAGAGCCATGATCTCAAAATCATTGCATCTGCCTGGGATTACATGAAGACACAGAAGGATTTCAGCAAGTCTACATCTACAGAAGATATGTGGTTAGTTGTCCAAGATGTTTGGAACAACTTTCCTGCTGAGTTCCTCCAAAAACTGTATACAAGTGTACCTACAAGAAATTGGTTTGGCAGTTTTGAAGACAAAGGGTGGTGACACCAAGTATTGATTTCATTTAGATTTTTCTTTTGTTCATTCACTTTGAATTTTGATAATTGTGAAATAAACTATTAACACTTCTATTTTTGAAAGCATTCTTACCTCGCGGGCAGGGCCCTCTCTCTTTCTGTAAGGGCTTGTTCACACGGCCGTTGTGCGGCCCACATATGGCGGGTCCACAATACACGGGCACCGGTCGTGTGCACCCCGCATTACGGCTCACGGACCCAGTCACTTGAATGGGTCTGTAATCACAGCGGTGCGGTGCGGAACGGAGGCACAGATCGGAACCCGAAGGAAGCACTACGGAGTGCTTCCGTGGTGTTTCTGTCCGTACCTCTGCATTATTTGTTCTATTTTGATGCAGTGCGGACAGTCAGATGCAGATCGCGGACCCCATTGAAGTGAAAGGGTCTGCAATCTGCATGTGGAAGCCCCGCGGTCAGTGCCCATGCATTGCGGACCGCAATTTGCGGTCCGCAGCATGGGCACGGCCAGCCTATGGCCATCTAAACGGGCCCTAAGGCTAAGTTCACACTTCAGTTATTTGGTGAGTTTCATCATTTCCATCAGTTATTGTGAGCCAAAACATGTAGTGAAGACTACCGAGAGATCAGGTATAATGGAAGGATCTGCACCTGTTCTGTTTTTGACCTGCACCTGGGTTTGGCTCCCAGTAACTGATGGAAATAACAGATCAAATAACTGAAGTGTGAACTTGGGCTAACTTGTCTTGTTCATGCTTAGTGCAATTGTCTGTATTATATATGTGCACCCCTTTTCATATGTACAGTGCCAAGGAATGAATAATAAATAATAATAATTCTTACTTTGCAGCATTTATTCCACACCTGCCTAAATCTTTTGCACACTACTGCATATAACTACTGTACCTGTGCCTCTCCAGTTTTGGCTGTTGAAGCATGCTGGGAGTTGTAGTTTCACAACAACTGTAGAGCTCAGCTGCAGATTATAACCATTATAGTGGTCGATGCATCTGTATTTTGTACAGAGTATACAGCTGTTCCTGTTCTTAGGTGTAGTTGTTAAATATTGGTGCCTAAAATGTAGATTGATGTTGATAAATATGGGTGTAGAATGCAACCTGTACTTGTATATAGACAATACATGGAGGCGTCATGTACTTTGGGTATGTCTGCACATGGCAGAGAGTGAAAATGCTGGGTGCCTGTCACATTGGAGCTGATCTGCTGTGTGAATGGCTTCCTTGTCTGAAGTTCAATACAGACTGTTGTATCCAGAAGAAGACTTCCTTGTGTAAATTGTTGCCCACACAGGGTAATATGGGTTCAGTATTGACGGGCTTGGTAAACATTGATTAGACTTGTTTTTGCCAGCTGCAGTTTTCCCGTCTTCACATGCTAAACATGGTTTCTGTTGTTTACTGGTTTTAATGTTTGTATTGATTTCCATTCGTGACATAGCCTTGGAAGTACTTTCTGGAGGGTTACTAGGGACTAATAAAATAATTTTATGTACCTACATTATAGTAGATTTCATGCAAGATGAATGACCACGTTGTTGTTCAATCAGACATTACATAGTAACAAACTAACTGCTTAGACAAAAGGAGTGAGGGTCCTGCTCGCAAGAGCTTACAATCTGTGATGAAATAGGGGTGGCAGAAAATGTAAAAGTGCTTGTTTTGTGTAATGGTCTCTTATATAAACCAGGTCATAAACATAAATCTGCATGAGCCGCTCACCTGCCTGTATCTGTGTATGCGCAGATATGAAGTTTGTAGGGGGATGGGGGATACTGCTGGATGCATGAATAATGTCATAGGCGGTGAATGGAGAAAAGTCAGATTTGGGAATGGGATCAAAAGTGTGTTTTTTTGGCTCACTTTAAACTTTGGATATCGGCAATTGATTGGATTGTCCAGGGTAATGCATTCCAGAGAAATGCTGCTACTCCAGAAAAGTATCAGAGCCGGGTATGCGAGGCTCAGTTTCATTGGAAGAAGAGGGAGTATGTGCAGGGTGGTAGACAGAGATAAGACCTAGGTGGATACTAGATACCTGGTGCACCTTACCTCCTCCACTCTGCTTTCCAAGACACCAACCACTCCACTTTATTGACAGGGCCAGGCATCCAGTTCTTAGAAAGCAAGAACAAATTGGCTTCAGAAAGGTATGTTTTTAATCAGCAGGGTTATACGGTTATACGGTTGATACTGACAGATGCCCTTTAAAGGGATACTTCCATCAAATTTGTGAATATTGTAATATTGTATATTGTAATATTAAAAAAAAATGGGTGGATGATTTTCTTTTTTTATCAGTTTCCGGTCCTGGCGCCTTAACCTTTATTTAGACATTTAGCATAGCAAACAGTCACACTTAACTCTCTCAGTCAGACCATCGCTGTGACCAGAGAGAGGCCCCCTGTGGTGACTGAATTAGAGCCTCACACATTAGGCTACTTTCACACTAGGTTTATATATTCCGGTATTGAGCTCCGTCATAGGGGCTCAAAACCGGAATAAAGCGCATCAGTTTTGTCCCCATTCATTGTCAATGGGGACAAAACTGAACTGAAGAGCAGGGAATGCTCCTGAAAGCATTCCGTTCCGTCTTCAGACCAGAGAGCAAACCGCAACGTGCTGAGGTTTGCTCTCCGGTCTGGGCAGCCGCACCAAGACGGAATGACCCCCAATGCAAGTCAATGGGGACGGATCCGTCAATCCGTGCTGCCGCTAGTGTGAAAGTGGCCTTACATTGATAAGTGCAGTGCTCTTCTGTGAACATCTTTAGGCCTAGTTCAGACTTCAGTTATTTGGTCAGTTATTCCCATCAGTTATTGTGTGCCAAAACCAGGTGCGGGTCCAAAAACATAGAACAGGTGCAGATCTTTCCATTATATCGTATCTCTGTGTAGCTACTGGTTTTGGCTCATAATAACTGATGGAAATAACTGACCAAATAACTGATGTGTGAACAGGGCCCTATTATCTAGGCATATCAAAGAGCAAAAGAGCTCTTATAGTTATCCCAATTCTACACCTACTGTTGTAAGGATTATACTGCAGATAGTATCTTTCTCTCACAGCAGCGGCAAACTAAAATTGGGTTCTCTGTCAATATAGGAGTTTTATCTCTACTGGCTGCTACAGAAGGACAATATTTTGTATTTAATTTTCAGCAGTATAGCACTGCTGAAATTTAAAAGAAAAACTGTCATAATTTCTAAAAAAAAAAAAAAAAAGTTTACTGGAAATACTAAGTTTAACCCTTAGAGGACCAGGCAATTTTCCATTTTTGTGGTTTCATTTTTCACTCTCCGTCTTCCCAGAGTCATAACTTTTTTATTTTTCTGTTCATATAGCTTTATGAGAGCTTATTTTTTTGTAGAGAAGTTGTACTTTCTAATGACACCATTTACGGTTGCATACAATGTAGTGCAAAGTGGGAAATAAATTCCAAATGGGGTGGAAAAAAAACACAATTCTGCCACAGTTTTTTGTTTTTATTTTGTTACAGCATTCACTATGCAGTAAAATTGAAGGGTTACCTTTATTTTCCAGGTCAGTAGGATTACAGCGATACCACACTTGTATAGTTTTTCTTGCGTTTTAATACTGAAAAAAATTAATTTTTTTTCATCACCATATTCTGACTCTATAACTTTTTTGTAGTTATACATATGGAGCTGTGTCAGGGCTCATTTTTTGCAGGGTGGTCTGTACTTTTCAGTGACTCAGTGTATGTGACCTTTTGATCATTTTTTACATAAAAATTAAATTTGTGGGGAATCAAAGTGACAAAAAATGGCGAATTGGATGTTTTTATTACACCATTCGCTGTATGGGATTAATTTTCACACGCGGTGATGCCCATCATGTGTATTGTATTGGTTAAGTATTTTGATTTTGGGGAAAGGGGGGTGATTTGAACTTTTATACATAGAGTATGTTTAAAGACGTGACGTCCACTGTACATATATGGCTGAGGTCACAAAGGGGTTGAAAAACAGTTTATCTCTAGTTTCTATCTAAAAACATAAATATGGCTGAAATAACAGACCACTGAATGTGCCCTAAATCGGTGTAAGATTTGATCAAGATTAAGAATTGATCGTCGTTCTTAGGGGTTGTGAGAGCAATGCGTTGGCATGTTTACATAGGACTTGCCTATATGGATGGGATGTGTACAGAGCTCAGTGCTCAGAGAGATGGTATATAAGGAAGTTAAAGTCTTTCAGCTCTCTCTATTATTCAGCCATATTTATCCACTCACAGAAAACCCATTGAAGTCGACCTGTGTAAACGTTGCTTGAGTTTTGCTTGAGTCTGTGTTGCAGTACTTTATTCCACATTTATCATGAGGTTTCATAAATTTGTCTCATCCTTAAACCTAACACTTCTGTCTAGAAAAGCTCCTCCAGTTTTCCTACTTCACCCTCCTACTGGAGTGAGATTGTGACTTAAAAAAAAAAAGTCTAAGTGATAAATTCAAAGTCAAACTCATTAACACTAAGCACTCGAACTTTCTCACTCACATTTCAAACCTGGAGTGAGTGGTGTAAAAGTGCAAAAAGTTGCAAAAGTTTTGTGTAAGGACAAAACTTTGCAAAGGCCCTATTTTGCAACTTTTTGTAGCCAAAATTCTGGAGTGAAAGCATGATAAATCAGGGCCTATGTTTTTAACTTTTCTTCTCCATTTATTCCCCCTGTCAGTGTTCGTGTCATGATTCTAAAACAGCTGGCCGCCATGTAATGCTGGTTATCGATTAGGCCAGAGGGGCCATAAAGAACAAAAGATCTCTTCATCCCCTCCGTGGGACCCAT
Organism: Rhinella marina; assembly: GCA_900303285.1. Taxonomy (NCBI): domain Eukaryota; kingdom Metazoa; phylum Chordata; class Amphibia; order Anura; family Bufonidae; genus Rhinella; species Rhinella marina. The sequence continues at coordinate 887,730 of ONZH01010099.1, read as the reverse complement.
ATACATTTAGGGTGGGTTCCCCCCTGCGTTAGGGTATTGCGTTATAGGTTCCGACGGGACTTTGTTTTCCGTCCTGCTTAACGAAAACCAGACGGATCCGTTATGATTGCCCATAGACTTCAATTATGACGGATCAAAACGAAATGCCTCTTAAAGGCTTCCGTTTTGAATTACGTCTATGAATTCTGTTATATTCCGTTATAAATAGAACCTATAATGGAATACGCTAACGCAAGTGCAAACCTGCCGTAAATATATATGGTATCAATATAGACAACAATGTCTATGACCTTGACCATATAAAAGGACAACGAAAGGAGAGGCAGGTCCAAACCCTTATCTGACTTATAAATCGTTCCGCAGTCATAAAATAACCCACACTGGTACACAGATCGCTTTGTGCTAGACACAATTATGGGCTTCTTCATACTTTGTGCATTAGTTCTGTTTCCTGTCCTCCATAAAAGACAGTGGTAAATATCCCTGAACATTTGCACAATGGGATTTGTACAGAGAAGAATGCTACACCATGATGCACTCCTCTGATCACTGTTGGAGAGCATGTAACACGTAAGATGTACGTGATATCTACTGATGTATTTATACTGCAGTTCTGCACTAGACATGTATGGGGATTCCTAAGTTTTGTCCATTCTGCTCAGCAGGTTTTACTGTGTATTTATCTCACTTCAGCAAATGTTATTTATCATGTAGAGAAAGTTGGACTATCTGATTGTAACATGCCTCAGTTTATGTGTCTGTGGTCCGGGTGAAATCTACTTCTTAACTCAGAAAGCTCTAACTAAACTCAGAACTATTTTACCATTGTTTCATTTTTTTTTTTTTTAATTTTATAAGTTTTTTTTTTCAAGCCTACAAAAATTTTTATGGGGAAAATTTTTTGAACACCATACCTTCATTAAAAAAATGCCAAAACAGCTCAATCATAACACAAAGACACCCGGAAAACACTTTGTATGTTAGATGTTTTTATGTGGGCATAAAAAACTTTGGTTAAAAACATCACAGAAAATGCTGTGAAAAAGGTTCAAAAACTTTTGCACTGAAAATAACACCCGGCATTTTCAACTTCATAGGATTTGTATTTATATACTGTATGTGCTTAGCTCAAATCTAGGAGCGCTATGTGACCAGTAGGACATTCTAAGCTGGCGGAAAAGACTGGACACTCTCTATACTGTAACATGAAAATGTGACAACCCCTCACCACTTGGAATATTTAACAATATAGTGAACTGAAAATTTTATTTTGATATGTATTATGGACAGGGGTGCACCACCAATGAGGTCAGATGAGGGGATCAGGTAGGGGCAAGGGGAAGGGGGCAGCAGAAGGGCCATGGGCAATGAGCGCTTTCATTTTGGCAAAGGGGTTAGGTTAAGAAATTGGCAATGGGGGAGGGGCGCCGTTTCAGTTTTCGCCTCAGGCAGTAGAAAGGCTAGCAGCACCCCTGATTATGGATTATGTAATAATGGATATTTGATGGGATGCAGGCATGGATCCAATGGCTTCTCAAATTTACCTATTGTAGTGACCAATTCTAGTAGCTACCAGCAGAAATTTGAATGTGAATGACTAACAGTATATCTTCAGAACGGATAAGGCTGGGTTCTCATCAGCCTAAGTAAAGCAAAGTATTTGCAAAGTTACTCAAATTCTTTTGTAGATTATATGTAAAGAATAAAATGATGTTTTAGTGTGAACTTGTGTTACTAATTAAAAAACTAAAGAAATGTAACTGTGAGGGCTATGCTGAACTGAGCAAATAGTCTTCCACCTGAGGGACCCACCAAGACATGTGTTTGCTTGTGGGGGGGGGCGGCGGCTATGTATAACTAAGCAAGAAAAAAGTGTTATGTCTAAATTGTTTGCCCAAGAGATGATTTCCAAATTTTACACTAATTATGGTCTGGTTCAAAGAACATTTAGGGAACCTTGCTAAACATTGTAAAAATAAGAAGGACACTCTCAAAGCCAAAAAGCCAGCTGTTACCAGAGCTAAGTAATCCCTCCGTGGTGGCAACACCTGCTACACTAGGATTCCTTATACACATATCATCTAATGTAAGCTATGGCAGGGCTTGAAATACAATAACCCATTATTTTTGATTACACATATTTTGAAGGTCTTAAAATCTTCCAAGCATGTATGCAGATTAGAATGATGAGTACTCTCTACCTACACATTTGAATCACATGAATGAGTTGTATAATACAAAGCAAGTGGGCAGCAGTGGAGATGCCAGGGTCCCCAGGGACCTTGGCAGGGGACAGGAGGAAATGAAGTCAAATTGATTTGAAAGATCCGGTCCAGCTGCATTGCACTTTTCCCATGCATTATTCTAGGCCATCTCAGTCTCCCATGGATTGAGTTACACAAAAACCCTTAGTAGATATATACAGTGGGGAAAAAAAGTATTTAGACAGCCACCAATTGTGCAAGTTCTCCCACTTAAAAAGATGAGAGAGGCCTGTAATTGACGTCATAGGTAGACCTCAACTATGAGAGACAAAATGAGAAAACAAATCCAGAAAATCACATTGTCTGATTTTTAAAGAATTTATTTGCAAATTATGGTGGAAAAATAAGTATTTGGTCACCTACAAACAAGCAAGATTTCTGTCTCTCACAGACCTGTAACTTCTTCTTTAAGAGGCTCCTCTGTCCTCCACTCATTACCTGTAGTAATGGCACCTGTTTGAACTTGTTATCAGTATAAAAAACACCTGTCCACAACCTCAAACAGTCACACTCCAAACTCCACTATGGTGAAGACCAAAGAGCTGTTGAAGGATACCAGAAACAAAATTGTAGACCTGCACCAGGCTGGGAAGACTGAATCTGAAAGATTGAATCTATTTAAGTGGGAGAACTTGCACAATTGGTGGCTGACTAAATACTTTTTTTCCCACTGTATGTGTAGTAAATTAGCTTAGGCAAACCTCACAGGTTATTCGTGTGAGTAAAGCACATAGATTGTTTACATTGCATAGTTTAATTTCTTTGCGTCCACCCATTATGTTCTGTGAACATTGTAAACTACTTGTCACAGGGTATAATAGACTAAGAATTCAGATTTAAAATGGTTCCCTATATGAGGGGGACCTTTTGGAACTTCATGCTGCATTATTTCGTCCCTGTGAGAGAATTAATTTCTTCTCTCTGAACTTCCATTAAATAGTATATTCAGATATCCTTCTTCGCTGGCACCATTATGAGCAACATGGCCACGGTATGTTAAAAATTTTTGTGCTGTTCCTTTTTACTGTACTGAGGGTCGGCCAATTCCTTGCACATGTTGTCATACTAAATCTTTACTTTCTGGCTTATAGGACTTTGGTTTCTAAACCAAAACCTTGTCCAGCTTGGCCATAGCTAATTTGGATCTTAGGTTATCCCTGTTCAAGTACTGTCTGATGCCATGTGTGACATCTACTGCATGCCCTGTGATTCTGTTTTAGTTATGTGGTGAACCTTGGGGTCTTTACTAACATTTGTCCTTTATGGGAAACCAGGTGAAGATAGTCATACGGCACATATTATTGAGTCTTTAAATATCCTGTGAATTTTCATGCTGTGTAGGTAGAACACAAAAGCTGTGTTCTCACACATACACCTTTCATCATTAGCACTCTCCGTCTCCCATCCCCTGGATTCCTCCCATGTTGGTTGTAGTAATAGTCAACAGTCATAACACAACTTAAATTGATGGCTATGAGAACAAAAGTGACGTTGTCTATAATTTTCTGATTGCAGGTAGTTTGGGGGTAGTCTCAAGGTCACTTTCTTCTTTCTTTCTCATAGCCAACTATGTAAGCCTAAACCATGCAGTTTAAAATGTCTATTGTTTTCTGTAAAATATAAAACGAAGAAAGGATGGAATTCTGTTTTCTTTCTTTGGAAGCCTGCCACATCCATATATCTTTATGATGCTGCCTCTCTCTCAAGAGTCCCCTTGTTCTTTGGTGGTGGTTGGCAAAGTACAGACGCAAGCAATTGTTAAGCAAGCATTATAAAACTATTTTAACAGAGAAGCACTACTTTCTAGTTGTCACTCGAGGAACAAACTAGAAACTGTTATAACAAGCCATTGTTGGTCATTGTTGAAATACCAACCATGTAAAGGCTTACTTTGGTTAGGCTACAGCCTTAAAAATGTGATTTGTTTCTTAGCCATCTCATCAGCACAAGACCTAGAAATCAATGGATGCCCCATAAAGTTCATCTTTTGTAGTTTTCTCCATAGCACTGCATTTTTGTGGTCTTACTACAGTCATGGAGTAAAGCCTAGTTATATAGACGACAGACCTAAAATACATTGTTCTAACCATATACCCTCCTGAATATACTATAAAATAGCACCCAATCAAATGAGTGGGCAACCATGTAATCAGAGGCGTAGCTAGAGTTTCAGCACATACTTGAGTGGGCCCCCCACTTAGTGGCTTCCCAAACGCACGTTTCCAACTTCACAGGCACATACTACTAGTTGTGGTTATAATATTGTATTAGAAAGATGACCGTATAAACTCCTAGATCATCTATGCTGTTAAGTACAGTACAATAGACTTTCTACATACCCTAGTCTAAATACTCTACCACATAATGCAGTAAAATATAGGAGTAATAGGAGTAAAAAACAAGGGTACTCCTATGTTAAAGGAAACCTGTCCCCAGTTTTTACATCACTAAACTAACAGTCCCCTGCCCCCATCAGACCTCAGATCAGCTTAATGTGCCCCCATGAGACCACAGATCAGCGTATTGTGCCCCCATCAGACCTCAGATCAGCGTATTGTGCCCCCATCAGACCCCAGATCAGCAGAATGTGCCCCCATCAGACCTCAGATCATCAGAATGTGCCCCCATCAAACCTCAGGTCAGCAGAATGTGCCCCCATCAGACCTCAGATCATCAGAATGTGCCCCCATCAGACCTCAGATCAGCAGAATGTGCCCCCATCAGACCTCAGATCATCAGAATATGCCCCATCAGACCTCAGATCAGCTTAATGTGCCCCCATCAGACCTCAGATCAGCTTAATGTGCCCCATCAGACTTCAGATCATCAGAATGTGCCCCCATCAGACCTCAGATCATCAGAATGTGCCCCCATCAGACCTCAGATCATCAGAATGTGCCCCCATCCGACCTCAGATCAGCAGAATGTGCCCCCATCAGACCTCAGATCATCAGAATGTGCCCCCATCAGACCTCAAATCAGCAGAATGTGCACCCATCAGACCTCAGATCAGCAGAATGTGCCCCCATCAGCCCTCAGATAAGCGTATTGTGCCCCCATCAGACTTCAGATCAGCAGAATGTGCCCCCATCAGACCTCAGATCATCAGAATGTGCCCCCATCAGACCTCAGATCAGCAGAATGTGCCCCCATCAGACCTCAGATCAGCGTATTGTGCCCCCATCAGACCAGCAGAATGTTCCCCCATCAGACCTCAGATCAGCGTATTGTGCCCCCATCAGACCTCAGATCAGCAGAATGTGCCATCCATCAGACCTCAGATCAGCAGAATGTGCCCCCATCAGACCTCAGATCAGCGTATTGTGCACCCATCAGACCTCAGATCAGCAGAATATGCCCCATCAGACCTGAGATCAGCTTAATGTGCCCCTATCAGACCTCAGATCAGCTTAATGTGCCCCCATCAGACCTCAGATCATCAGAATGTGCCCCCATCAGACCTCAGATCAGCAGAATGTTCCCCATCAGACCTCAGATCAGCAGAATGTTCCCCATCAGACTTCAGATCAGCAGAATGTGCCCCCATCAGACCTCAGATCAGTAGAATGTGCCCCCATCAGACCTCAGATCAGCAGAATGTGCCCCCATCAGACCTCAGATCAGCGTATTGTGCCCCCATCAGACCTCAGATCAGCGTATTGTGCCCCCATCAGACTTCAGATGAGCAGAATGTGCCCCCATCAGACCTCAGATCATCAGAATGTGCCCCCATCAGACATCAGGTCAGCGTATTGTGCCCCCATCAGACCTCAGATCAGCAGAATGTGCCCCCATCAGACCTCAGATCATCAGAATGTGCCCCATCAGACCTCAGATCATCAGAATGTGCCCCCATCAGACCTCAGATCAGCAGAATATGCCCCCATCAGACCTCAGATCAGCAGAATGTGCCCCCATCAGACCTCAGTTCAGCGTATTGTGCCCCCATCAGACCTCAGATCAGCCTACCCAGCTACATAAGGTTAAAATAAAAACCTGCCCTCCGGTCCGGCGCTCCTCTCTCTTCCCTGGCTTGTGCACGCAGCGTCAGGTCATAGTTTGTGCGGGCCAGGGAAGAGAGCGGAGCCCCGGACCAGAGGGCAGCCGCAGCGCAGGACAGTTAAGAAAGGATTTTATTTTAACACCTTATATGGCAGGGTGGGCTGATCTGAGGTCTGATGGGGGTCCCTACATACAAGTGAGCGCTTCCATAATGGAAGGGCTCACTTGTATTCGCCTGATTGTACTAAGGCCATCCCTGCTGGGCCCCCCAGAGGCACTAGGCCCGGAGCCGTCGCCGCCCCCCCCCCCCCCGCCCCTCCGGTAGCTAAGCCTCTGTATGTAATGCAAGTTCCTCTTGAGCCCAACAGAAGAGAAGTAGTAACAACATTCTGTAATAGTTCCCTGTTATATTATATGTATACACTTACAGTATATTGTAGTGTGATTTGGCACAGCATTGCTTTTGCCTGTTTTAGTTTCTTTGGTTTAGGTTTGCTACATTTTTGCTTTCAATCCCTATAGCAATAGCTCCATTGTTCTCTAAGGACCTTGAAGAGCTATAGATTTTTATGGTCCACGGCCTCTCTTGCTTGAAATAGACGAAATACAGTAGCAATAATTTGTAACAATTTGAATGGAAATACTTGATAGTAAAAGACAGTGTATTATTATAGTGTTGTCTGGGTTAATAAAATAAAAAAACAGGGGATCCCAGGGCTATCTATTAGCCAAAGCAAGCCATGCTAGTGCAAAAGTTATGTAATGCTCCATTTCTCCTGTGGGGGTGCTGCAGGGGAGTTGAACACTTGTCCCACAAATTACAGTTAATCACTGGAGGTCCCAGCAACAGGACCCCTATGATCAGCCTACTGCCAGAGGACCCTTCTGCAAGTGCTGCAGTATTGCATCTCCTGGCCATTGCCTGGTCTACTTTTCTATCTTAAAGTGACCAAGAAGATCTGAGGGGACATAAAATGCTTCCATGTGCAGAACTGTATACTAAAGTGTTTTCTATGTAAATTACAGATACAAGCTTAAACAGCATTCATTTTCTGTAACAGTGGTTGTTGTCCAGTAAATTTCCTCTGCTACATTTAACCTATAGTGCTTCCATTAATCCACACTGTTGCAATTTTAGTGGATTTACTGCTTTTCCCAATTTATATTTTTGTGTTTGTTTTACTAATCCCTTCCCCTGCAGTATATGTATTTTTTTTATTTCCCTGAATCACATATTTCTGCTTGTCAGATTTACTCTAGGGAGTAATAGTGCGAGGGTAACGGGGATCTAGAAATCCGTTTTTCCCGGCACTGGCTCAACCAAATCCGCTTATTGTGGCTCGCCTAAGGATTACCAGTGCTTATGGGCTCAGAGCATGCTCTCAGAATCATACTCAGCGCTCCAAACCACAGTGAGGTGAAATGCAGGGTTTGGTACAGGAGAAGATGTGCCAGACAGCCATTCTACATTGGCGAGCGACTTCACTATAGAAACACACCTTCAGTAAAACTGTCCTCTTTATTTTCCTCTGTGGGTATAAATTGAGACATGCAGAACCTGTCATGATGAGCATGCTTCTCAAACTACAGGCAGAGTATAATAGAAAAGGAGCAGCTCAGGGTGTAACTAGAACTTTTTGTTTTTTTGGTGACCCCAAAAAGGCCACAAAACCCCATAGAATGGTGCATTTGGTATTTTTAGGACACAACAACACTAATACCACGCTGTCAGACTGGCATCAGAACTTTACTTAGTGACTACGGGATTTGGCGGCATACAAAAGAAGGCCCCTGGAAATGTCACAGATGCAGTCATAAGATACAGTTCTAATGACTGTGATTGAAAAAGGATTTATCTAGCCTGTTGTCTGCTCTATGTTAACCCTTTCAGTCTACACATAGAATGAGAGCAGGTGCTGTAGAAGATGGCAGACCCTACTACAAATATGTCATGGGATTATCAGCCTGCACGTGGAGTAGAATAGGTCAGAATGCTAGAGATTGGTGAATTAAACCGCCCCTGTAGCAATTTAATTAATTACTGTCAATCTGACAGTGAAGGGAGGTGCATTCTTAAAACCCTGTCTGGGGCACCAAGAGAACTTGTCTTGCCCCTGCCACTACATTCACGTGACACTGGTTCACAGACTTTATGCAGAGGACTAACCTAATATATAGGATTTGGATCCATCTACTCTAATTTATAGGATCCGGTACGGTGGTATCTTGTGCAGGTCTATCTGTTGTGACGATCTCTGCTTAGTTTTGGAGATAATAGGTCATCAGAAACTGCCTGCAAGGTGTACAATAACCCTCGGAGCAGAACTATTTCCCGGCTTTTATTCCTGTGTTTACCTGCTGCCCAGGTGATATGTTGTGTTTGTGTACATTAAAGGGCACCTCCTCATTTATCAGCCGGATGAAGGCACGGCACACGCAGGGAAATGCTAAATATGAATGCGTGCCAGGTATTACCCGCAGCATGACAATGAAGCCTAGAACAGCTAATAATTCAGAAAATCTGCCACAAAATGCAAGGATAACCGTGAAGTGTGCATGAAGTGAACATAGTTTTATTGTTAAAGGGTTATTCATTGTGTAGGTCATAAAAATGAACAATGTTTACATGCTACTAAAAAGCCATCCAGTTAAGAGGTACATTTAGTTACCTAGTACAACGCTACCTGGTGTTCAAAGGGTATGGCAGTGTGAACATCCACCTCCCCACTGTGGTCTTTGCATAGTGATCCCTTGTTCACTGTAGAGCAGTCAAAATAGCATGTTTATCAGAGAAGGAGCAGAGATTCTGTGCAGTAGCATGGCATCATAGCTGAGAAGACTCTTTGCAGGGGAAGTAAAAAGGAACTATATTGTAACTGCCAGAGGGGGAAGGAGTCTGCCTCCAGGAGCACAGATTAGCACACAGAAGCAAGACGATAATGAAAAATCATTGTTAATTTTTTTTATGCTAGAAATACTGGAATTTACTTTACAACAGCTATTAGCCTTTCATGATAGGCGATAATTACCTGAATTGGGGGGGGGGGTACGATCACTAGGAGCTATGGAGCTCCTGTGCATAGTTCACCATTGCTATGTATATACAAGGAACACAGAACCCCTGTTCTCATTATAGGCCGTGCACCTACCTATTCAACCCTGGCATGACCACTTTAAATATTAGTTTACAGTATAATGTTCTCAGAAAAGATCTCTTATACATTAGAAGTGTTCTGTATGGCTACAAAAAATATCAAAAATTTTCACAGTTGCCTAGAAAATCATCAACAGAGCAGCAGCATGGAGGAAATTATAAAGAAATACTCAGCAGTGTAGATGTGAATCCAGTAGCTGTGAGACTGCAAAATACACGAAGCAGCATGTCTGTTTGTGTCTCTCTGCTTCTTACTTCCTCCTTCCTTCTACATAGACATCCATGTTCAGCATGTAATCTGATCTATTAGCAGGGGCGTAGCTAAAGGCTCATGGGCCATGGTACAAGAGTTCATCTTGAGCCCCCCTTCCCTCAGTGCTTTGTGGCCAGGGGCAGGGGAGCACATAGCCTTCATGATGCCTGGGCCAAAAATTGAAATAGCACTCCCCACCATGCCAAATTCTTGACCTAACCCCTTCCCTCCAGCTAGAGGTGTAACTTGACCAGCATGCACTTTCTATAATACCGGTGTCTTTGGGCCCCCTCAGGCTCCTGGGCCCGGTAGCGACTGCTACCACTTCACCCCCTACAGCTACGCCCCTGACTATTATCGAGTTGAAGGTTTGTCTCCCATCTCCCAAGACAGATTTAGCAGTGAATTCAGAGTGAGTAAACGTTTTAGGAGGGAGGGGGAAGTGGAACCTGATGAGTGAGAAAGAAGCATTTTTGCTCATAAGATGCATTACAAAGTTTCTTATATTTGCATGTGCTGTTAATTTTTGCAAAGTTTGCTGACAGGACAGTGACCATTTAACCCATCCTCCCTTTCAATATCTTCCAGCCATCTGATGTCTATGGAGAAACAAAGCCCTCCTCTCCCCAGTCTGAAATGGCTTTTTAAGCCAATGTTTTTCTGTACCCATCATGCCAATCGAAATCCAAGTTTACTGATGTACTGAAATATAAAGAGGTACAAATTTAGTATCCAGGTGTTATATACTGAATGGACATGCCCAGAAGAAAAAGATTATTATCATGTATTTATAGAGTGCCAACATGTTCTGTAGAGCTCTTTACACAGCTGGCACATGCAGTGCAACTGGGGATGCCCTCATACTTTCATACTCAGTAGTGTACTTACATATCCAATGCCTTAGGCATCTGTCACACGGGGGCAAATTTAATTATTAATTTGGCATGTACAGCAGAAGCAATAATTGTTCCATGTGACCAGAAAGCGCTGCCTTTATTTGTACAGCCAGTAATGTTTTCTCAGTACACAAGATACTATAGCATGAAACGTGGGTTGTACTTTGACTCCCTCTGTGTGATAGAAGTCCTGGTCTCTTCACACTACCCGGTCCCTGTCACATGCTGTTTGATTTGGCTGTACTACACGGTGTTCAAGGGTGCAGATATTTACACAAAAATGATCTCCTGATCAGATAGTATATGCCAGCACTGATCTAGTTTGGGGGGAAATCAGTAAAACAACATGTTAAGAGTATTATTCTGTAAAATCAAGACTAGCAGTATAGGTTCCCAACTGTAAAATTGTCTCAGATTCTGTTTAAATGTTTGTTAGTTATATCTGTTTCTCAGAAGGCTGAGTGACAACCAATTTGGCTGGTATTATATGTATGTCACAGGGTTTGCTGTAGAGCTTTTCAAAATTCGTATAGGACAAATATGCCTAGTTTGGCAATGATACAGGACAGTGACGTACATACTGTAGATAAAGGAGGTCACAGAAAAGATAAAAACTGTACATGCTTGATACCATCCTTTTCCCCTAAATAACTAATTGACACCCTAATTGACACCCAACTCATTTAAAGAGAATCCATCATGTTGAACATAGTGTATGATATGGCAGCAGCATGTTATAGATCAGGAGGAACTGACTATATTGATATATAATTTTTGTTGGAAAAACTTCAGTATAATAGCTACACATAGGACTGCACCTCATTTTCACCAATATAACTAACAGCACTGTCCCATAAAAGATTACAAATGCATTCCAAACATACCTGTGTGCACTTTGGAGGTCATTTACTAACCAGAAATACGCCTATATTAGACATGTTTCTGGTGCAGATTGCCAGGCAAAGGTCCAAATCTGCGACTTTTCCCTGCTCACGCCACGTCTAAAAAAGTAGGCAGGGAAGGGGAGAGCAGGCTCGTCTTATCATTTTCTACACCTCGTTTAGGTGTAGAAAATGGTCTAAATGTAAGACAGCTAGGAAGCTCGCCTACTTTAGAAGCAACGGTGGATCCGCTGAAGTTATGTAGAGGCCGGTGCCTCTACATAACTGTGGTGGATCCACCGCCAGTTATAGGGGATATTAAGATCTGCATCTAACACTCCGGTCTTTATAAATGACCCCCTTTGTGTCTTTATTCCATGTCCAGGTTAAGCACTTTTATTCTGCTGGAAAACAGCTTCTAAGTGCCTGGATTTGCTGATTCAAGTGACCAAAGCAAACCAGACTGAAGACAGGAGTGCTGCTTTAGCTGCTCATATCTTGGGATTGATAGCAGCTAGAAATATGGCCTTCCAAGTTTTCAAACCATACCAGAATCACAGCATTATATCCACTATATCGGAAGATATAGCTGTTAGAAATTGAGTAGGGAGTGAAAGCTATTTTTACTTTCACTGTTATCTGGGCACTTGAGAACTGTTTTTTTAAGCAAAATAAAAGCACTTTTCCTGGACATGGAATAAAGACACAAAGGGGGGTCATTTACTTACAAAAATAATTCTAAATTAGGCATATTTTTGGTGCAGATTGCGGCACAAAGGTTATTTGTGCTGCAATCCGCGAATTTTCCTCGCTCACGCCAGGTCTAAAAAAGCGTGCGTGGGGACAGGATCCATGCGCAAAGTCTTACAACCATTTGAGATGATTAGATGATCCTGGATGGTGCTTCCACTCTCTAGGGGCCATAGCCATGGGCATAACTAGCACATTAGCAGGCGTAGCAGCTGCTATGGGGCCCCAATAAGTATCAGGTAACATCACCACTCAGAAGTATGTGCAGTTTGCAATATACTGTATATGGCAATGGAAGAGTGCATTACATTTTGTATTATTTCTGTGCTGTGACATCATTAATTAATTTCCTTACATCACCATGGATATTATTATACTATTATGATATCACTATGAGCCTTTTGTTGTACTGTGACATCACTGTGAGCATTATACCTGTGCAGTAACCGCGTCACTGTGTGCATTATCCCTGTGCATTAGGAAAGCCAAAGTAACCATAACCCTCTCATAATCATTCTACCGAAGGTGGTCATGATTCTACATTTTGCTATGGGGCCACATAGATCCTAGTTACGCCCCTGCCCATAGTACTTGCAGTGGTGTTATGTACATCCTTGACATAGGATTAGGGGAAGTATCATTATCTGGAAGCGCTGGGATACAGTTTGTAACAGGATCAGAAATATTGATTGTCATCTAGCTTTCCCAGAAATGGACATCTATAAGAGACAGATACAATTTGAGAGATGAGGAAGACTGAGGAACCTATTGTTACCTAGTTATGAACAATTATACATTGTCCTATCATTGTATCGTACCTGCCTATTACATTCTGTGTGCTTTTTATTTAGTCCTATGGTGGATGATTTTCATTCTTATTCTGAAGCTCCTTTTAAAATGTTCACTTGCAATATGATTAAAGACACTGCTAAAAGCCTGGAACGTACAGCACGGCCGCAGGACTGCGGGGTATGTCATTAAGCAGGGTTGTCTTCACATTCCCAGAAACCTGCAGAACATCTCTAATGAACTTCGAGTTGAATGGGTTTATTCCACCCAAGGACAGGCTGTGGTAGGCAGCTGTCACCAGAGGTTCTGCTCTGATCTAGTCACGCTCTGTTAATTCCTGTACAGTGCATTATGGGTAATTGAATGTGAGCACTGCACAGGGTATGGGCAGAGTTTGCATGCTATAGCAGACACCACCTATAGTCATATCAGTTATTTACTTATCTACAGTAATTGGCTTGTCTGTCTGAAGCTTAAATTTCTCATCATTGTAGTCAAGCTTTTCTTTAGTTTAACCCTTTCCTAGGAAGAAATAGTGACCATGTAGTGAGAGCATTTATAAAAGACAACATAAGGGGTTGTTGTGAAATAAAATTGCTATTAACTACATATATGTAGATATATATGGCAGTTTTTAACCCACAAATATGTACAGTGCCTTGCGAAAGTATTCGGCCCCCTGGAACTTTTTAACCTTTTGCCATATTTCAGGCTTCAAACAAAAAGATATAACATTTTAAATTTTTGGTGAAGAATCTACAACAAGTGGGTCACAATTGTGAAGTGGAACGAAAGTTATTAGATCATTTAAACTTTTTTGTAATAATAAAACTGAAAAGTGGGGCTTGCAAAATTATTCGGCCCATTTACTTTCAGTTCAGAAAACTCACTCCAGAAGTTTATTGAGGATCTCTGAATGATCCAATGTTGTCCTAAATGACTGATGAAGATAAATAGAATCCACCTGTGTGTAATCAAGTCTCCGTATAAATGCACCTGCTCTGTGATAGTCTCAGGGTTCTGTTTAAAGCACAGAGAAGCATCATGAAGACCAAGGAACACACCAGGCAGGTCCGTGATACTGTTGTGGAGAAGTTTAAAGCCGGATTTGGATACCAAAAGATTTCCCAAGCATTAAACATCCCAAGGAGCACTGTGCAAGCGATCATATTGAAATGGAAGGAGTATCAGACCACTGCAAATCTACCAAGACCCGGCCGTCCCTCTAAACTTTCATCTCAAACAAGGAGAAGACTGATCAGAGATGCAGCCAAGAGGCCCATGATCACTCTGGATGAACTGCAGAGATCTACAGCTGAGGTGGGAGAGTCTGTCCATAGGACAACAATCAAAACACTTCACAAATCTGGCCTTTATGGAACAGTGGCAAGAAGAAAGCCATTTCTCAAAGATATCCATAAAAAGTCTTGTTTACAGTTTGCCACAAGCCACCTGGGAAACACACCAAACATGTGGAAGAAGGTGCTCTAGTCAGATGAAACCAAAATCGAACTTTTTGGAAACAATGCAAAACGATATGTTTGGTGTAAAAGTAACACAGCTCATCACCCTGAACACACCATCCCTACTGTCAAACATGGTGGTGGCAGCATCATGTTTTGGGCCTGCTTTTCATCAGCAGGGACAGGGAAGATGGTTAAATTTATGGGAAGATGGATGGAGCCGAATACAGGACCATTCTGGATGAAAACCTGTTGGAGTCTGGAAAAGACCTGAGACTAGGACGGAGATTTATCTTCCAACAAGACAATGATCCCAAACATAAAGCAAAATCTACAATGGAATGGTTCAAAAATAAACGTATCCAGGTCTTAGAATGGCCAAGTCAAAGTCCAGACCTGAATCCAATTGAGAATATGTGGAAAGAGCTGAAAACTGCTGTTCACAAACCATCCAACCTCAAAGAGCTCGAGCTGTTTTGCAAGGAAGAATGGGCAAGAATTTCAGTCTCTAGATGTGCAAAACTGGTAGAGACATACGCCAAGCGACTTGCAGCTGTAATCGCAGCAAAAGGTTGGCGCAACAAAGTATTAATGCATTAATAATTTTGCATGCCCCACTTTTCAGTTTTATTATTACAAAAAAAGTTTTAACGATCCAATACATTTTGTTCCACTTCACAATTGTGACCCACTTGTTGTTGATTCTTCACCAAAAATTTAAAATGTTATATCTTTTTGTTTGAAGCCTGAAATGTGGCAAAGGGGCCGAATACTTTCTCAAGGCACTGTATATACATAACTTATAACCTGCAGACTTCTCCAGTTCATTTTGCAAGAAACAATTGAAGTGTCCTACAACAGGTTCTCAATTATGTTGCACAAAGGTTCAACTGATGTTACTGATTCACCCTAAAGTAGGATTTGGAATTTGGATGCATGGTATGGTGTAGCATTTTGTTATCTTAAGGTCATGTTTACACGAGGAGATACTATATACTTACTATGTATCCATTTCTTCCTTTACAGGTCCATGTGAACAGCTTCCAGTTCAAAAGCTGAGCTGAACAAGTCACCTCAAGATCTGGTGTCTTGGGGTTGGCTGCCCCATGCACATCGATGGTACCATGGCCAGTCCACACGATCCATTGAGTTGGTCATCTTCTCCAAATCTTATTGTTGATACAATACGAGATGATAAGGAGTACATCGTGGGGTATGGTGATCACACCACATCTGGTCACCTTCAGTCTCAAGAGACTCAGGAGAAGTGTGATAACTTAGAAAATGCTAACAGCCCAGTCACAGCAGCTGTCCTGACCTCCATCAGTGAAGACTCCAGAGATCAGTTTGAGAACAGTGTCTTGCAACTGAGGGACCAAGATGAAGTCGAGAATATTGCACCTCAAGGCAGCAGTCACTCAGGAGATGGAGGCAGCAATAGTGGTACTGAAGACATCAAAATACATTTTAGTCGATCTGGGAGTGGAAATGGAGGATTCTTGGAGGGACTTTTTGGCTGTCTACGGCCTGTATGGAATATGATAGGCAAGGCTTATTCTACGGATTATAAACTGCAACAGCAAGGTAAGGAAAAATGCAATGTAAAAAATGTATTTTTCTAGAAAATAGGTAATTTTTTAATGAAAACAAGTGGTGCAGCCTGTTAAGAAACTAGAAAGACAAAAGGCCACTTAATAATTAAGAAATTTGGCAGTGCCAAAAATACGCTTGCGTATCCTGCATTTCATATTTCCCACAGAGCTTCAGCTAACATCTGGAGCTGGCAAAGAACGTGCAAAAAAGACAGCTAAACATTTTGAAAGTCCAGAAAAATGCTACTAAAGTGTCAAATCATGCTAATGGTGGGTCGATAATTTGTTACCCGTATGCACTCCATGTGTCACATGTAGACACCATGTGAAACATTACTAAGATAGCTTATTAAAGGGAAGCATATCTGAAGGCAACAGGGTGACGGAGATCCTGACTCCTAACCAACATTCTGGGTCACTTTCTTGAATTGGCTCAGTCATTTTAGTAAAATCAGTAATGAGCAGCTCCAGCCCTAACCAAACTGCGGAGTTTGGTTCTGGCCCATATATATATATATATATATATATATATATATATATATATATATATATAATCTTGGGCTCTATTCACATTGGCTTCAAGAGTTCCATCATTTTGATTGCAGTGCTATTCTTGTTGTCAAGACGAAGGAGCCTTTGATAGTACCCCAATAAGACTATATTATAAGTCAGTAGGGTCCAATGGTCTCTGTTTAGATCCATCCAATAATGAAGTATATATGCTAAATATTCTCTATACCACCATGTACCTATGTTAACCATGTTTTTCTGCTTTCATATTAAAGGGCTTCTCAGGTTTCAGGATCTTCTGACATGTCTTTTAGGCAGAGAAGCTGCTAAACAGCATTACAGATCTCGGGCCCCCTATGAGAATGGCTTAGGGGATGGTTGCAGCTGTATTATAATTCACTCCAAATGTTAGCGGGTGAAATAAATAGAAAAACGGATACTGCTGTCAGCATCTGCTTAGACTATACCAATCAACAACGCATCAGCAAAATACACAAATAAATGCCCATTGTGGCACAAATCTCTGTGTTCTTCTAGGCAGAGAGATGCATTGAAGTTTCTCCATCTTTTCTGATGTCGCTGAGCAGATGGCTCACCCCCTCCCCTCCACTGACTATTGTCTGCAGCAGCAGGACACGGATTATAGCATTTATTGTTTACTACTGAGTGAGGAGCTTGTGTGTCAGTCTGTGTCTATGTCTTATAGTCATGTGGAGGGCATGGCAAGGCCAGAAAGGTGGGAGTGGGGTCTAGCACACAGAAGCTGATAATATATTCCACTCTCAAGGGAATTCTGCCCACAATGACAGAAATGTGTTTTTTCATTGGGGAGAGGGTGAAATATATAGTTGTCAGCTGTTAATTGCTCCTTGGACAGTAACAGCATTAAAGGGGTTGTCTCACTTCAGCAAAAGGCATTTATCATGTAGACAAAGTTAATACAAGGCACTTACTAATGTATTTTGATTGTCCATATTGCCTCTTGCTGGCTTGGTTCATTTTTCCATCACATCATGCACTGCTCGTATCCAGGGGTTACAAACACTCTGCAGTCCCACAGCGGTGGTTGTGCTTGCACACTATAGGAAAAAGCATTGGCCTCTCTGGTGGCTGGGACTGAGGGAGCGCGCATAGGCACGCATGAACAGCAGCTCCCATCCAAGCCTGCGCTGCAGCAGTGGCCATAACCCCTGGATAGGAGCAGTGTATAATGTGTTGGAAAAATGAATCAAGCCAGCAAAGGAGACAATATGGTCAATCACAATACATTAGTTAGTGCCTTTTATTAACTTTGGGGCACATTTATTAAGACCAACGTTTTAGACGCTGGTCTTAATAAAGCCCTGAGCTGGAGGTGGATCCGCCGCAGTTATGAAGAGGCACCGGTCTCTCCATAACGTCACCACATCCAGCGCCAGTTCTAAATTTAAGACAGCTTCCTAGCTGTCTTACATTTAGACCATTTTCTACACCTAAAACAGGTGTAGAAAATAATGAATGAGACAGGCCTGCCAGCCTGTCCCCTTCCCCACCCATGCCATGCCCACAATTTTAGACCTGGCATGAGTGGGAAGGAGTTGCAGATAGTGATGCAACTAACCATTACGCCGCCATCTGCGCCTGAAATACACCTAATTTAGGCATATTTCAGTACAGTAAATGACTCCCTTTATCTACATAATAAATGTAATTTGCTGAAGTGCGTCAACCCCTTTAAGCATCTCTTAAGCATTGGTGTCACTACACAGTATAGTTCCTGTTATTCTGCATACTAGGTGCCCCTCATGAAAGATGAAAATGTAAAAATATCATATAATTAAAAGGTACCCAGGTTAAATATCCCCCTCCCCCAGAGCAACAGTAAATGAAGAAGTCATACTTGCCCTGAAGCTTCCAGCGTAATGCTCCAGACCTTCCAGCACTGTTTGTTTTCCTTGGTGCAGCAGTGACAACCCAACTGCTGAGGACAGTGGTTGGCTGCACAGCGACCATTCACTGTTTTTTAATTAACTTGGACAACCCCTTTAAAACTTAAGGTGGATTTATACAGGCCGAGCTAAACCCTATTGTCAGGAAGACAGCGTTCCTTCCTGACAGTCGGCTGCTTGTCCAGTGGAGGTGAAGTGCTGCATTTATATGCAGTGATCACCTCCACAGTATGAAGACAAGGGATCGCTATTGCGATCCTTCGTCTTCATATGGCTGCACTGTTTATGGGCAGCAGATTGTTGTTTAGACCGCACAATCTGCTGCCCAGAAACAATAATTTAGGTGCCTGCACTAACAACAGTTTCACCCAATTCACCTTTAGACAGGCAGATTATCGGGAACGATTTCCCAGAAACATTCGATGCCAATAATCTGCCCGATTATCTGGCTGTCGAAATCCACCTTTAAAATATTTTAAATCTAGTCTAACAGCATTATTTTATAAAATAACCTATATCCAGCTTTTAAGTGTCCCACTTATCTAGCAACACCAGTCTGTTTCCTGCCGTTTAGAGTCCCTGCCATCCGGAAGTGGCAGCATCCCATTTCTCTTCATGTGACTGCTGCAGCCAACCACTGGCCTCTGCAGTCACGTGGTGTGCTGTTCATACACAATTGATCAGACTGACAGTGCTGTAGTGGTGGGACATTTAATAGATGAGTTTGGGTTAATGTTTTATTTTATAATGTTTCATGCTCATAGACTCATTTTAAAATATCATCATTTTAAAGGCTTTGTCTCATTAAAACAATCCTTTTCCACATGCCCTATTAGGACACCTGGACATCATAATGGGGGATTCATGGCTGAAACAATAGAACCAAATGGAATTAAAAACATCATATAGCATACAAATGTGTGTCTGGGTGCAACCTCCAGCTGTTATTGTTGGGTGTTTTTGAATGTAATCGCCAAGCCAACCTCATTTCTGAAAGGGGATGTTGAGGTGAGATGTAATAAACAATGAGGCTAAATGTCCATGACCGTATGTATTTTGTAGTTCACAAACCACGGATCCACAAAATAAGGATAATAGCCATGTTCATGTTGCAACTTTTTTGTAGAATGTCTATTATTGTCTGCAAAACAGACAAAAATGGGACATGTTCTATAATCTGCGGAGCTGCTGTGGTTTTCACGCATTTTTTGCGGTCCCATAGAAATTAATGGGTTTGCACACAATCCGCAAAAAAATGCAGATTTGACGTGGTCCGAAAATATGGTCATGTGCATGAGGCCTTGTAATGAGCAGGTCCAGTTCCACACCCAGGGTGTTAGGACAAAGAAAAGAACAAAAGCTATATTAAGATTATCCAATAAAAACAAAAAGGCAAATAATATACAGGGTGAGTCAGAAGTTTCAGGACCCCCTTTTATTTCAAAATGAAAGGTAAATGAAATCTCTGAATACACCAGCAAATAATGGGTGAAGCCTATCTTTTAAACTATGCCCGGAACATGGCTGCCATCTTGAAAGTTATCATATTGGATCAAGGGCAAATTTTTTAAATGGGAAGGGGTCATTTAGCATATCAACAAAGACCGGAATTTTCTCAGAAATCGATTGCCACAATTAGATTTGCAATGTCTCTTGTGGTTCAAAAGTTATGAACACAGAAAGTTTGAACTATTGAACTTTCTGTGTTGATAACTTTTGAACCACAAGAGACATTGCAAATCTGATTGCAGCAATCGATTTCTGAGAAAATTCTTCTTTGATATGCTACATGACCACCCCCTTCCCAAATTTGCTCTTGATCCAGTATGCCAGCTTTCAAGATGGCAGCCATTTTCCGGACATAGCCTAAAAGATAGGCACCCTCACCCATTACTTGCTGGGATGTTCAGCAATGCAGGCACATATGAACATGGAAAACATATGCCTTCAGCTGCCAGATTTACTAATGAAAATATACCAGAATACTAGTGCACATGCCATTCACCACATGTCTCAAGTGTCTTAGGAGCTTTTTCTTCCTCATTTGACAATTGGATGTGGCTAACTGGGGAAGAATGTGAATTAGCGAGAAAGGGGCATGGCTTAAGTTGCACATTTAGTGCAAAAATTGCATCAGCCAATGGGTAGTATAAACCCAAGGTAGCCTAAGGAGGAGGTACCAAATTTATCACCTAGCATCAGCCTCTGTGATAAATCTGGCACATTTTTAGACCGCCTATCCTAAGTTAACACTAAACCTTAGACTGTATTAGTAAATCTGCTGGAATGTGTCAATTAATATAGCAAATTTCTACTACGCAACCCAAAGTTAAACTTCACAATTTTTTTTTTCCTTAATAACCATAGAGAAGTGGCTGTCTCTTTCCTCATGCAGCACTCATGGCCCCCTGATCTTGGCAGAAGTGCAATCCTGTGGTCAATATGTCATAAAACTGTGGAGGATTAGGATACACCATAAAATTCTGATTGTAGTGGTCTGACTGCTACAGATGAGAACTCCTATTCATATTTATGAAGAGTAGCTGGGCATGCTCGGTCAACTTTGTGACCTGCGAGTTCTCATTGTTATGACCCGTATTCAGACTTCCATTGATTACATTTTTGTGTCATCTAATTGAGATACCATAAAAAGTGAAAAGACAATGTTAGCTCAATAACATGGGTTGATAAGTTCATGCTTTTTTATTACATTCTAAGTTTTTCGTTCTGTTTACATCCCATGGACCTTGCATTTTGACCTCTATTTGAGGACAATATTTTCTACCCTTCCTGTTAAAGACAATGTTTGTGGAACCACTGTACCAACTATCATGTTTGACTTTGGGCTAGTCATGAAGGCGTTATCCTGGTTTTCACCCTATATCCCCTATACAGGGATCTTGCCTTCACTGCAGGGGAGCCACCAGGTCTCTAGCTCTTGGAATAGTCCTGGTACAGTTGGCTGCTGATGCATGGGGATCAGAGACTGGTGCAAAGAACCAAGGGACTGGGCAATACACATAGCCAGGAAACAGGCAGAAGTCTGGGCTGGCGGAACAGGATGAGTATGGTGAACAGGCACAGGTCAGGTACACTGGCAGACAGACAAAATATAGTTTCTTACAAACTCTAGCAAGTGAGAGAGACTTAGCAACGTCTGTAAAGACCAATTGCTGAGGCAAGGAAGTGAGAGGTAAGCAGCACAGCTATATTGCAGAAGCTGATTGGGAACAGCCTCGCAGCAGCTCACAGAGCAAGAGGATGTTAAGCCTTGCAGTACTGCAACTTAGGTGAGATACAAGGTACAATGACCCTAATTCACACACAGGAAGCTGCCACCCATGCACATGGGACAGTGGTGGCCAGGAACCTCCATTGTAACACTTCTGCATCCAAGATGAACTGTATGGTTCCACAAAATGGGCTTATTCACCTTTGGAAGTCCCTTGATATATAGAAACCAATTGCATACTAATGGCAAACCAGCCACAGAAACCATAGGTTCAGAGGAATGTATATAGTATATACATAATTACCATATTTTTCTGACCATATGACCCCCTCACCAAGTTTTAGACAACAGAAGAGTAGAAAATAAATATTTTCTGCTTATTGAACTTTCCCTGATGGCTTAATGAAGTGGAGAGGTCAAGATCACCAACTTTGGGGTGTTGTGTAGGAGGTTAATAGTTTTGGTTGGCTCCTGTTAATTCTAGTGTGTCATCTGCTGACCATTGAAACAAACTGCAATGGCTCATGTGGTCACGTCATAGGAGTATCAACGTCACAATAAACATAATAAGTTACAGTGTAAAATACAGTACCCACTGTGTGGTCCTCTTCTTTGTGGTCTGACTCCTTCCACTGGTGACATCATCATAGGTCCTTTGGCAACACTAAGTCAGGGGTTTCATCTCTTTTCCTGTTGCCTGGGGATGTTCAGCATGGGAGGAGAGGAGTTTCTCAGTCTTCACCATGAGAGGAATGATCTTTCACCTCCTTTCCTGCCTGCACCGATCACATGGATCAGTGTCGGGCAGAGAGAGGAATGCGCATCTATCTCACTAATCCAATACAGTGCTGCTGTATGAGGACTCTGCTAGATCATTCGGAAACAGTCAGTGAGGTTTGGCACTGCTGGAGCACCCAGCCTGTGGACCATAAGATGCAGGCACTTTTTAGCAAAATTCCCTGATAAAAATATAGTCCAGAAATACTTATTAGGCAAAGGTGTAGGGTGTATTTGAAATATTTAAGTCTACAAAGCTGTGTTCACATGTGCTATTGTGGGTTACATTAGGGTCAGGCATTCTAGAATTCTTGATGTCAAGATTAGGAGTCTGTAGTGCTATGGCATCAAAATATTGGAACCCTGATGGACCTCATTAAGGTCAATAGTTTTTGTCAGGATTTACCAGTATCCGGATCTGTCAAATGGATCTGTCAAAGCAGCCATATAAACAGAAGCTATGAGCCTAGTGCCTATCATCTGCTCTTCTGTTTTTCTGTCTCTTTGCTTATGTTACCATAAAGATTCATTTAGCATATGTGATAAAATCCCTGTTAGTGCGGACTTACAATTTTGCAGTTGTATATTAATCCTTCATTTTGCTCTGGAGCAATGAACTCCTGTAAGAGCATCATATTCTACTGTCCTCATAGTGGGGTGCAGCCTCACATTTCTGGACCACTAAGCTTTATATACAGTATGTTGGAAGGGGCAGTTCTCTGAATTTTGAACATAAAATATATCATGCAGGTAGAGATGTAGAGCAGGATTTGTCACCTATTTGAAGCTGCAGTGTTGCTAATACATCTGTAACATTTAACTACGTTTTTCTGTCTGCCATGTACATTTTGCCATATGTGACAGTGTTTATAGAACATACATGAATCTTCTGTAATATAGAATGTGTCTTTAATCTTTTTCTTACTTCTCAGACACTTGGGAGGTTCCCTTCGAGGAGATTTCGGAGCTGCAGTGGCTGGGCAGTGGGGCACAAGGGGCCGTTTTTCTGGGAAAGTTTCGAGGAGAGGAAGTTGCAATCAAGAAAGTGAGAGAACAAAAAGAGACTGATATTAAGCACCTGAGGAAGTTGAAGCACCCCAACATCATTGCCTTCAAGTATGTACCGTGATTGCTGCCCACTACATGACTCATTGAAATACCTTTTGAATCCTGAGAATGAATCATCAGTAATAATCCTTTTTGGGATGATGTCTTACTTGAAAATTACAGATTGTCATCATATTTAATGCAAAAACAACTTCAGATAATGATCAGAGTTTTTTTACCTGCAAAAACCGTATACTTTTCACTTTTATATAACAAGATTCCTTTTGCCCTTTAGCCCTGACAAGACCTTAGTGACCAAGCAATTTTTTTAAAGGGGTTCAGCTCTGAACCCGGACATACACCCATTTTCACCTAGGCAGCCCCCTGATATGAGCATTTCATGCTCCTATGCTCTCCTTTGCCCTGCACTGAATTGCACAGGGCAAAATGCTTTTTTAGGAGATCTGGTGATCTCTCCAGGGGGAGAGCTAGGCGGAGGCTTCCGCCTAGCAATGAGCCCCGTGACGTCACCGGCACTAATGGGCAGGCTTTAGCGCTACCCTAACCTGTTAAACGTCACCGGCAACACTGCTCGGCAGAAGCCTCCGCCTAGTAGTGTTAAAAGCATAAACAAACAGCCCTTGCCGTGCGCAATACAGGGGAGAGCATTGGAGCATGAGATGCTCCGATGCTCATATCGGGGGCCAGAGGGGTGAAAATGGAGGTATGTCCGGGTTTATCTCTGAACCCGCACAACCCCTTTATCACTGCATTTCAAGAGCCACAACTTTTTTTATTTTACCTTTTGATGTAGCTGTATAAGGTTTTTATTTTGTGTGATAAGTTGTAGTGCCCATAACTCATTGATTAACTTTTTTTTAACTCTTTCTTGGGGGTTGGAAAAAATCAATGCCACCATTGCATTTTTACATTGTAAATGTTGCAATGTTCACTTTGCAGTATAAATAACATGATACATTTATTCTCTGGGTCAGTATGATTACAGTGCTACCAAATATATATATTTTTTCACATTTTAATACTTTTGCCCTCTAAACCCCCTTTTTTAAAAAAAAAAACATCCCAAGATCCTTATCTATTATTTCTACTGAGTTGCGTGAGAGCTTGATTTTTGTGGGACGACTTGTAGTTTTTGTCTCATTTTGAGGTACATATAACATACAATACTTTTTATTCCGTTTTTTTATGTTGAATAAGTAGAAAACAGCAATTCAGTTGTTGTTTTTTCTTTTCTTTTTACCACACTCAACATGTGGAATAAATTACGTGATAATTGTGTAGTGTGGGTTGTTACAGATGCGGCAATAAATATGTGGAGGCGATTTTATTTTCTCTGTTTTTTTCAATTGAAAAGCATTTTGCTAATGAAATAAAGGCTGTGTGTGTTTTTCACTTGAATTTTTTATTCAATTCTTTTTTTTTTTACCACTTACTAGTCTCACAGGGGCACCTTGACATGCAATCCTCTGATCCCTTACATAATACACTGTACTACTTATGTAGTACGGTGTATTATGCTGTCAGTATAAAACTTACCTATTAGGGCTCTTTCACACCACCGTTTTGATCCATCATAATAGAAGCCTATGGGAAAGCATAACGGATCCGTTATGGTTTCCGTTATGCTGGACGGAAAACAAAGTCCTGTCAACAGGACTTTGTTTTCCATCCAGCGTAACGGAAACCAGACGGATCCATTATGTTTTCCCATAGGCTTCTATTATGACGGATCAAAATGGAATGCCTCTTAAAGGTGTCCGTTTTGATGTCCGTCCTAGGGATTCCGTTTCTTTCCGTTATAACGATGTTATAACGGAAAGCCTGAACGGAATCCCTAATGGTGGTGTGAAAGAGCCCTTAGGCATACACTACGCAGACCTTGCCGCCTTCACTGGACTCCAGGCTTCTAAGTACAGACATCAGCACCTCGCAGTCTAATTTGTAGCGGTGCCGATAGCATCCAAGGAGTTAGACAGCCAGTATCAGCGCTTCTGCTGATGCAGGCTGTAAGAGCAGGAGCCAGGCTGTCATAAGACAGAGGAGCTCCGACACTTCCCCGCTTGGGAAACCCTGGCTTAGGCCAGGCCACCATAAAAAGACGGCAGCCTAGCCAAAGACCCTTTAGTGACTGCCATAAAAAGGCGTATGGATGGTCACTAAGAGATTAAAAAAGGACATCCCCTTCCCTAAATGAGGACCCTCGGGCAGTTAGTGGAAAGCTGCTGGTACAGCAGCTGGAACCCTTGCCAATCAGCTGGAGAAAGCTGTAGAGAGCCAGTGCAGGAAAATACAGTATACATGGCATCATGGATAGGGGTTTCTTTGTGGTATATCCTCTTAAGGGATCATAATTCTCTTTGACAGAACAAAAGAAGAGCATTGGGCCTCATGTATAATCATATGTGCAGATAAAAAGTAGGGGAGATGCCCACAGCAACCAGTAAGACCATTCTCTAGCTGGTTCTAGTAAAATGACAGCTGTGATTGCTTTCTGTGTAGGTGACAAAGTTACACAATAAGTGGGTTGAAAAAAAGACCGAAAGTCCATCAAGGTCAACTTTTTTTCCTCACGGCATCTCAACAGCATAACTTTGTAATGATATCTTTTTATAGTTATATTTTTCGAATCTTTTTATGACATTGTTTTGCAGTCAGTGATGCAGTGATGTTTATGATGTAGAGTGTCGCTTTGCAGTGAACATTGCAATTATTAGAGGTCATTTCATAGTTATGAATATAGAAATGTTTTTATTTACTTTGAAGGGGTTTTCGGAGATTTCTGGATAGGTCATCACTATCTGATTGGTGGGGGTCAGACACCCGGGACCCCCTCTGATCTGCTGTTTGAGAAGTCATTGGCTTTCACAGTAGAGCTCACCAAGCACAGCGTCGTACATTGTATAACGGTTGTGCTTGGTATCGCAGCTCAGCCCCATTCACTTCAGTGAGGCTGAGCTCCAACCTATGTCCCTAGGCCATGTGACCGATGAACGTGACATCACATGGCCTAGGGAAAGTTGCGAGTGACAGATGCCTTCCCAAACAGCTGATCGGCGGAGTTGCCGTGTGCCGGAACACCAGCGATCAGATACTGATGACTTATTCAGAAGATAGGTCATCAGTTAAAAAATCTTGGAAAACCCATTTAAAATTTGCTTCTTCTGGAAAACTTATGACCTTGTGACTAAGAGTAATTAGTTTCCACCAAAAACAAAAAATACTTCCACAAAAATGCTATTAAAAGGATAAACTTTATTA
Source organism: Rhinella marina (assembly GCA_900303285.1). Taxonomy (NCBI): domain Eukaryota; kingdom Metazoa; phylum Chordata; class Amphibia; order Anura; family Bufonidae; genus Rhinella; species Rhinella marina. The sequence goes on along the minus strand of ONZH01010099.1, from coordinate 860,913 downwards.
GGTACACAATTACATGATTATATTTATTGCAGCAATCAACATATAATTAATATAGCAGCGGTAAGTATATTCTAGTAAGGAAAAAACAGAGGGCGCAGCAGAGTCATCCACATACAGCATATCATAAATCTATATAGGAGATTTATGTGCACCCAACATCAACCATTATAGCAATTACAGGCATTAAAGCCAAGTAAAAAACTAGAAAAAGGTGATATGGGGAAAAAAATCCTCATCACATGTCCATCGCTATACCTGTGGGTCTGAGACTGGCCCTGCAGTGTCATCCTCCCAACGCCGTTTCACCACCAGGCTTCTTCTGAAGATAAAGTGCCATCATCATAAACTCCTCCTTTTATACCCAAACCAATTAAAATATTTAGTATATCCGGCTATTACTTCTTTTATCTCCACCTGAAAGTCTCCATGGCTCATGGTGTTGTCGGCGGGAGCACAGGCTGCGTGTGTGTCAGGTCAAAACGAGGCCCGAGACGCATGCCATCACGTGCACATACCGCCGGCCAGCCCAAGATGGCCGCGCTCTCCAAGGTGGAACGCACCGCCATACCTTGGCTTGTGCGCTCCAGGATGGAACGCAGATCTCATCACACTGGGATACATCTGCTAGCCATAATATATTAAATATGATATTAAATAACTCCAAATCAATGAGCATGATAAGAAAGTATAAAAAATCAATAGTAACAATCATGATTAGTTTATATCAGTTCTATATTATTAATTATATGTATATTGTGAATGATAGTGTGATAATTAAACCCTAATTTTAAATTAATTCCACAAGACACAGTCCTCACTGCAAAAAAATTATTTTTTAGCGATGTGGAGGCACGGATCGAAATCCCACGGAAGCGCTGCATAGTGCTTTCGTGGGCATCCGAGCTGTGCCTCTGCTCCGTATCTTGAGGATTGTGAACTCATTCCAGTCAATGGCTGTTTGCGGTCCGCAATATGGGCACTGGGCACACACATTAAAATAGACATGAACTTTATGGCAATGGTTATGCTGTGTGTACTACAAGGTCATACTGACATGACTGCATAAGGGCCCATGCACACGAACATGTGCCTCCCGTGTATTAGGGATCACAAATTGCAGTCCCCAATGCACGTGCACCGTCTGTGTGGCTAATGCTGACGGACGCAGACCCATTCAATTCGAATGGATCTGTGATCCATCCACACTGCAAAAAAATAGTGCGGAGGCACAGACCGAAATGCCATGGAAGCAGTCCATAGTGTTTCCATGGCCTTCCGCTCCGTGCCTTCGCAACGTATCTTCCAGATTGCTGACCCTTTCAAGTGAATGGGTCGGCATCTGCCTTAGCAATTTTCCAATGAAAAAAATCTGACTGAATGAGCATCTATAGAACCCAGTAATCAGGTCACTGTAAAGGGGTTTTTTTTGGGGCCACTAGGCTTCTTATATTATTTTATAATGCCTTGTCCCCTATAAACTGGGCTAGCTATCATGATGTACAGTATATTATTACAACATCTGTATGTCTTCAGAATATTTGTCACCCAGGCCTATGTGACAGTCCCCGTCAGGTGCAGCTATTCATCCAAGAGCTGACTTCTGTCTTGCCATCTTCTGCTGCCTTCTCACTGCCCACACAGCATCGTTGCATCCCTTCTAACCTGCTGTCGCTTACATTTTCGTAATCCCTTTTTCTTCCATCGTCCCCTCTCATAAGCCTTTTGTTTCCATTCTCCTCTCGGTTTCCCCCTATCTGATTTTGGTAGCACATACAGTAAACACACTGTAGCTCGCTGTGGGTTCATTTAAGGTAAGGTAGGCTGGTAAGTTTGGATGTTCAGGAGACATTGTATGCAGATGCACACTGCACCATCATCTCCTTCTCCCTCATCTCGAGGAGACAGGTTTCACTCTGATCTCTTCCATCCCAGCCTCCATCCATTCTGAAAATAAAAAATTAAGATCAATTAGCACACATTGAAGCATAATGCTGGAGACTTACAGTCGTGCAGCTCAGGAACAATTGCAGATCTTATGGGTTTTGGTTAACACTTCCTTCTAAAATAAGTAGTTACTTAGCTGTAAGTCCTTCCGCTCATCTCATACATGAAGCCATGTAATATATTATTCTGCTGATTATTAGTTCATGGGGATGGAGACCCCTGATAGGGCATTCTTGGGTAATAGAAGCAACATCTTTATTCGGGACCTCCAGCAATTAATTAGAATGGAAAGTAGATATATACTGTAGAGCAGTGTTCCCCAACTCCAGTCCTCAGGGCCCACCTAACAAGTCATGATTTGCGACTATGCCACAGAATGAATACCTGTGGTAAATCCTGATGCATTGAAACTAATTATATCAGCAGCTCAATACTAAGGAAATCCTGAAAACCTGACCAGCAGGTGGGCCCTGAGGACTGGGGTTGAGGAACACTGCTGTAGAGCACCTCTCTCTGTGGAGGACCCAGCTTGTCCACACATTATACAGGCAGCTTGTTGTAAGCTTGCATCATGTAATGCTTACTTTCCCCTGTGGTGGCACTGCAGGGGAATTGTCCACTTGCTGCAGGAGCCCCCAAAGCTTAAACCTGGGGTTCTCAAGTGCCGGACACCCTTTGATCCAGTTATTTTTAGGGCATACTTTTAACAAGAAGCAATTGTCCAAAGTGGAACAATCCTTTCAGTCTGTTTTTGTGTAAGACAGTTGACAAACAGAATGTCCACTATTACAACAGCTCCAGAGCTAGAGGATTGCTATGTATGAGCTATGATCAGTCACATAACATCACTGATTTGCAGATGTTTGATGACTGCACAACAGGTATTTGGTTGGGTTCACACATTGCTGTAGTGTGCCACCATGAATTGCCGTGGTTTTGCAATGTGGTTACACGCTGTGTGTTTTTCTTTACAGATGAAACACATTTTTAAAACATATTTCACCTGTAAAAACCACACTACCAGTAAACACTTTGCAAAATGGTGGCATTTTGCAGGTAATACGTGTGGGTTTTGCCGGAAGCTAATTGGCCGCATACAGAGCAAAAAGGCCCCTAATTAATTGAATAGCTTGAGAAAAGTCCTGTTATAGGACATAAACTTTCCTAGGACATCGGCAAACAAAAGGTTTTTTGCACATTAAACAAAATCACAGAGATTCCCATACAAATATGATAACAATAAACCAAATACCAGCAAAAGTCACTTGATATGACAGTGTAGCATAGTAAAAATGGCATCAGTAAAAGTGACCACTATGCTGTATGAGTCATATGATCCGTCCTATTCACAGTTCCACCAATCAGGGTTCTGGAACCGATAAAGTCACCTAGAAGTTGAGATCATCTCAGGTTTTCACTCTATTGTGCCCTTGCCAGTGGATAGCCACTGAGAAGTGCGTTTGCCCCTTTCGGGGTGGGTGCTCTGCTTTTTTAGGCAGGGATAGCCACAGGGGCACAATAGGGTGAAAATCGGAGACGATCTCAACCTCAAGGTTACTTTATCGGTTCCACCCTGATCTAAAATAAACCCTGATCTAAAATATCTACCTTATTTAATTTATTAGAGACCTTTTTGCTTTATTTGTTATAATTTTTAAAGGATAAATTAAAAGCTAAGTTTTATAGGGAAAATATTGTTGGCAGTGATTTTTATATATTATCCCATTCATGCTTACTCTGTGACACTATATGACTATATGGCTACAGTTTCACTACGATTATATGTTAGACTATTACTTCATATTTACTGTAAATATGATTACTGCTGTATGTGGGCGTTGTTTGCTCCCTTTCCTAACCTAATCACCTATCCACTCTTCTACTTTATATAGAGGTGTTTGCACGCAGGCTCCGTGTTACTGTCTTATCATGGAGTACTGTGCTCATGGACAGCTTTATGAGGTACTCAGGGCTGGAAGAAAGGTCACCCCTAGGCTCCTGGTGGACTGGTCCACTGGAATCGCTAGCGGCATGAACTACCTCCACCTGCACAAGATAATCCATCGGGATCTCAAATCACCCAAGTAAGTTTTGGATATATAATGATGGAACTATGAAAACTGTATGGGCAACCGGGCTTATGCTGTGTGATTTCAATATTAAAGAGAAATTCTGCAATGTTTTCTGAAGACAAATACTATTTGTATCCCTTACAGCGTCCTAGTCACTCACACAGACACAGTGAAGATTTCCGACTTTGGAACATCCAAAGAGCTTAGTGATAAAAGCACCAAGATGTCATTTGCTGGCACCGTGGCATGGATGGCTCCTGAGGTCATCCGCAATGAGCCTGTCTCAGAAAAGGTGGACATTTGGTTAGTAGCCATTATTATATATCCACAGTATGTGTGTATCTGTTCTGTCCTGTCAATTCATGTAACAGCATAAAGCATGATGTAAAACGTGGATATATAGTGCGTGACAATCTCTTTCTAACAAAGCTAGAACCAGCCATGTACCTCACATGGATCCAGAGATCTCCACATTCATTGCTCCAATTGCTCTGCTAGATTGATTTCAAGATGGCAGCTTAGGGAGCATGCACTGGGCATGTCCTTTCTACTGCAGCTGGTAGTAGCTGAAGGATGGAACTGAGCATGTGCTTCCATCTCAGTGAGCAGGACAGAGAGATTAGGAAAAGAGCAAACAGCAGGTGGTGCTGTACAGATAGAGTTCAGGGAATAGCTTGATGGCTATACTAAACTTTCCATTATGCGATATTACAAAAGTGTTTAAATCCACGTGCTGGTTTGAAAAATGTAGAATATTTATCATGGGACTTGTCCTGGTATATGGGTCTCTGATGGCTGATGGTGGATAATAGGTTGCTGATCTAAGTTTTGGCCACATGTTAGCATTACATTAGGTGGTTAATATTCCAGAAATATGTAGATGATTTATGTGTATATGTAGTCCCTTCCCACCCTGGTCCTTAATAATATGTTGCGTGACCTACCACACAATTACACCATAGCGATGGTGCAGGGTCAAGAGCTGTGTCTATGCCATCACCTGTGGGTGCCTGTCACCTCCAAAAAATGTAAAAGATAACCTGTTATAGAAATGCATTAAATGTACCCTAAAATGGCAGCATTTAAAATCACAAGTTGTCTCGCAAGAACTGCTCCTCATACGGCTACAGTATGTTGAAGGATTCAAATAGCTCATCTGCAGGACTCCGGAGTGTTTAGGTTCAGTTTAGGTTAAACACACTTTAGATTTTCAGTGAAGTCTCTTAACACATTTGAACATTTTGTTGTGATAAATTGATCATCATGGTTTAGCACTCTATTGCGCTTGCTAAATTGTACAGATAATACTAAAAACGTTAATTGGGAGGGTCACATTTAGCATTGTATTTTGTGTGCTAGTCATATAAGAACTAATTCAGTGATCCCTGGCTTTTATCTGTTTGCACAGTGGATAATTCCATATTCATTATCAGTTATTTATCTGTTTTACTGTAATAATGTTGCACTCGTCTGTCAGGTCTTTTGGGGTTCTGCTGTGGGAGCTATTGACCGGGGAGATCCCATACAAGGATGTGGATTCATCAGCCATTATCTGGGGTGTAGGAAGCAACAGTCTCCATCTTCCAGTTCCTTCTACTTGTCCAGATGGCTTCAAAATCCTCATGAAGCAGACATGGTAAGAGATGACTCTGTTTAACACAATTAAAATAAACCTTTAAAAAATATATGTAAACCATACCACTTTTTGCGCATTGCACGGTACTTATATTCAGTTTCTTAATATTTATTTGTCAATTTTAATCTAGCTTTAAACTCAGCTAATGAAGTCTTCATCCTTGGGACTCAGATACTGATAATTTATCCTTAGGAAAGATCATCAATATCTCATGAGAGGGTCCAATTCTGAACACTCCTGCCAGTCAGGTACTTGAAGGGGCTGTAGCGCTCGGTTGAACACCATGGTCTCTTCATTGTATATCAATCACAGAGCTGTCCATTGTGTAGCAGCTATACTTCGTACAGTATTGCTGCTCAGTTCTTTTTACCTCAGAGGCTTTGAGCTGCAGAAACCCCATATGTCTGTTGGACAAGATTTCACAGGCCTAGGAAGAGGCCTCAGTACTTTCTCAAGCATCAAGGTCCCTTCCAATAGCTGATCAGCGAAGGTGCCTAGAGTCAGACCCCACCAGTGTTGTGTTGCTGTATTAACCTACAGTGCCATTAAAATCCTGAAACTCGGTTGCTCTTGTAGCCCAACACAGGGTACCATAATTGTTGCCAGATCATACTGAAGAGTAACAGTATAGAACACCAGCCATTGCACTGAAATCATATGGCATGAGCTAGGTGTTCATATTCATGGCTAGCGTTGGGTTGTATGGTGCCTAGTGATATGTGTTGTGCTTGGCAACCATCTTCTTAGTGTGGTTCTTTTCTCTAGATAACTGTGAGGCTAAACCAGGATAGTGGTATGATATGTTGCAGATATCACAGTCCATCGTGTCAGTGACTAAATAACACATACAAAGCACACATAAAAGTCATGTAAAGTGCCCACCATACTAAACTGTGGGTGCTGGGACGCAGGTATTAAGAGGGCTCCACAGAGTGCCAAGTAGCTGGAAAGGAACTGGAAGCCATGCAAAATAGGCAAGGCAGCAGGTCGTGAAATGTCCAACCACTTGGCACAGAGCTAGGATGGTAAAGCAGCAGAGTTAATGGAAGATAGGCAGAGTAAGCAGGTCATCAGGGAATAATAGGGCTGTATAATTTAGCACATGGATTCATAAGGAGCCCCACTAGTTGTGGTCGCTTGTAGACCCAGGGCTAGAAGACATGCTGTATTATGAAATACCTGACTGTCCTAGGAGAGAAAGCACCACCTCTGCTTATTTCTCTTGGTGTACTGGAACAATGCCACAGATATTCAGTCAGTACAGCTCCATCACTCTTTATAGTTTATTCTTTGTACTCCACTCTTTTTGTTGATCATTTTCTGGCTATATCTTCCCCATAACTTGTATGATATTGCAATCATTCATGAAATCAATCTTTGAATTCTTATCTTAGGCCCATTATGCTGTACTGTGACACCTACATTTATTTACATCGTCTATACAGTAATTATCTCAGTTGATCTATTCAGCATCCTAATTTTAATCACTGCTTCTTCTATGTACAGAGATTTTAATTATACGTCTATTTTACATAAATTACATTGGCAGGAGTTTGTACAAAATATATCTATTAATATTTCATGCAGGCTATGCTAATTACTGGAAATGATATGCAGGATGTGATATTGATTGTGAATGATGTTCATAGGCGGAACATTTTACCCGAGATGTATACATGAAATATTTTCTAATTACATTTTGCTTACATTAAAAAAAAAAAGTTAAAGGAGCATTCCCATCACACAAAGGGGTGGCACATCACTTGCATATCCCATCACTCTGATCATGGGGGTTTGACTGCCGGGACCCTCACTGTCTTGAGATTATAGGGGCTCTATGACTGCTTTACTGATGCTTTAGCACTGTGCCTCCTTCACAGCTCCTGACCACCCGTGGTGCAGGGGACTGACGCAAAGCTCTGTTCAAGTGAATGGAGTCATGTTGCAGTACCCTGTACAGCCAGTGACCAGGAGCACTTCCATGCAGAGAACATTTTAAAAGGAAGGCATCTCTGGGCCCCCTTCATTTTCAGGGTCCAGTTGCCAGAACCCCTACCGATTAGAAAGGGATAACATATCCAGAAACATTGCATCTCTTTGTGTTATGGGATTAATCCTTTAATGTTTTCTGCAATGGAGTAAGAGTTACTAAAAGCTGTATATGTATTTTAAATATTTCAGTAATTAATAAAGGCAATCACATATTAAATATAAGTAGGCATGGCAGTCAGCTGGTTGGCATAGGTCCATCATCAGAAATACCAGGTGATCAGCTGTTGTCATCAAGGGAAGCCATGTCTTGCTGCTGTGAAGGAAATGTATTACATGGTGGTTGTTCAAATGGCTGAATCCGCCAGTGCAATATACAGTACCTGCATATTGATAGCGGCAATCTTCTATTCAATAGGCAAAGCAAACCCAGAAACCGTCCATCTTTCAGACAGATCCTCATGCACCTGGACATAGCTTCAGCTGACGTCCTGGGGACACCTCAGGAGACGTATTTTAAATCACAGGTATGATAATATTACTATATTTCTAGGAAATTTGTATTTTAAAGGTTACAGAAAAAAATATAAAGTTAGAAGAGCCACATTTTTCTTCTTTTTTCCTATTTAAATGCAGGTAGATCAATAATAATGAATTATTGAGATCTGGTCATGACTGCTTCCCACACTGCCCGGGTCTTGTTACAGCTATATTTTCCAGATGAGGCTGCAAGAAATATAATATTGTTGTTGGATTTCTGAGCAGAGTCAGGCACATTGAAGTCATTTTTCATAATTCAGAAATATATTATACCCTTTGGAACAACTTTAGCTAGTCCATACCATTCCATTTCATAGGACTGTTATAGAGGGGTCCTCAGCTCGAAACCCCCCTCTTTTAGCCAAAGAGCATCATGTCTCATCTATGCAGTCAACTGGACTCCATGTCATGTCATTTCACTACAGGATAAATGAACATTTAACATTTTCTGGTGCTTAGCACATTGTCAGAGGACTGTCCATCAAAACAAGCGCCATCCAAAGTGGAAAAGAAAACCTGTCATCAACTTTATGCTGCCCTCACTGAGGACACTATGATGTAGTGACAGGCACACTTAGTTCATTGGTCTATCACTCATCTGCTAATATAAAGTGGATTCAGAGAATATACTGTACAATGGTGGCGGCGTGCGTCAGAGAAGAGTCATGCTCTGCCAGAGAAGAGTCCTGCTCATGAATAAGCTGGACACTTCTCTGTCGGCATATTATCCTTCTCCCATGTATGCTTCCAGCATTGTACAATAAGCTCAAAGTTTCGGTCACTATGTCATGCAATATACCCCTCAGCATAGTAAAAAGATGACAATTTGCATTTAATATAACTGTATAATATCTTCTGCAAACACAAAAGATAGTCAGCACATCCTAAGACGCAGGTGCACATCACCATGTCTGAAAATACAAAATCAAATTCAGTGCAACAGCATCTGCTTACACAAAATACATAATCGCAGAACATATAAACTAATGTTATACTCACTGTATAAATGAATGTGAGGTTCCTAGCAAATATATTTTGATCAAAATTATTTTGTACCCGCCCACCACGGCAGGGTGACCTCTAGTGGACGGGAACCTATACTAAATGCTACGTTTAGCATAGGTAGCATTTAGCATAGTTTCCCAACCAGTAGAGGTCACCTTGTGAGGTTCTTAATAAATATATTTGTTGAACCTCACGTTCATTTCTATAGTGAGTATAGCATTAGTTTATATATTTTGTGATCATTTCTTTTGCCTAGGCAGAGTGCTGTTGCATTATATTTGATTTTCTATTATATCTGCTAGTAGGCCTCTTTATAGCAGGGCATCTATAGGATACCCTAAGGGAACGTCCACACGACGGCTTTTTCAGAGGAATTTTGGAACAGGCAGCTGCACCAAAATTTCCCCGAAAACCCGTCGGCGCCGAAATTCCTTTCTGCCTCCCTTACATCTCAATGGGAGGCAGCACTGAGGATCGTGGAGCGGCAGCTTAAAGCTGGAGCGAACATGTCCCTTCTTGGAGCAGCCATGGCTATGAGCCGCCGCTCCGCTATCCTCAGCGCTGCCTCCCATTAAGGCTACTTTCACACGAACGTTGTGTTTTGCGGTCCGCAAACTGCGGATCCGCAAAAAAAAAACATGGCATCCATGTGCATTCCGTATTTTGCGGAACAGAACAGCTGGCCCCTAATAGAACAGTACTATTTTGTTTTGCGGGCTATGGAACAGACATTCGAATACGGACAGCATTTTTTGCGGACCCATAGAAATAAATGGGTCCGCATCCTATGCGCAAAAAAGGCGGATCGGAGCCCGCAAAAAATACTGTCGTGTGAAAGATGTATGGAAGGCAGAAATGAGAGGACTGCCGGTGGCTTTTCAGTGAAAGTTCAGTCCAGATGTCCACACCAAAATTCCACTGAAAAAGCTGTTGTGTGAACAGATCCTTAAAGGTGTTGTTTAACAGTACCCACTAAATAGCCAGCTGTTTATGTATAACAGCTTGTTCCTCTTACTGGCAGAGAGCAATGACCAGCTTTGATATATGATATACAGTTATATGATATACAATTGTGGAAATCACAGGATCAGTAGACATGTTACGCCCCATTCACACGACCGTATGAATGGGGCCGTATGTATTCCGCAAAATTGCGGAATACATGCAGCCCCATTCACTTCTATGGGAGCACACAGCCGCGGCACGGAGACAGCTCCGTGCCGCGGCTCCGCATAAAAAGATAGAACATGTCCTATACTTGTCCGTACGCACGGACAAGTATAGGCATTTTCAATGGGGCCGCCCGGCATGTGTTCCGGGCGCTGCGGCGGTCCCCGTATATTTGCGGGTCCGCAATAATGCGGACCCGCAAATATACGGTTGTCTGAATGAGGCCTTAATGATATGCAATTGATAAAAAAATGGAAACAAAATATTCAAAACATCTCGATTTATTCATTATCGAGTATGAGTGCTACACGCAGAAATACATGCACTTACAGACATTGGCATGAAATCAGTAAGGTTATTAATGGTTGTCTGAGGAATGTTCTGCCACGCTGAGTGCACTTGGGCAGCAAATCATCAAGATCCGCTGCTGGCAGCTCCCTTTGCAATTGCCAACCAAAGAATTCCTAGATATGCTTGATAGGAGACAAGTCTGGAGATGCTGGAGGCCATGGTAGCACATTTAGGTCACGCAGTCTGCTCACAGTAGCACGAGCAACATGCAGTCTGGCATTTTCCTGTTGAAAAACGGCCACTGGGACACCTTGGAGAAATGGCCGTACTACTGGTGTAATGACCAAATCAATGTAATGCTGAGCTGTTAGTGTACCGGAAATGAAGACTAGAGAGGGTTTGGCTACTGTACATTATGTCACTCCACACCATAATCTTGTGAGTAGGAGGCCCAGTGTAACGTTCCCTTTTGAAGGCCTCTTAATGACTTTGCCCATGTGGTCTCCAGACCAATCTCTGGTTATCATTGCATCCGAGAAAAAAGCGTGACTTATCATAGAAGAGGACAGACCTCCATTCCAGCCTCCATTGCTATCTTGCTCTGCACCATGATAGCCTTTGAGAGCGATGCATGAGGTCAGTGGAACACCTGTAGCTGGACGTCTGAGTCATAGTCCAGTGTCGTGCAAATGCCTTCTGATGGTTTGTGTACTCTATTTGCCACTGTAGGCTTGGGAAGTGATGTCCAATTTCACTTGCAGTACAGAATGGATCACTGTGTGCCATTCTTCTAATCAGATGGTCCGTACTTGCAGAGGTTCGCTTCTTTAGCCTCTCGCTGTTTATCGTTGCTCTCCTAACCACTGGGACATACAACATAGACCAGTGCTGATATCTCAGCCTAGGCACATAGTGATCTGCTGGAGTGATAAACCAAGGTCTCTCAGTTCAAGGATTCTGTCCTTCTCAGATTGCGGCAAGTGTCAAACTGGCTCGTCGATGAACAGGAGACATCACACAATCATCCCGCATGACTTGATATGATTTGTGAGGTTTCATGTGGCTAAAAACTTTGCCTTCAATGTGGCACCTGCCACAGATTGGAGCTAGGTGCTTGAAAATGTCATCATCTGCAGATCCTAGCGACACCTGCTCCTTCCTCAATTTGCATTACCTTACAGCTTGTCCTTCTTGGTGTTGCAATTTCCATGTTGAGAAGTGTGTACAGTATGTGTACATGCTTGTTTGCTTGATTTTGCATCTCAGCCTCCTTCAAGTAGATGGAGCTGAGCTGTCATATTAGACATAGGCCGGAGGAAAAACATGCACAACTGTTTTATTCTAATCTCTTAAAAACACACATTCTGCAATTGAATATCATTTTTCAAAGCAGTTACAATCCAATTGTTTTGCTTCTTTTTTGCGAGAAGTATTCTACATGATTTACATGAAGAAGATGTAGATTAGGAGGGGGGACATAGCAATCATTATATCTTTTGTGTTGAAACAAGCCCCCTGCAGCCCCCAGGTGAGTCAGTGCACATCTTGAACGTTACAGATAATGTGCGAGCTGATGCAGCCTCCTCCGTGCGCACATGACTCAGAGGTTTTCAGCACAAGACAAAAATAGCCCATTTTTCTGCTCTGATGACGGCTGAAGTGGCTGGAGCATTTGTGAGCATATTATGCGCCTCTTGTATTGTCAGCCCCTCTGAAAGAGCTTTAATAGCCTTCTAGACCTAGAGTGCTTCCGCTCTGTGCAGCTTCCTATTATTCTGCTGTTTTATTAATTCAGTGCTGCAGACTGCCCAGATATCTACTCTGGTTTGCCGTTAGAACCCATTGTCAAAACCTCTGTCATTAGATAGAATATACATATTATCCCAACCTCCAACTATATATATGATAGGACAATAAACCATTATAGCTTAAGGTTGGAAAATGTATGCTGAGGCTAAATAGCTTCCAATGAAATTGACATCTAGGATAGGGGCATTGGATCATACCCCCCATTAGCTACTCAAGTTGACATGAGTGCATTTTCTATACAATACAGATGTAATATAGTATACTAAGACTCATATTCTGCTTTGTAGCCTCTGTATAGCACCATATGATAGGTATATTCTGTCCTTGAAACAACATTTCTAGAGGAGAATACTTCTGTAATACGGCATCCAGTGGAGCTTGCCACCATTTTTTTAATGAAACCCAAAAATCTATAAAAAAAGAAAACTATGTGCACCAAGGGCCCATTGGATGAATAAAGCTACTTGACACAATTGTCTTTTATCTATTTCAGGCTGAATGGAGAGAAGAAGTAAAGAAGCATTTTGAGAAAATCAAGAGTGAAGGGACCTGTATCCATCGATTAGATGAGGAGCTGATCCGTAGACGCAGAGAGGAACTGCGGTAAGTCCACATATGAGAATACCATATGTCCAGACAAAGTTCATCCATCTACTTTCATAGAAAGACCAGTGTGACACCATAGAAGTTGAGCCCTAATTGGTAGCAGGTAGTTTTACTGTTTATTGCAGTGAGTAAACATCATTCACATCTCGCTTTTTCTCCCATATTTAATGTATATGTATGACGTACACTTTACACAGGTGCCTTAGATGGATGCCATATATGAGTGATGAGTACCATTATAAAAACCTATCTGTTTAACGTACACTAGGATGGAAAAAGCCCATTGTACTGTGCTTTTCCATCCTGTTTTTCCAAAGGTATCCTTTAAATATGGGACAAAAACGTGATGTGAACACAACCTTAAAGGGGTTCTCTGGACAGCACCCTGTCCTAGAATGTGAGCAGGACTGGTTTCTTCCACTTGCAGAGCTGCCTAGTGTGTGAGGGGTTGGGACCTCACTACACATTACAGTGCTCTACTGTAGATGGTGATGATGTGATCCTGCTATGATATGCCATCATGGCTGAGCAGCCCGACAGGAACACTTACCGATATGTAGTATATCCAATGCCAGAACGTACTGTGTAGTGAGGCCTCACCACACAGTAAACAGTGCTAGTGGAGACAACAAGTCCTGCTCACATTCAAGGACAGGTTACAGGTGACCATTTTAAATAATTCCTGGAAAACCTCTTTAAGAGGTTGTGCAGTGTCATAATACTGATGACCTATCCTCAGGGCACCCTGGCAATCAGCTGTTTGATGAGATTGTGGTGCTCGTGTGAGTACTGTGTCCTCTTCAGGGGTAACCCCCATGCTGTCTACATTGTAGTGAGGGTGCAGTGTAATTACAACTTCTTCTCCCATTCACCTGAATGGGACAAACAGCTGTAATTACAATACACCACCACTACAAAGTAGACAGCATGGAGGTTACCCCTGAAGAGGATGCAGCACACGAACAAGTGTCATGGTAGCCTCTTCAAACTGCTGATCACCAGGTATGCCGAGAGTCAGACCCTTGCTGATCTAATGTTGATGAACTATTCTGAGGATAGAGTGGTCCTCATTTTCTGTGTGCTAACCAAACATTTTGAATTAATATTTATGGATAGGACTTGACTTATATGGTTATATTTTTTTCCTCAGATTGTATTGTAATAATGTAGTTATAGCTCTTGTTTTCTCACTATTAATGCTATCTCCACCAGGCATGCACTAGATATCCGTGAGCACTATGAACGTAAGCTGGAGAGAGCCAATAACCTGTACATGGAGCTGAGTGCAATCATGCTGCAGCTGGAAGTCCGTGAGAAGGAACTTATCAGGTACATGAGCAAAGCTAAAATGTAGAAATATCTCACCACAATATACAGTGAAACCTCTCTAAAAGCCCAGAATTCCTATGACAGATACTTAGTTCCACCATACTATATATTATGCATACTGACCAGTTTCTTCGAAAATACCACCAGTTGTCATGCTCTTGTAGACATCGGTGCATACAATAGAATGGACTGTCTATAAAGGGGTTTTCTTCTAGACAATGGTGCATACAGTAGAATGTGTCAAAGATCACCTATCCTTAGGATAGTCCATCAATATCAGATTGGTGGGAGCCCAACAAATCACCCCTGCCGATCAGCTATTTGAATGTACTCACTATGCTTACTAGTGGCTGTCCTGTGCAAAGAAACATTGTCCCATGCAAATGAATAGGATAGCACTGTGGTACAAAGAATGGCCACTGCTAAATTTATGGCATTTGGGTTCACAGACAAAAAAGTAATCAGTGGAGAGGCTGCAGCACTCCTCTGAGCACTTCAACAACACCGTTAAACAGCTGATTGGCGGTGTTGCCCAGTCAGTTCCCCACCGATCTGATATTGATAGCATATTGTGATCTCAGACAACCCCTTTAACCCCTGTGATTCCTAATAAAATCACAGCCTAAAACTTGTGTTAAGTTACATGTGTATCCTGTGGCTTGAACCTATACTCAACTTGCTGAGGTTGGTGTGTCATATCCAGCCGGATACCCTTTCAATTCTTTTTTTGCTCCCTCACCTACTTTTATTTACTTCATAGGTTAATGGAAATTTAAAGTGGACAACAAACTAGTCTGACATTGCAATTCTCCTTCAGCAGGAACACATAACACCAATCAGTCAAGTCAAATGAATATACTGTATATATTTTAAATTAAAAGTTACCCTGACTTTTCTAGGCGTGAACAAGTTGTAGAGAAAAAATATCCTGGGACATATAAGCGACACCCAGTTCGCCCTATAGTCCATCCTAATGCTGTGGAGAAACTGATCAAAAAGAAAGGTGCTTCCTCTAAGTCATCATCTCAGACTAGGCGGTAAGTGACTACTGATGTCAATTATATCTATTGCTGATCAATTTTAATCATAGAGCACTAATCTAAATATGTTTTTTGTAGGCCTGATCTATTGAAATCAGATGGTATTGCTAGTGTGGAGTCAAATGTTCCTAGTTCTTCTCCCATATCTGGAAGTCCAAAGATATCATCTGGAGGAAAGAATCGTTACCGCAGCAAACCACGTCACCGACGAGGAAACAGCAAGGGGAGTCATGCAGACTTCATAAGTGCAATAAAAAACCAGGACTCTCCTTCACCATCTCAAGCTACTCATCATTTGTCTCCTGCTTCTCCCCCATTTACCCCTCCCAGTCCTCGACATGAACCTGCTCAGCCTATGATGACCCGCCAACAAACCCTCAATGTGCATGGCCAGAATATTGCTAACTGTGCCAACAATTTGCGTTACTTTGGCCCTGCAGCTGCACTAAGAAGTCCTCTGAGCTGCCATGCTCAGCGGTGTATGTCTGGCTCCAGTCCTGACCTTCTGTCCAGCACGCTGGAAGCAGACAGTCGCATGCAGTCAGAAACAGCCTGGGACTACTGTCAACAAGATCCGTATAAACCTTGTCTTGGTTGTCCAGAGGCCTCCCCTCCTCCAGATATTGACCATGAAACTTGGGAAGATTCTAGAAGTGATAATACAGAGCTGAAGAACTCTGAGAGAAAGTCCCCAGAGTCTCCAAGACACCATCATATACTGGAGGCATCTGAGCCACAGCAGAGTGGAGTTGACCAGCTCCCTATAATTAGGGCAGCAGTAGGCGTCAGTGCCCTTGCTGTTCCTACACCTCCTGCCCTTCCACGAAGAATACGGACCCTTAGAAAGGTAATTTTTAGTCCTTAAAGTAACCCTCCATTTCAAGAAAAAAAAAAAATCACTGTAACTGTGGAGCAAATAGAACATTTATGGTACCCTTCTTATCATCTTTTCAGCTGCACGTCTTTAAATTCCCAGTCTCCTTCTGATACCCAAGGTGGATACACTGTTTTTTACACTACCTGATGCACACGGTGCATCAGTAGATGCTGGCCAATCCAAGGGCAGCAGGAATGTTTTGGGCCACAAAATGCACAGTATGCAATAGGTGGTCTGAGAAGCAGTGCGGCCATCTTGGAAGACAGAAGAGTAGCTTGGGAAATGGCAGATATGCAGCTGAAAAGATGAAAATGAGGGCACCAGGGAAGTGTTCGGTTTGTTCTTCACTTGCTTTAAAGTTCGTAGTGTTGAATCTTAAGCCAGTGCTCAGTTTGTTGATTGTGACCGAGGAAATCTTGTGATGGCTTATGGCCATGCAGCCTATTATTAGATCAGTATCTGTCTATCTTCTGTGGCTGTGGGCGCACAGTGAAGCATGAAAGTGATGCTGAGAGGGACAGCAACATATCTTTCTACAAGTATTCTTAGATAGGAGTTCATAGGACAAAGACTGGAAAAAAATGATGTGTCATGGAAAATTACTTTAACTTGCATATAATATACTGTATGTATTGTATAAAAATGGTGCAGTCTTTCACCACACAGTTTAATAACATCTCTTTAGATACTACGGAGCAGATCTTCTCCTGTTTTCATATCTTTTGTCTTTGATTATATTTATTTTCTCTATCTTCCCCTCTCTCTCTCTCCCTTTTATATATATATATATATATATATATATATATATATATATATATATATATATAATTGGTAAATGTCACATTTGTCATAATGTCTTAAAGAGGAACTGTCACCATAATAAAAAATGTGAACAGTTTATATGGTATGGGCTAAATGGCTCTATAGCTCTACTTCCCTGAGCATGACATTGTTTATTTTATCTGCAGGTGCCCCCCTGTTCTTAAGATATGTCCTCCTGAACCTATGGTGCCCAATAAGCAAATTTAAAGTGATTAGCCACAGAGGTGTCAACCACTTCACTTCTCTTCAAGTGAAGGTTTCTTTCCCACTCTGGCATAGACAGAAGCGGTTTCTTTCCTGCTCAATAATTGTGGACAGTGTCAGAATAGCCTACTCAGTATGATCTTGTGAAATATATAGCAAATCTCTTGAGACCACTTTGAATACTATCTTCAGCCAGGAAATCTTCCCATTTACACCAGAGTAAGAAATAGCCACTGCCACCACACAGAGGAGAATAAAGCCCAGTCAGAAGTTAGTATATACCACGCTCTCAAAAGATTTGTTATATCTTGCGAATGCACGCTGCAGCAGGCCACTCTTATGCTGTCCACGATGCTTGGATAACGTCTGAGTGAGAAAGAAGCTTCCCCTTGCAGAATAGCATAGTGGTTCCCAACCCAGTGATTAACCACTTAAAAATTTACATTTTGGGCATCATAAGTTTAGGAGGACATTTTGCAAGAACAGGAGGCACAGGCAGATACATTAAATAATACCATTCTCAGAGATACAACACTATTTAGCTCATATATACTGTTCATCTTTGAACAGCAGGCATTAGATCGAAGTAAACTGCTTCTTGTCTACCAAACACTGATGGTTAATAGATACCTTAAAAAGAAGTGCAATCTGTAAATTCTTCAAACCATTATATCAAATATACACAAAGACACGTACATAACTGTTCCATAGATGAGGAAGGTCACCGGGTACACAGCACAAACAATATTAAGGAAGTAGTTTTTCCTGGCCACAAAGGCCACAACTGTTTAATGTGCCAGTGGACACACATTAGCATAATGGAAAGCATTAGTGAGTAATATAGCATTTTGAGTGTGATATGCTGTCACATTGGAGCTGTTCAATTCTCAAACTAATTGGTTGTAATAGGCAATATAAAATAGTTAACCTTTATGCCATTCCTTCCTGCAATTCCCAGATGGATACCTAGAAAATCGAACTCAGAAATGTTGTAAGAAAATGTAGTAGGGTCATCATAAATTTGGCACAGCTCCAGCCTTTGCAATGCAATTATACCAGAAAACCAGCGTAGCTTTTTTGAAAGCTATGTCTCAGTATCTTGCACCCTCCCTTGAAGAGCCACATGGCTATTTGATTTCCTAGGAAATATAAAAATTCCTATGGTACTTTTTACCAATAGTAGACACTTTATATATTAGCATGGTTTTGCTGTGTGAAGCTGAACTTGCTTAGGGGTTGTTCACACGTCAGTTATTTGATCAGTTATTTCCATCAGTTATTGTGAGCCGAAACGAGATGCAGGTCAAAAACACTGAACAGGTGCAGATCTTTTTATTATACCTTATCTCTGTGTAGTGTCCACTCCTGGTTTTGGCTGACAATATCTGATGAAAATAACTGATATGTGAACAACCCCTTAGAGGTCAGGGTAGCTTGTCCATTTATCATCAGGCCAACAGTTTGAAGAGACAAAAAAACCCTTAGGGTTCGTGCACATGGGACATAAATTTAGTGTAAAAAAATCCAGCGGCAAAATCTATGATGAATTCATGGCAAATTCCACACAAGTCTCTTGGGGATGTGTGGTGGATTTGTGTGCATTTAAAGTTGCAAAATCCACAGTATAAATTGACATTCTGAGCATATCCAGTAAAATCTGCACTGCAGATCTGTTTACGCCCAGCTTCTTGCCACAACGCGTGGATGAGATTTGATAAAATCTTATCCACTTTGCCACTACTGTAATTGCCGTAGATATTCCACCCACTTTTCAACGGCAAAAAATCTGCAGTGTATCTATCCCATGTGGACTTACCCTTATACCTAGGTAATAATGTGAACATTATATAATTATTGTATAGAAAATCATCTCTAATAAATCAGTTTTGTATTTACTCTACAGACTGGAGACGAATCATCAGAAGAGGAAGAGGGAGAAGTTGACAGTGAAGTTGAATTCCCAAGAAGACATCGTCCTCCCCGGGGTATGAGCAGCTGCCAGTCTTATTCCACCTTCAGCTCTGAAAACTTCTCAGTGTCTGATGGAGAAGAGGGAAACACTAGTGATCATTCTAATAGCCCAGATGACCTAGCAAGCAGTCGTAAGGACCCATTAGGTGACAAACTGGAAGACCTATTATCTCAAACACCAGAGATCCCAATTGAAATCTCCACACAATCAGATGGGTTGTCTGACAAAGAGTGCGCAGTGAGAAGGGTCAAGACTCAGATGTCCTTGGGCAAGCTCTGTGCAGAGGACCACAACTATGAGGTAAGGGGAAGATGGATGGAACTTATATCTCATAAAATATACCTAACATAGATGAATATACTATGGGGATTAGGACTCCTCCTTAGGTTAGGCACATGTCTCAAATCTGTGGCATTGTTGGCATATTGGAAAGCAAGGAACAAATTACTCAAAGTTGTTATTCTGTCATGCAAGAAATGGGGGAAAGTGAACAGGATGAGAATAAACCAGCATCAGGAGAGCAGCCCTACTTTATTTATACCTAGGGTGACCGCTCTGAATATTAATAGACTTTTCTGTATATATGTCATTGTATGTGCCTGTCATTATAGTGACAGCATCATCTTATCTC
The DNA here is from genome assembly GCA_900303285.1 of Rhinella marina. Taxonomy (NCBI): domain Eukaryota; kingdom Metazoa; phylum Chordata; class Amphibia; order Anura; family Bufonidae; genus Rhinella; species Rhinella marina. The sequence goes on along the minus strand of ONZH01010099.1, from coordinate 840,976 downwards.
TTTGAAAACATGTTCACTTTGGACAAGAAGAACAGTAAATCCAAGCTACACAAAATCTAGAAAATAAAATTGTAAAAAACAAGACTAAACGGATTATGTGGTGGCAATCTTTAATTCATAATGTGATCTAATGTTTGCAGAACCCAGGAAACTTTGCTGAATCGGACTGTGACTCCTCAGAAGCAGAATGTTCTGATGCAACTGTACGAACCAACAACCCAGGCAACACTTCCACCTGGTGAAACCAGTCTGCCAACAACAGTATTTCATCGCCCCTACATACGCCAATTGTTAACTTTTCTAGAGAGATTTACCAGAGAGGCATCATTCCCTTAAATCTTTTTTGGAATAACATTTTAAAATCAACACTAAGCGAGGGGCAGCATATTATTGCAAAGCAATATGTTGTTGGTTCTCCAGTCCAATTATAGGAATAGAGTTATCTGAAGTCTGCAATAATGAGGGCCCAAAGACTTGTGGGAGACCCCCTCCTCGAAATGAACAAGCTTCTCAATGGAAGCATGTCAATATGTATGGCAGGGATAAATATTTTAACAAACTAAGGTACTGTAAAATTCCATATTTATTTTTATTTTGCGTGTGTTTGGACCCTTTTTATTGTATGATGGGCCTAAAGGAAAAAAGTACAGTATATTAGCACTAACGAATGGATCACTGAGAAGAGCACTCATTTCAGATGGACATTTATATGCCTAGTGGATCTGCTGCTGTTTTTTTTTTAGGGGACCAAATATTTGTTTTTCTTCCTTCAATGAATTAGTCTTGAAAATATACCCTTCATATAGAAAGACTGAAGGGTTACATGCTTAAGAACAAAGCCTAGAACACAGTATCTTGAGGGATAATGCTGTGATAACGATGATTTGCTCATGCTTGTTAGTATTGCTGCATGATCCTCCACATAGAATGAGATGGTGGATACAATTATGAGGGCAAAAGCAGCAAAAACAAAGCCACAAGGGTGGTTTCCGGACAAAACTGCTGGCTAAGAACTTTGTTTTCTATAAATTCCCTAACCTTTCAGTCACTGTTGATAACTTTCCACCCTTCCAAATGAAACCTGGATTGGCAGAAATGCAGAAATCCTGAAGCTGTAGTGGATAAATGTTTTGGGGCAAGTTTTTACAAACTCTGTTCGAAGACACCAGCACTTGGAAACATCTTCCATGATGTCTATATTCATATTCTGTTCCTCCTGGATACAGATCCAATTCAGGGAGTAGAGAGGTCACTCGTCTCCCTGCTCAGGAGCATTCCCAGCCATACCACCCATTGTCTCATAGTGGTGACCTTTCTTCTCTCTCAGATACAGATCACCTACTGTATGCCCCATACAAGAATACATGTCATTTTAATGCACCTTTCATGGCCACCTAAAAGCACATGATGGGATATCCAGGACCGATGAGAAAAAGGACAATATATTAATACCCTAAGTAGGGACAGCCCAGTTTCACCCCTCTGATGTGGATTCTTTGGATGTATCAAAGAGCTAATTCCAGTGTGGTATTCTTTGGTGCACTTCCAGCTCCACTGCATGGTACTAAAGAAGACATCACATATGTTGAGGATATTTCCAACCAAATTTTTGCGTTTTTGTTCAACCAGCAAAACTAACAGAGGCAACAAAACGTATGCAACCCCGAAAATATCTACTCGGCTTGAAAATACACTTTTTTGTTTCCAAAAATATGATCCAACTACCCGGACTAAAAGACTGCACTTACATTACATTACAGGGAAGGGAACAGAGTTTCTTATTGGCTAGTGTTAAGATGTTTATAGCCTTTGAAAGATCCATGCATTTGTGCTGTGAGATTTGATTTCAGAGGCTCCTAATGGGTTGAACATGTCACACGTTTTACTTGTCAGAAAGGTATACTGTGTGTGGTGACATCACTCCAAAGTTAATTAGCCAATCAGAATTCATAGGGTATGGATCATTGGACCATTCTTCCATTTACTATGTTGTCTTTTTATTGTTTTATTTTATTTTTTTTTTACTTTATATGTTTGCGTTTTTGTGTGAATTAAGCCATAATTTTATTTCTATGGCAAGTAATTTATTTCCCTGAAAACCTCAGGACCCAGATTCACGTCACCTGGGATTAAAAAGTGAACCCATCACCTAAACACAGTGTACCCAGCCATTAATATGAATGCAGTCTGTCGATGAAGAAAGCACTAGTCCAGCACTACTGAGATCTACTGTATACATGGCACGTGACATAGTGTGCTGATATGTATTGCTAGACTGACTACAATTAGCCGTTCAGTGGCTCCTGCACTGTGTATAGGTACTTGGTTCTCTTTAGGCTTGGAGCACAACTCTACACTTGGGTCTAACAGTGTAAGTCCCAGTTCATATACCTGAATCTAGAAGTTGTATTATATTGATTTTGTTTACACATATGTGCAAATTTAACCCCTTTGCTGCTGGATGACTATATAGAATCAACATATAGTACCAAAAAAAAACAAAAAACAAAACCTTGGGGGAGATATTTTAATAATTGTCCGCCTAGAATCTTACTTTGTATTGCATTAACATTTGTGGCACACACCTGTCCCAACACTAAATATATTAAGTGCATACACAAGAATTGGTACTCATTTGTGACATGCTAGACACGACTGTCTGCAAGTCAACATTTCTGCCAACTTTTTATCTAAACCTACTTTGCGCCTTGCTTTGCAGTCTTACACTATACCAGCTGCAAGGTGGTCTAAAAAGAGGTGCAAAATCCTGACAGTATAAAGCCCTGCGACGCATTGGGTCGCAATTAGGTCTTTTCTGGTGCATTGTATTGCATCTTCCCTTTAGACAGTCTTACACAAAAATAAATAAAATACTTTTTGTACTTTTTACATCGAAATCACATCTTCAGACACAATTAACAATCCAAATACACACTGACACAAAAAAATGGCACAGGCACAATATTCTGGTACAAAATAAAAATATCTTAATTTTTAGAATATGGTATATATTAGTTAAAAAACTTTGATTGGCACTCACTTTACCAACCCAGTATAAGATACTTGAATCATCAATGTGCCACAGTGAGTACTGGTAAGTGGCACATCTAATTTCATTATGCCAACTAGCAATGAAGTATTACTGAATAACCAACTGGATGCCGGCCACTTAGGCTTCATGCACATGGCAGCACTTTTTTTTATCTGTGCGCTATCTGCATTTTGTACAGATAGCTCGCTGACCCATTCATTTCTATGGGGCTCTGCATACATAAACATGTCCTATTCCTGTCCGTATTGAGAACAAGAATAGCCTTATGGAAAGGAGTGAGAAAAATGCAGAATACACAAGGAAGGTAACAGTATTTTGCAGATACAGCCACAGTCAGTACATGAATCCTTAGGTTTGTGTTTGGGAAAACCCCTTTATCACCTATGCATATAATAGGGTATCTTATCAGTGGGGATCCAACAGCAGGGACCCCCACTGTTCAAGACAACGGGCGTCCCATGTCCTCGTATGAAGGGGGTGAGTGGGAGTTTGAGCATGCACACTGCTGCCCCATTCACTCTCTATGAGACTGCCAGAGATAGGCGAGTACAGCATATTTGACCTGCCACTCCATGCTTATGGAAAATACAGGACACTCGTGATCAGCGATATATCTAGTTACTGGTGTACAGGTCTTTATATACTGGCTTCACCAGAAAGACGGCAGCTTCAGCTATGGAGGGTTGAGTCTCTTTTAAGATGATATTGGTGCTATGTTATCTTTTATAATTTCCCCTAAGTAATGACTGTGGTTGCTCAGTAATACATTATAGTATAGTATATTTTTGCATTTCTATACATTAACATGGGTATTCTGGATCTGGGTGTTTGATGCAGAAACAGGCAACAGATCATAGTTTATACTCTGAGCAGGTCCACTACTGCCCTTAAACACCTTACCCACCAGTGCCAATAACCACATATAAACCCTATACAATTAGTGTTTAGTGTAATTAGTGCTTATTACAACTGTTTTATAATTTTTTTAGTGTGGTTTCAGCTTAGATAGGATACTGGCTTTCCTTAAAGAGTCCTGTATGGAGACTTACTAGAAGAGCTCTATGGTATGGAGACTTATTGGCAATGCTTCACAATATCTTAAGAGGTGTCTCCCAAGGAAAAAGAACCATCTCGCACTCAGCCAGCCTACTCTTCTCATGGATATTTGGCTTGGCTATATTCCTTATCAAATGGCAAGGCTTGTGAATAAGTCGGACTTTGACTCATAGGGAGCCACGGTGGCGCCAGCGAGATGGTTCTCCTTCCTTTGGAGATACCTCTTGCGTCTAGAGTGGTTTGGAATATACATTTAGTGATCTGGCAGCAGCTCCTCTACTGTTTGTCCACACCAGATGTATTTTATGGTATGTCGACAATATCAGTGTTGATTTTGATTTTTTTCCTGCAGCAATGGGGTTAAATGTATAATTAACTTTGTGGCTGCCAGAGACTCCATCCACATAATATCGTGTAGACCAGCCTCTCTGGCAGACAACTGCGAGTGTTAATTTTTGTGTAGCACCTTAGGATGAATGAAGGGAAATGTTTTATTGTTATGGGAAACAGTATTGTATGAAGTTTAAATTATTTAATGTTCTCGTGTAGCAGGACTACATTCAGATTTTAAGTTATGCAACATTTAATTAATATTATTTCTGTAATGATTTGTTTTCTGTAGATCGGAACGTCTGTGTGTGTATCATTGGCAGCACAATAATTCATTTGTGTACAAAGGAAACGAATGGGTTTTGAGATCAAACTAGATGTTTACTGATTTGATTCCAGAGAGATCTGTTAATTGCATCAGAAGGGACACTTCTAATTCCAAGAATAGACCCTAAAATCATGAACCGCCTGTTTGTCTCAATTGCCATAAAGGTTTGGAGGCACAGCAGAGGTCTTCATATGCAGCTACTTTAATTAGATGTTTGCATGCACCCCCTTTTTTCCCTCCAAGGAGAAAATGTTTTTTAATACTCAGGATAGCCTCTTTCCATGTACTGTATTAAAGAGGTTGTTAGGGACATATTGGTGGCCTATCCTTTGGATAGGTCATCAATATCAGATCGGCAGGGGTTTGATTCCCAGCCCCACCTCAGTGAGCTGCGTAAAAAGGTTGTGGCGCTTGCGCAAGCACTGCGGCTGCTTCATTGTTTACCGGCCACAGTGCCGTACCTTCTGTAGTGGCTGTGCGTGGTACTACATGCAGTCCTGTCCCATTCAGTTGAACGAGATGCTCTGTTAAAATCTTTAGTACCATGCATAGCCACAATTGCAACCTGAAGAAGGGGACCTGTGTATCCCTGAAACACGTTATTGACATAATAAGATAGAGGATTCACATACATCCTCCAGTTGCATTGGTTCAGTGAAGTTTTAAAACTACAAAATGTATGGCACTGTGCCCGGTAAACAGTGAAGAGGCTGCAGCACTCACCACAGTGCCATGGCAGCTTCAAACAGATGATCTGTGAGGGTCCCCTACTTATCTGATATTGATTACCATATCCCAAGGATAGGACATCAAAATTAAAGTCCCAGGCAACCCTTCCTAGGACATATCTCTGAGAGCTGATGCCAAAAGCAACTCTGAAATGAAATAAAGCAGAAGGCAATGGACCTGCACCTAGTGAAAACACGCGGTACGGTTCCTAAAACTAAAACACTATAGGTCCTATTTACAGGAATACCTCTGCTTAGGCTAAATTCACACTGCACAATGTTTACATTCTGTGCGACTACCTGCCCAATGTATAAACAAACTTATGCAACCGTATACTCATTTTTTGAACTGTATTCAGTTGCATTAAAAATTTGGTGCTTTTCAATACAGTTGGGACACTAGCCTCACATATTCTGGATAAACGGATAACAAAGGGTAGTCCAATAGTCTGGGAGATTTATTTGGCATACATGCAGATGGTACAGTGTAAATTTAGTCCAACAGCAGTAGCATTTAGTTTTTTAGCAGTGCAATATGATCTGTAGCCTGCAGGTGGCAGCACATGCTTGCTTTAATGAATGCACTTGCTACAATGTCCAATTGAGACCAATCAGCTGCATATGATTTCCAGTGCTGTATATCCCTTCCTATATACCTCCATAAAATAACATTCCTACACTTTCTTGCTAATTAGTCATAGATTTGTGTAGCAGCTCTGTTCTTGTATCACCCAAAGCTTCTCTCTCTGTAGTTCTCCTAATATCTTCTCTGTGTGTGTACATGGAGAGTTGGGACACTGCATGTAATACGCAGTTTAGGATATGAAGTATGGATGATGTAGATAGCGGAGCGCCCCTTTACCACAGCCTTTTTGAAATATCACATTATACTGCTGCCCTGAAAGATCCTTGTATATGTTCTCCATTACAGTCCATGGCTTTATGTTAACTCTTGTCTTGCTGGAGTTATTCCTAGCGATGACCCCTTTCTCTGTGTAAAGCCCTTTTGGTCATTATTTGTGACATAACCTTCCTGATCACCATGTCCTTCTGTCCTGTTTGTACATTTGTCTTGAACCAGCCTGACCTTCCCTTCTTGTTGTTTGTATGGGGATGGGAAATCAGAATGAATATCAAAGCAAACAAATGCATGGAATAAAAAGCCAGTGTACCTTACCGAGCTGTCCGACTCTTCATTTTCAAACTTTTCTCTACATATGAACAAGAAATGCAATGATGTTATATAAGATATAACATGTTCCATGTCTGTCTACAGTGATGCTAAGGCGACAGATTTTGTTGCCATTGGAAATCAGTCCCATTCAATTGATTGGAGTGGTTTTTGTCTGCAAGCACATGGATTTCTGCAAGCCCCATTTGGGAGAATAGAAATTTCTGCAACAAAATCTGCTGCATGTGAAGGTAGCCTTCCAAACGATGAGAGCCATAGGCCCCACCGATGTGAAAAACAGGATTGAGACCTCAGTCTTGGGGCTCATGCCCACAGCCGCAGTTTGTGTCTGCATCCGATCCACGTGTCCGTTCTGCGGCACTGCAAAAAAGACATGTCCTGTTCTTGTCCATTCTGCAGACAAGGAAAGGACAATTCTACAGAAGTTAAAAAATTAATGGTGGCTTGCACTCAGCCTGGGATCCAGCTGTCAGCTGTCAGGACCCGTACTCCTGATGAAGGGGGTAATGGAAAGAACCCCCAAAACGCGTTGACCGTATGTAAATAAAGATCTACACTTGTATTCTTCCAAGGCGAAGCGTTCCTGTTACAGTGCCCTCAAGCCGATCCATGTTGTTCTTCTTCAATACCACTTCCAGGTGGCCATGAAATTTCTGGATTTTGCTCCTCCTCCAGCCCTGGCTTATTAAAGGGAGTCTTTCACCTGTTTTTCACCCATATAACTAACAGCAGTGCCCCACAGAAGATTGCAGACACATCGCAGACATACCTGTGTGTACTATGTGTCTGTATTACATGTCCAGGAAAAGCACTTTTATTCTGCAGGAAAACAGCTCCCAAGTGCCCAGCTGAAAGTGAAACTAAAAACAGCTTTCTCTCCTGACTTGATTTCTAACAGCTATATCTTCTGATATACTGCTGATTTAGCTATCATTTGAAATGCCAGCTTTCAAAGAAGGTCCGAACCATTTTTCTATCTGCTACCAATCCCAAGATATGAGCAGCTAAAGCAGCCCTCCCCTCTTCAGTCTGGTTTGCTTTGGGCACTTGCAGCAGTAGAGCTGGGCACTTGGGAGCTGTTTTCTTGCAGAATAAAAGTGCTTTTCCTGGACATGGAATACAGACACACAGTGCACACAGGTATGTCTGGGATGTGTCTGCAATCTTCTGTGGGGCAGTGCTCTTAGTTATATTGGTGAAAAACAAATGAAAGACTCCCTTTAATTGCTAATTGGCATTTTACATCCATAATTGGCGTCTTGGGAGTCTGAAGGCAGAACAAATGTATACTTTGAGGCAGCTAAAAAACAAGCGTACACTTGAAGCTTTCAATAATACTTCACTATTGGTACTCCAACATTAAAGAAGCACTCCAGTTTTTTTTTTTTTTTCAATTTTACATAAATTTCTAACTCACCACCAGTATTCTAGCAGAGTAATTTGTTACACCCTTAGTTGCATCCATAAATTTTGAACCTTCTCATTGTGGGAACCTGGTCATGTGATCTCATGTCTGACTCCTTGTTCTTATGTGTAATCAGGAACGTGGTACCTCCCCTGTTGCCGACTTCCTGTAAAGTACAGGATGACATCACCAATCAAATCCCTCCTGGCAGCTCAGGCCCCTACCCCATCTTCCTCTGTATATTCCTGTATTCTGTCGAATATATATTGCCCTCCCCCCATCTAAAAGTTAGATTAGCTCGTTATATAAGCCTCCTGGCTCACACTGCTGGCCTATACCAGGGATCAGCAACCTTCAGCACTCCAGCTGTTGTGAAACAAACTCCCAGCATGCTCCTTTCACTTCTGTGGAAGTTCAGAGAACAGCCAAGCAAGTTTGCATGATGGGAGTTATAGTTTCACAACACCTGGAATGCCAGAGGTTGCTGACCCCTGGCCTATACCATCTGTATGCTGACTCTCCAGTGCTTTTCTATTACATGTATCTTCACACTGGTCTCCTGCATGTAAGAGCTGACGGGGGAGAGGGCAGACAAGCTCCAGCTCAGGAAAACATGGAGACCAGGTGGTGTCACTGGTCTGCCCTTACACAGCACTCAGAGCAGTTCAGTGTGGCGAGACCCTGTCTCTGCAAAGCCAGGCATGATGGGAAATGTAGGAATCATTAGAAAAACCCATCTCTGAGGTGAAGAAGGAATCAAGATGGCAGACAGCCCACAAATAAAACAGGTAGACACAAGAGCTTCTTATTCTTTACTAATGGCCCATCCTGCACAGTATAGGCAAAGACGGAATCCCAGAGTACTTCTTTGTAGGGCATTACCCTATAAAGCAAGGAAATCGGTACCAAAATCCACACATTACGGTGCGAATTAACAACTATAGATTTCTGTGATAGCTGCTTTGACAACTATTGCAATCTGTATTGTATGAGGGCCTTGAACAATTAAACCTCAGGAGCCATGTATAAAATGGACTTGTAATGGGCACTCCTGGAATGTTAAATGAACCTACTAGTTTATCAATTCATTATTTTCACCAAGCTTCACCTATACACTATAGGCCAAGGCGTCTATTAAAAAAAATAAAAAATTAAAACACTACAACATTATAAAGCAAATACTGATTTATTCACAGATAGACAAGCAGGCATTTAAAATGATAACATAGTAAAATATATTTCTTCTGACCCAACCCAAACCAATTACAGCATTCTGCACGTAAACAGTACTAGTTATAAGGCACATGTGCATAAAACACAGGAACTCCTCACTGGGGATACAATACACCTCAGAGTAAACTCAACTGCTGTACTGAGAGGACTCCTGAGCTCACGTGCATAATGGGGAGGACTCAAAGAGTTTTGTGGGAGCATCAGGATGCAGGCGAGTATGAAGATAAAAATTATTCAACGGAACTCGGCATCACTTACACTATACACGGCTTACTCTAGTTTGGGGGGGTTTTGGAGCTGTAAGATTCCCTTTAATGACATCTACAAGATATTCTGATAGTTTCCCTCTTGTGGGTGAAAATGAATATGTGCAATTACTCCTCTCTTGCAGGAAGGGTCCTTGTGCGTGCTTCCCAGCTCCACACTAGTTTAAAAAGCAATGATGGGAACCAAAGACTAGTCTATGATATCTAGTCCAAAGGGAACTATTGGCTAAGGGAATGTACACCTATGCAAACAATTGTTTTATAGTGCTCCAATGCACTTAAAAAAAAATAAAATACAGGAACGTTGGGGGAGATTTATCAAGATCTGTGTTTTTTTACTCAAGTCTGCACTGCCAGAGGATGTGCCGAATTTATGATTAAGTGCATCCTCTGGCAGTGTGTACGCCCAAACAGAAATCTACAACAGCTCAGAGCTGCCATAGATTTCTGGCTTCAGTTGCACATAAAACTGGGGTAAATGAAGATAAATTTGTCTCGGCTGTTGGCCACACTCTTTTCCCACACCATTTTTTTTGAAAAGTGTGGGAAAAGAGGGGAGCTTAAAAAAAAAAAAAAAAAAAAAAAAAAAACACATTAAAAACAATAAAAAAATAAAATCGTACACGTATACAAAGCTTGCAACTTTTGAAAGCCATATTTCAGGGGCAAGGGAAAAGATGAAATGATAAATCTCCCCCATTGTCCCCATGGTCACAGACTGTAAACAAGCCTGTATAGCCTGTTTCATCTACTTCTTGCGAGCGTATTTTTGGTAAGTAGGAATGAGCCTACACAGGATTTCTTTCTATGTTATTACTACTGAGACACATAGCTCTTCTGAGGAGCTGTGAATATAAAACAGTGATTTGCAAAGTTGCTTAATTTGGGGGGAGGGGAGCAAAAAATAGATTTGTTGCAAAGGCATACAAAGCTCTTATTCACAAGAGAAGTGCAACAAACCGTTGGGTCCAGTTTTATTAAAGAAGAACTCCCGACAAAAATTTTATTCCATGTCCTGCTAGAAATGTATATGATGTAATCTGTAGTGAATGTTATTTTCTTAGCAGTGTCTACATTTTTGACTTATATCATCCTGAAGTTTCTTATCTGTGTCATGTGACCAGCAATTAGACCCACCAACTCACACATAGACTTATGTGTGGACAGGAAGTCTAATTTTCTATGTATTCCTATGAGACTGAAAGTGAGGCTCCCATAGGAATGAATAGAGCAGTTACTGGCTTTCTGTCCTGGGTCAGTTGGAGGTCAGGGAGTTGGTCACATGACCCAGCTACAATAAGAAGAGAGGTTTTTTACTCACAGAAACAGTCACTGATAAGAAAATGACAATCACTACAGATTATATCATGCACCTTTCTAACAGGTCAGAGAATAACATTTTTTGCGGGAGTTCTTCTTTAAGTGGTTGTACTGATTTTATGTATTATTTGTTTGTTTGCTTGGACAGTATCTGCATATCTTCTGCACACAACATAAAACTGAAACCCAATGTATATTGTGTGCCACAGAATTCCCTTATGGATGTGTAAATAACACAATAAATCACCAATTGCCTTAAAGGGCTTTTCCACAAAGAATGAATTATTAACTGATGGCAACACACTTGCTGAAAGACTCATACAGTACTAACGGTACCTGTACGGTACCTCTTCTTACATCTTCCGGTGCCCAGCTTTTTTTCGTCCCCACGCGGCATGTCACTGCTGAAGCCAACCATTGACTGCAGTGGCGAACAAGGGCACGTCCATAACTGGCCGGAAGAATACAAGGCAGGGACTGGGAGATGGAGGAGCAGGAGCTATCGCACCGGACCAGAGCACAGGGAGAAGGTAAGTATAAATCTCTCTGCAGGCAATACAGGCTAGGGGGTCTTCAGTTAATAGGTAGTTATTCCCAGACAACCCCTATAAGGGCAAAAAAGGGAGGATGCTGTTTGTCAGTTAAACATATGGAGAGGCTTAGTGTTTAAAGCAGAGAGTAATCTCTAGTTGGTACACAATACTGGCAGACTGTGGCTGACTAGTATCAGCATGGGTGATTACGTGCCAGCAGGAATCCGTGACTGGCAATACCAATGCTTTATATTACAAATTTGCCAGTACAATATATAACTATTGAGTATGTAGCGTACATAGTTTTCAGTCACTTTTTAGTTTTAAACTGCTACAATCACAATTCTATAGAGCGATATTTTAAGACAAATAATTGTACAAAACTCAAAAGTCCATGCAACTAAGATCATGTAGACAGACATAAATGGCAGCTGATTTTCAAGTTTAAAGGGTATGTCCCATCTCGCAGCTTACGGAAACAGCTGTGCGGGCCAGCGCTCCACTGTTTCCTATGCTGGAAACAATAAGATGGAACAATGCCTTTAAATATTCATATAATACTGGAAAATATAACATAAAACAGAACTCACATAAGCCACGCAGATATTTTAAAGAGTTTCTTCCATTTCCAATCTTAACATTAGGCAGAGTGCACTGATATCACCGAGACTACCAAAATTAATGCAACGTGTACGGGCTGCAATAAGAACTACAATATGATTCACTATAGATGTGATAATTGTGGTCATGGGAGAATTCCTCAATACATACAGAATCTTGAGGAAAAACTGTGGTAGATCTCCAGATGAAATCTAAGGCATAGAGGTATGGCTGTGTGGAGGCCCAATAATTGCTCTGTGCCAAACTGAGCCACAACTGTATGCATGAGCCCTTAAAGGGGTATTCCCATCTCACAAATGTAGTTTGTATAGTTAGATATAGTCATACCAATATTATTACTAATAGAATGTATTTATATAAAATGTACCGTTTAGAAGATTTGCCTATTTGTATATCCATTGTCCCACACACATCAGTCAGGCCGTTGCCCCTAGTTACGACCACCGCAGCCATGTAGTAGTGGTGGTCGGCTTGCTCCTGTTCAAACCCGCCCTGAGGTAACTGCTGTATTGTGAACGCACATTGCATGAGCATGCCCAAACACATCTCAGGGTACTTTCACATCCGCGTTTTGGACGCTACCAGTCCAAAATGCAATGGTCAGGATCCGTCCAAAACGCAGACTTTATAAACCGATCCTGCTCCATAGAGATGAATTGATCTTGGAACAGGATTCATTTCTCTGCGTTTTGAAAGCGCAGACAAAAATGCTACAACCCTAAGACGTGTCTGGGCATGTTCATGCAATGAGCGTTCACAATACAGCAGTTACCTCAGGGCAGGCCGGCCACCACTACTACATGGCCGCGGTGGCCGTTACTAGGGGCAATGGCCTGACTGATGTGTGTAGGACAATGCCTATACAAATAGGAAAATCTTCTAAACGGTACATTTTATATAAATACATTCTATTAGTAATAATAGTGGTATGGCTATATCTAACTATACAAACTACAATTGTGAGATGGGAATACCCCTTTAAAGGTGTTATCAGACTCCCCCAAAAAATATTAGCACCAATAAACGGTAGAAAATAGAAAACCAAGTGGGTTTATCTCTTCATTTTCATAGTTTCCCGACACCAACTCTTTTTTCTGGGGGTTGGAAAACTGCTGAAATATGCTGCCTTATGTGAAGCATATTGTAATGTTACAATTACAGGCCTTTACAACTAGCCGCCAAAATGACAGAACATGTGCCATTTCACTACTAGTATCACTAAAAGAAAAACACCAGAAACGAAGATCACGAGTCTGGAGTATTCATGAGGGGATCGCCCCTCTTACACTCTCCCACCCCTCTCTGCAGTGACAGGTTGCTGTGTATACATGCAGACACAGCCTCGCATTCACAGCCTTAAGGGAGCGCTCTCCTCATTATTACACTGGACATATAGACTGTGGGTGAGGAATTTATCATTTCAGCTTTTCTTATGCCTACCTAGTTTTCTTTTTTGGTGCCGCAATTTGCAACACATTTTTCAAAAGGTGCACGATGCGTGGTAAATGTCTTGCATCTGTCTCATCAGTAATCACTGTATTTGCAGTTTCAAGACAATTCAAAAACATGGCACACATCATAGGGTTAAAATCCTCTTTATTGCACTTGCAGGTACATAGGAGGTGGAGATCAAGGCGGCGGCCATTTTGTGCGTTAGTCAGAACAGAGGAAGTGCGGCAGCGCACGAAATGGCCATCACCTTTATCTCCACCTCCTATGTACCTGCAAGCACAATGAAGAGGATTTTAACCGTATGGCGAGTGCCATGTTTTCCAATGGTCTTGGAACTTCAAATTAATAGGGTCATTTATCAAACTGGTGTAAAGTAGAACTGGCTTAGTTGCCCATAGCAATGAATCCGATTTCACTTTTTATTTTTGACAGCTCCTTTGGAAAATGAAAGGTGGAATCTGATTTGCTATGGGAAATTAAGCCAATTCTACTTTACACCAGTTTGATAATTGACCCCATAAATGTCTATGACATAGAGCACTACCCATGATCATTTTAGGTTGACTCCTAACCAGGAGTCGTACGCAGAGATTGCATGAAGCCCCAGCAGTGCCAGCTTCTATCTCACCCTTTCCCTGGAGTAAAAAATGAGCAACTTTTGCAACTTATAAATCTGTCAGCACCAGAAATAATTAGTATTATTTCCTAGCAGCCACAAATAGTAGTACAGGCCTGTACCTACAGTACGCTGTCCTTACATAGGGCAGTTAAGATCCCCTTTACACTGAATAGGATTTAACACAATCCTAATCAGACACGGCAGTAATTAGTGGGTTTTTCATATTTTAGCTGTGGTCAGTATTCCAATCTTACGATCAAGCAGTGCCCAATAAGTCTGGTAATACATATTACACCATGAGGTTGTGGTGCTACAGTTTTGCATTATAGCACTACGAAAATGTGTGAATGCACCCTAGGTGTGAGGTAAGGTGTGCCATTATTGTGGGCACCATAATCAGACCTGAAATGGTGTTATGTAGAGTTATGGTTTGATAGAGTATTGCAAGGACAAATGTTATACTGTTATTGCAGAAGCTCCTCTGTCATAAAATACAAAGTACATGGAGATGTGTTTGCTGGGTGGCTCCGCTCCAGCTAGCTGGCCTAACTAATAGTTATCTCCTGAAAGAGACCTGTCAATCAAAACCAGTCAGATTCGGAGAAGCTGCAGGGGAGCCGCCCAGCACACACTTCTTTCCGTGCCCCCATTTTTCAAATCTGTTTTTTTCTGAAACATCCCAGAGTTGTCACGAGGAAAAAGATAGTTTCATCAAGTTCAGCATAAAATTCTAGTCTCCTCCTATGTTGGTCTAGAAAAAGAAAAGAAATAAAGTGCCCTGTCAGATACGTAGCTGCCCATGGGTTAAAATCCCTTCCAGTCCTCAATATTTCGTAGTTTATTTCTTCACACTGGAAGTTAAATGTGCTTACATGTGTGTCTCTCATCACTTGCTGCTATAACTTTAAAGGGTTATCCAACCATGGACATTTATCATCTATATTACTGA
Source organism: Rhinella marina (assembly GCA_900303285.1). Classification (NCBI taxonomy): domain Eukaryota; kingdom Metazoa; phylum Chordata; class Amphibia; order Anura; family Bufonidae; genus Rhinella; species Rhinella marina. Next base: position 825,892 of record ONZH01010099.1, on the reverse strand, counting down.
GGAATCATTACAACAGGATTCCCCATTCCTCCTCACCACCATTCAGTTCAAACATGGAACCGCCATCCTAGTAATCTGCGGAGTGCCCAGCAATGGGGCTCCCAGCGATCAGACACTTACGGTATCACCTATTCCATGCATAGGTGACAAATGTCCTCTGTAGAATTACCCCTTTAAGGAAACTTTGGAGAATTGTGCAAGATAAAAAAAAATCCCTGTAATTTACAACAGCTGAGATTTAAAACACAGTGAGCAAGACTAGAGGCAAAAAACAGTTCCTTGTGTAATATACCAAATCTAGAAAGACATCACAACATCCCTATAATAAATAATCATAGATGTGATCTTCTGCTGCATATCACATTTACTATGGGGGCTAAAGAGAATTTGTAAACCAGTACATCTATTTAGGACAGGACAGGCCGGTCTGTCCCAATCTTCTGTCTGAGAGGCCAAAAACTCCTCTGCGTTGCATGCCAGTGACGGCACGTGAGCACTTTCTGCACTCCTTATAAGCCGAGAGGGCTCCGTCCTCCTGCTCAGACTCCGGTACGTCCACTCAGGGGGTTCACATGCCCTCTTTAGCATATGGTCATGGGGAACAGAAGATCACTTTGGGGTTGTTTAGTGGATGGCTCTGTGCCTGTCTCTCCCCTTAAGCAGATCAACTCTAGAGCTCCGTCAGGGGACAGATGCTCTTCAAAAATGTATTTCCCTTAGGTGGACTTCTATAACATCAATAGGAAGTAAAACTGACAACAGACAAGAGGTAAAAATACATTCATAAGACAAACTCTACAACGAATACAAAAGGAATGTTTAAAAAGTGCCGGATCGGCACGGACGACCCACGGTCGAATTAAGACTTTCATGCTGAAACCTTTTGAGTACAAGAGATGCTAAGAATACCTGACTTTAGACAAAATGATCCACTGTGGAATTCATACCGAAAGATGTGGTCACCTGTCTAGAAATGAGATACAAGAGATTTTCATTAGTGTCTCTGAGATTGCTTGCAATAAGGATTGTGTGTGGAGGGAGAAGCTTTCACGTGGATTTTTTGCCATTCATCATGCGTTCTTTTCCTTCTAGTTCCAGCTTGTGGTGACTGAACCTCTTCACAATGGTGCCAGGGATAAGAGCAGCAAGCGCTATTGCCAATAACTTTAGTAGTGTTCCCCACGAAAACATGTCATCCAAAGATTTGATCTTTGACAAAATGGAGCCTGTCTGGACGCAGATGAAGTTGTAGGGCAGGAGACCTAGGTGTAAGGCAACACAAGATGACGGCTTGGTTCAGGTTTATCTAAAGCACATGCATTATATTACTTTAAAGCAAACCTAAACTTTCAGGTCATTTTTTAGAATAAACGTCTACATCACTGATAACTTCTGGCCACTGTATATTTGTATCTAAACTTATTTCTGCCATTTTTGGCAGTTTTCCCCCTCTGCAGAATCCATATAGAATTCTCAGTTCTCCCTGCACTAGTGGGTGAAGAGTAGCTGTCTCCTATAGAGAAATTCTGCTCTCTAACTCTGAGCAGTGCTCATGTGAATCAAGCACTCATTATTAGCTGCTGCAGCCTCTGTGTGCGTCTCTCTGCTCTCCAAAGGCTTCTATGGCAGCATGTAATTTGATCCTTTAGTGAGCAGATAGTCCTTCTTAGGCCCCATTCACACGACCATATGAATGGGCCGTATCTATTCCGCAATATTGCGGAATAGATACGGCCCCATTCACCTCTATGGGAGCGGGGAGCTAACTCCGTGCTGCGGCTCCGCTAAAAAATATGAAGCATGTCCTATACTCGTCCGCATGCACGGACAAGTATAGGCATTTTGAATGGGCCGCGTGTGTTCCGAGTGTGAATGGGGCCTAAGTCTCTGAAGACAGATTTAGCATGGAGTTCTGAGTGATTTTTAGTTTGTGGAGGAGGGAGCTGATATCTAGAGAAAGGTGCATTTTTCTCTCAAAAAGATATACATTACAAAGTTTCTTCTGTTTGCCTCTACTTTTCATGTATGCAAATTTTGATGAACGGTTAGTAACAGTTTAAACGCTGTATATCATTGTTCACATACCGATGAGGACAGAGAAGAAAAACTGTCCTACTGGAATGTTCAGAATGGGTGCAGAGAGGTTCAGGAACCAGTTAGGCGTCATTGGGAACAAACGCAGGAAAAGTAGAAAAAAGAACAGGCCGCTGCGGTTTTCTTCAATCTGAACAGAAGACATTTAGAAACAACAAAAACAATTCAACATTCTCAAGCTGATTATTTCGGCAACACAGACCTTTAAATAATTGTATGAAAGAAAAAGGGGTTTTCTGTGATTTTAGATAAGTGGGGTCTGTCCCGCAGCTCAGCCTCCTACCTCCACCGATCTGATATTGATGACCTATGTCAAAGTCTCAGAAAAACCCTTCAAAGAAAACTACCACAAAGAATCATTATATTCAGTGACGTTTCATTTTTGTATTTTATTTTTACATATCCCAAATTCAAAGTAGAAGAGAGGTATGTAAACGGAATGGAATGGTAGAGTGGGCATTTGATGGTGTTCAAAAAGGTTGTAGACTTACATGATCAGATGTGGTGATGTGAAGGTGTGAAGGTAGACCGGTCGAAATACTGAATTTTCCCCTCACAGTGTTATGTCATTTGTAGATACATGTATTTAATGCTATACAAATATATATATATATCTCAGCTTTGTAAATGCTTATGCAGCTGTATAGAATGTCTATATCCTGGTATTGTGTCTAAGACGCTGCGGTGCAGTATCACGAAGGAATGTGTGTATAATCAAGAACCTTTTTATATTATATTTTTATACTTTGTAACTTTTATAAAGCTTGCGTATAATATATGTATATATTTAACTAGTCCAAGATGGCCCCCGTGCTCTTATCAAAATGACTTTTTCAAGCTAGTGACGTAGAATGGAATGCAACTTCTATCCAATCAAGGATTATATTGTTTGCTATTTGCATGCTTACACCCCCTTCCCTTTTTGTATCGAATAAGTACGTGTGTTAATAAAGGAAAAGCCCAGAGGCTGTAATGATTTTGCCACAGAAGCACGGCCAAAGGACTTAATACTGGAATCATAAGTCTGTGTTTTGTCCTTAATTATTGTGCGCACCCGTGTTCAAAACAATTCGGAATGACTGACTGAATTCCAGAAAGGACAGATTTATGTCCACCTCAACAGCTGGCGCCCAACGTGGGGCCCCCGAAAGGAGCACCAGGACTCGCTCGGTGTCCCAACCCTCGACCGATGCCACGGCACCACTCCCTCCCGAAGGGGACTGATCACCCTAACCCGACCACGGTAAGTTATATATACACTGTATGTGATAACTTACCGGTGGCTCGAGGGGGGAGTGGTAGTCTGGGGTTTAGGTTTTGTGGGGCCTGAGTGAAACGTCATGTGACCAGACGCCTGGTGGTCTCCGCCGGGGATTCCGGAAACCTACAGCCCCTCAGGAAAGGTCACGTGGGGATTCAGTCAGATCATGTTAGGGACCCAGACTGGCAGCGGCTGTGAGAACACTTTGAAGTAGTGATTTAGGTGGCGCCTGGGTATTCCGACACGTTACGGACCAGTTGCCCAGAGCGTGCGCCTAAAACACTTAGAGTAGTCATCTAGGCGGCGCCTGGGTATACCGCCAAGTTACTCAGAGCGTGCGTCTAGACTAGGGATTTGGGCGGCACCTGGGTATACCGCCAAGTTACCCGGAGTGTGCGCCTGGGATGTTGGTGGCGCCTGGGTATACCGCCAAGTTACTCAGAGCGTGGGGGCTGGGGTATACCGACAAGTTACCCGAGCCTCAGACCAGTTAGTTAGTTGTTAGTTAGTGCGCTGAGTGGTAACCGTTGTGCCCATTGTTGCAACTCCATCACGGGGGCAGTGTTGATTGTAGTTTGAAGTTTGAAGTTTAGTCGCAAGGGTCGGCCCCTAAATTGGGGAGATAGTAGCGGGTGTCTCTCTCTCCCCGGGGAAATCGAGTGAGGTCTCTTTCCCCTCCCCCCGTGATTTATTGGCTAGTCGGAGGACGGTTAACTCAGGTTGGCGAAGACGGCCGCGCCAATGGGGCACTGTAAAATATGCTTCAAGTGTTCAAAAACCCAGCACAGTCTCCCGATTGGTGCTCAGAATGCTGTCAGTCTGGTGGAACAAAGAAGGCAAAAAGATATGTGAAGGATGTGAAAAGCTTGTTTAAGATAATTGGGATGCCCCCAGGAGGCAGATTACAGCCCAGTGAAAGTTTGATCGATGTAGCGAGAGCCTTCTATAGAACTGCTTCAAATCAGAAAAAAAAGAAAGAAAAAAGATGGACTGTGGAAAGTGTATTGAAGGGAGAAGGGAAGTGATTAGAAGTGTAATAGGTTGGTACAAGAAAAAATGGTTGATATGGTTTATGTAAGTGACTCATAGAAAGCTGCAAAATGGCGGATTTGGGAAAAGAAAGGAAAAAAAAAGGATTTTCTTCAGTGTTAGTTCAGCTTTGCAGTTTGCAGTTTCAGCCTCCCCTTTGGAATTTACGACTATGATAATCCACTTGTTATGTCTGTGTGGACCAGAAATCTGACCTTGTATGTTGCCAGAGAACCGACTAGTAGATGAAGGTCACACAGCCAAGTTTACTGTGAGCGATATCTGCTCTACTGATGTGATGATGAGACCAAATTAAGGGTTAAGTTGAGAATGGAAGAAATCATCGCTCACAGGGAGGTGTTCTGGAATTAGGCCAAAAAGGAGTGAACACTGGACATTCGGCCTTGAATTTACAACATTATATTCTAGATTTTATGAAAAGAAAACGATGTGAGCATTAGCGGTAAATTATTAAGTATGGGAAATTGGTCTGGGCAGAAATGTATAATGAAAAGACAAATGATTACTTTTACATGCTGTCAGCACGGCCCCTAAGATGGCGCAGGTGGACCCTGCTGCGCTCCCGATGCAGACACATCCCCCTGCATATCACTAACCCCCCCAAACTCCCTCTTCAGAGGGGTGGACCTGTAAAGTACGTCAGTGCCAAAACCACGCCCGCGGCTCACCTCCTTGTATTCAGTTATTACACTAGATGGCACGCTCTACGTCCCAATTTCCGTCCCAGCAGCCATCTTAACTAATCCCATTCCCACTCCGGTGGCCATCTTAACTCCTGCAACTTCCTTTCCAGGTGGCCATCTTAACTGAGGGAACATCAGTCCCTGCCCAGCGGCCATCTTAGTTACTGGTATTCTCCATGACACGGCTATAAGTGGGAAACAATGCACATAGATGCAAGTAGAAGCATAACGAGTACTCGACTTAGTAAATGAAGGATATACATATACCTGTAATTAGTTAATATTGTTTAATTAGAAATCAGAGATTTTATAAATTAATAACTTTCCTTTTTCTCTTTCTAGCAGCTTGTAAATGTCCAAGAGTCGAGACAATAGTTTAACAATGTGTTGTAGGAGTGAACAACCGAAGACAATGGTATTATGTGCCAGCAATTGATTCATTTAATGTTTCTTTTGATTCACTTAATGTTTCTTTCTACTCCCTCCGTACAGGATGGTTTTCTGTGTGTATCCGTATCCAGGAAAGCTGTGTCTCTGAGAGTTGACTCATTCAGTGGAATGTGAATGAATGTAGCTTGAAGTTGTACTTGTGTGTGGACTGTACGTGGATGCAGCAGAGAAAATGAAGGAATGTTTATGATGAAATACATTTGTTTTTCTTTATATGCGCATTGGGGATTTTTATTTTTCCTTGGTACCAAATATTTTGACCAAACTCTACATTTTATTTTTGAAAACAAGGCAATAAAACGTTTATGGGCCCTTCATGTTTTGTGTCTGTATTGTCTGATCTGTTTGTTTCTATGTTTGCTTTTTGTCGACTTGTTGTATGTCTAATGTACTAACATCAGAGATCTGACCTCATGGACAACCAAGACAAGACTGACTCAAACAGGGAAGCTCACAGTGTGGACTAAGGGGGGAGGGAGGAGGACAATGCTGACGTCACAGATACAAAGACAGCCCTTGTGCACATCTCCTAGTTACGAGTACTCTGTTCATTCAAAAGAAAAAAAAAAGGTCCAATCATTTCCACATCCAGAAAAGTTGGGTACTGCTACAAAATGTGCAGAATACACATTATCACACATTTAATAAACATCAAAACATCGTTAGAGATCTCAAGAAGGTTGGTTATTAATAAAAAATTAATGGTGTTGTGTTTTATTTGGTTCAAAAGGTATACATTACACAAGATACCCGGGTATTGGTATTGATTAATGTATTGAAATATGCAGGATCATTTGTCAAAAAATCATGAAAGTTTGTTTTGAAGTATCCTTTAATTAGACCAGATTTAGAGTCTCACAAAAGTCCTTTTTGATTTGACAGAAGACCTCTTTGGTCTCATTGGTAAGTGTTATTTACATACAGTGTTGGACCGACAAACGTTCTAAGGACATTTGTTTATTTCATCAATGATGGAGAGGAAACCACCTCAGCAACGGCTTATTCTAACATGAACTGAGTTTTTGAGTTGACTTTTTGATTGTGTGGAACTGTTCCGGTGCATCTTTCCTGTGTGCAGCTACAAAGAGCTGGGACTAACAACCTCGGGGAAAGTCCAGGAGCTGCTACGTCAAGTCTACAAGGTGTGGTAAGACACAGTTGTCAGTAGCCCGTCACCCAACAAGAAACAACTTCGACCACGGGTCAGCCATGCTGCACAAGGCCTTGCTGTTCGTACTGCGGCTGTCCAGGGGTGGACCTTAACGGTAATCTGTGTGCCTAACCAGCAGAGCTGATGCAGACCAGTGAGGGTGGGAGGTCCTTGTGTCAAAGCTCCTCCCACAGTCAAGGTAACAGACTGTTTATCACCCACTGATAAGAGGCTCTAACATCTACACTGACACCTACACCTGCAACCCCTTCACATACATAAGGAGGGGTCATAGACTGAACTTTGTAATAACAAGCATCGAGTGATGGACAATTGACTTTACACCAGAGACTATGTTATCATCCAAGAAGATCGAAGAGAAGACGACCACAGAGAGACACTTCTTGTTAGTCCAACACACAGTTTTGTTTTTTTTAGAAATCCAATGATCCACAAATAGGTTTCTGTCAAATGATTAGGATAAGCCCAAGTACACAGGGGGGTACCTGTTGGGTTTCAGCCTTGGTGAAGACTACCTTTTTCCCCATGTCCGTCTAGACACTTAACAATTGGGAAATCAAAGATTAGGGAAAAATTCAGTCTTTAGGGGGGACTGTGAAGGTGTGAAGGTAGACCGGTCGAAATACTGAATTTTCCCCTCACAGTGTTATGTCATTTGTAGATACATGTATTTAATGCTATACAAATATATATATATATATATCTCAGCTTTGTAAATGCTTATGCAGCTGTATAGAATGTCTATATCCTGGTATTGTGTCTAAGACGCTGCGGTGCAGTATCACGAAGGAATGTGTGTATAATCAAGAACCTTTTTATATTATATTTTTATACTTTGTAACTTTTATAAAGCTTGCGTATAATATATGTATATATTTAACTAGTTCAAGATGGCCCCCGTGCTCTTATCAAAATGACTTTTTCAAGCTAGTGACGTAGAATGGAATGCAACTTCTATCCAATCAAGGATTATATTGTTTGCTATTTGCATGCTTACGCCCCCTTCCCTTTTTGTATCGAATAAGTACATGTGTTAATAAAGGAAAAGCCCAGAGGCTGTAATGATTTTGCCACAGAAGCACGGCCAAAGGACTTAATACTGGAATCATAAGTCTGTGTTTTGTCCTTAATTATTGTGCGCACCCGTGTTCAAAACAATTCGGAATGACTGACTGAATTCCAAAAAGGACAGGTTTATGTCCACCTCAACAGTGCAAAAGAAAGATGAAGCTAAAAATGTGAATAAAAAAAAGGATTGTCTGGTTTGGAAATATTTTTTACAAAAAGGGGAAGAATGGTTCCCATTCAGTCACTTCCTGTGTCCTCAGTCTGCACTAGTGTTGAGCGATATACCGGTGTCCATGATATACCGCGGTATTAAGAAACGGCGATATCACCGTTTCCTAATAACCGCGGTATTTAATGACGTCATAGGAGCGGTCGCATGTGTGCCAACCGCTCCTAAAACGTCTATGTCCAGCCGCCTACATGTCCACAAGCGCAGCTGCTTCATCCTCCTTGCTCTGTGCTTCCCCGTGACCCCGCCCACCGACGTCTGGAAATGGCCATGCGCACGAGCCACGCGGCCAACATCAGCAGGCAGTGAGGGAGGCTAAGCCAGTCTCTCACGGAGTTCTGGTCCTGGCCTCCACAGTCCAAGGCGGAGGAAGTGTGACAGCCGAACAGGAGGCAAGATGAATAAAGGTCTATATCTGTCAGACTTATCAGCGGCCCCTGCATAGGGGAGTCCCATCAGTAGAAGCCCCATACAATATAATGTCTCCCTGTTGCCATCATACAGGAGCAACAAGGAGACACTACTGTATAAAATTATTGCCCCATGCAGTATAATGTCACCTTGGCCCTAGCCGCTCCATACAGTATAACGTCTCCTTGTGGACCCCATGCAGTATAACGTCTCCTTGTGGACCCCATGCAGTATAACGTCTCCTTGTGGACCCCATACAGTATAATGTCTCCTTGTGGACCCCATACAGTATAATGTCACCTTGGCCCTAGCCACTTCATGCAGTATAACGTCTCCTTGTGGCTGCCCCCATACAGTATAATGTCTACTTGTGGCCTCCATGCAGTATAATGTCTACTTGTGGCCCCCATACAGTATAATGTCTACTTGTGGCCTCCATGCAGTATAATGTCTACTTGTGGCCTCCATGCAGTATAATGTCTACTTGTGGCCCCCATACAGTATAATGTCTCCTTGTAGCTGCCCCCATACAGTATAACGTCTCCTTGTGGCCGCCCCCATACAGTATAACGTCTCCTTGTGGCCGCCCCCATACAGTATAACGTCTCCTTGTGGCCGCCCCCATACAGTATAACGTCTCCTTGTGGCCGCCCCCATACAGTATAACGTCTCCTTGTGGCCGCCCCCATACAGTATAACGTCTCCTTGTGGCCGCCCCCAAAACAGTATAACGTCTCCTTGTGGCCCCCATACAGTATAAAGTCTCCTTGTGGCTGCTCTATAGAGTATAACGTCTCCTTGTGGCTGCCCCCATACAGTATAGCGTCTCCTTGTGGGCCCCATACAGTATAACGTCTCCTTGTGGGCCCCATACAGTATAACGTCTCCTTGTGGGCCCATACAGTATAACGTCTCCTTGTGGGCCCCATACAGTATAACGTCTCCTTGTGGGCCCCATACAGTATAACGTCTCCTTGTGGGCCCCATACAGTATAACGTCTCCTTGTGGGCCCCATACAGTATAACGTCTCCTTGTGAGCCCCATACAGTATAACGTCTCCTTGTGGGCCCCATACAGTATAACGTCTCCTTGTGGGCCCCATACAGTATAACGTCTCCTTGTGGGCCCCATACAGTATAACGTCTCCTTGTGGGCCCCATACAGTATAACGTCTCCTTGTGGCCCCCATACAGTATAAAGTCTCCTTGTGTCTGCCCCCATACAGTATAATGTCTCCTTGTGGACCCCATGCAGTATAACGTCTCCTTGTGGGCCCCATACAGTATAACGTTTGGTATCTGCATCCCTGTATTAGTGGAGGCCTTTGAAGCACTACAAATGGCAAAAGGCAGAAGGGACCCAGCATGCATGTGGAACCAACACCCCCTGATTATACGGAAGCCAAGGTTGACACATAACAGGAAGGAAATAGTGTTAGGTTCCCGTTCTACAGAGATCACCTTGACGATTTGGTGGACGGGCCCAGATAATTTTGTACAAAATATATTTGGCAAGAATCTCTAATTTACTAAACAAGCATAGCATTAGCTCCAGAATACTTCATATCTCTATGGCATTTTGTGCTTTATCTGTTTAGCAGTGTGCTGTTGCATTGTATATATTTTCCTTTCCTTGTGCATTTAGCCATAGCAACGTGCACCTGCGCACTGGGATGTGCTGACTGAAATCCCCTTTTTTCCATACAGTATAACGTCTCCTTGTGGCTGCCCCCATGCAGTATAACGTCTCCTTGTAGCTGCCCCCATGCAGTATAACGTCTCCTTGTAGCTGCCCCCATGCAGTATAACGTCTCCTTGTAGCTGCCCCCATGCAGTATAACGTCTCCTTGTAGCTGCCCCCATGCAGTATAACGTCTCCTTGTAGCTGCCCCCATGCAGTATAACGTCTCCTTGTAGCTGCCCCCATGCAGTATAACGTCTCCTTGTAGCTGCCCCCATGCAGTATAACGTCTCCTTGTAGCTGCCCCCATGCAGTATAACGTCTCCTTGTAGCTGCCCCCATGCAGTATAACGTCTCCTTGTAGCTGCCCCCATGCAGTATAACGTCTCCTTGTAGCTGCCCCCATGCAGTATAACGTCTCCTTGTAGCTGCCCCCATGCAGTATAACGTCTCCTTGTAGCTGCCCCCATGCAGTATAACGTCTCCTTGTAGCTGCCCCCATGCAGTATAACGTCTCCTTGTGGCCCCCATGCAGTATAACGTCTCCTTGTGGCCCCCATGCAGTATAACGTCTCCTTGTGGCCCCCATACAGTATAACATCTCCATGTGGCCCCCATGCAGTATAACGTCTCCTTGTGGACCCCATGCAGTATAACGTCTCCTTGTGGCCCCCATGCAGTATAACGTCTCCTTGTGGCCCCCATACAGTATAACGTCTCCTTGTGGCCCCCATACAGTATAACATCTCCATGTGGCCCCCATGCAGTATAACGTCTCCTTGTGGACCCCATGCAGTATAACATCTCCATGTGGCCCCCATGCAGTATAACGTCTCCTTGTGGACCCCATGCAGTATAACGTCTCCTTGTGGACCCCATGCAGTATAACGTCTCCTTGTGGCCGCCCCCATGCAGTATAATGTCTCCTTGTGGACCCCATACAGTATAACGTCTCCTTGTGGACCCCATACAGTATAACGTCTCCTTGTAGCTGCCCCCATATAGTATAAAGTCTCCTTGTGGCCGCCCCCATACAGTATAACGTCTCCTTGTGGCCGCCCCCATACAGTATAACGTCTCCTTGTGGCCGCCCCCATACAGTATAACGTCTCCTTGTGGCCGCCCCCATACAGTATAACGTCTCCTTGTGGCCGCCCCCATACAGTATAACGTCTCCTTGTGGCTGCCCCCATACAGTATAACGTCTCCTTGTGGCTGCCCCCATACAGTATAATGTCTCCTTGTGGCTGCCCCCATACAGTATAAAGTCTCCTTGTGGCTGCCCCCATACAGTATAACGTCTCCTTGTGGCCCCCATACAGTATAACGTCTCCTTGTGGCCCCCATACAGTATAACGTCTCCTTGTGGCCCCCATACAGTATAAAGCCTCCTTGTGGCTGCCCCCATACAGTATAACGTCTCCTTGTGGCCGCCCCCATACAGTATAACGTCTCCTTGTGGCCGCCCCCATACAGTATAACGTCTCCTTGTGGCTGCCCCCATACAGTATAACGTCTCCTTGTGGCTGCCCCCATACAGTATAACGTCTCCTTGTGGCTGCCCCCATACAGTATAATGTCTCCTTGTGGGCCCCATACAGTATAACGTCTCCTTGTGGGCCCCATACAGTATAACGTCTCCTTGTGGGCCCCATACAGTATAACGTCTCCTTGTGGCCCCCATACAGTATAACGTCTCCTTGTGGCTGCCCCCATACAGTATAACGTCTCCTTGTGGCTGCCCCCATACAGTATAAAGTCTCCTTGTGGCCCCCATACAGTATAACGTCTCCTTGTGTCTGCCCCCATACAGTATAATGTCTCCTTGTGGACCCCATGCAGTATAACGTCTCCTTGTGTCTGCCCCCATACAGTATAATGTCTCCTTGTGGGCCCCATACAGTATAACGTTTGGTATCTGCATCCCTGTATTAGTGGAGGCCTTTGAAGCACTACAAATGGCAAAAGGCAGAGTGGATCCAGCATGCATGTGGAACCAACACCCCCTGATTATACGGAAGCCAAGGTTGACACATAACAGGAAGGAAATAGTGTTAGGTTCCCGTTCTACAGAGATCACCTTGACGATTTGGTGGACGGGCCCAGATAATTTTGTACAAAATATATTTGCCAAGAATCTCTAATTTACTAAACAAGCATAGCATTAGCTCCAGAATACTTCATATCTCTATGGCATTTTGTGCTTTATCTGTTTAGCAGTGTGCTGTTGCATTGTATGTATTTTCCTTTCCTTGTGCATTTAGCCATAGCAACGTGCACCTGCGCACTGGGATGTGCTGACTGAAATCCCCTTTTTTCCATACAGTATAACGTCTCCTTGTGGTCCCCATACAGTATAATGTCTCCTTGTGGACCCCATGCAGTATAACGTCTCCTTGTGGCTGCCCCCACACAGTATAAGGTCTCCTTGTAGCTGCCCCCATGCAGTATAAGGTCTCCTTGTAGCTGCCCCCATGCAGTATAACGTCTCCTTGTAGCTGCCCCCATGCAGTATAACGTCTCCTTGTAGCTGCCCCATGCAGTATAACGTCTCCTTGTAGCTGCCCCCATGCAGTATAACGTCTCCTTGTAGCTGCCCCCATGCAGTATAACGTCTCCTTGTAGCTGCCCCCATGCAGTATAACGTCTCCTTGTAGCTGCCCCCATGCAGTATAACGTCTCCTTGTAGCTGCCCCCATGCAGTATAACGTCTCCTTGTGGCCCCCATGCAGTATAACGTCTCCTTGTGGCCCCCATGCAGTATAACGTCTCCTTGTGGCCCCCATGCAGTATAACGTCTCCTTGTGGCCCCCATGCAGTATAACGTCTCCTTGTGGCCCCCATGCAGTATAACGTCTCCTTGTGGACCCCATACAGTATAACGTCTCCTTGTGGCCGCCCCCATGCAGTATAACGTCTCCTTGTGGCCCCCATGCAGTATAACGTCTCCTTGTGGCCCCCATGCAGTATAACGTCTCCTTGTGGCCCCCATGCAGTATAACGTCTCCATGTGGCCCCCATGCAGTATAACGTCTCCTTGTGGACCCCATGCAGTATAACGTCTCCTTGTGGCCGCCCCCATGCAGTATAATGTCTCCTTGTGGCCCCCATACAGTATAACATCTCCTTGTAGCTGCCCCCATACAGTATAACGTCTCCTTGTGGCTGCCCCCATACAGTATAACATCTGCTTGTGGCTGCCCCCATACAGAATAATGTCTCCTTGTGGCTGCCCCCATACAGTATAACGTCTCCTTGTAGCTGCCCCCATACAGTATAACGTCATCTTGTGGCCCCTATACAGTATAATGTCTCCTTGTGGCTATCCCCATACAGTATAACGTCTCCTTGTAGCTGCCCCCATATAGTATAAAGTCTCCTTGTGTCTGCCCCCATACAGTACAATGTCTCCTTGTGGCCCCCATACAGTATAACGTCTCCTTGTGGCCCCCATACAGTATAACGTCTCCTTCTGGCCCCCATACAGTATAACGTCTCCTTGTGGACCCCATACAGTATAACGTCTCCTTGTGGCCCTAAGTCTTTTTTTCTTCTAAATGAGTATTTATCGTGATATATATCGTTATCGCGATAAATTTCTTAATAATGTTATTGGGGGAACATTTTTCATATTGCCCAACCCTAGTCTGCACTTCTTGGCCCCTCCTGACATGGAAAAGCGGCATGTCAAGTAGGACCAGGAAGTATGTAGAGGCTGGCAGGGGAACTGGTAAGTATCAGACCGGAAGTTGTGATTGGCAAGGTTTTTTTTTTTTTTTTTTTTACAACTTCCCAGCCAGACAACCACTTGATTGGGACAGTTACCTTATTCTGCAGCATGGACACCTTCTCGGGAAAATACATGATTACAATCTGCTTTCCAAAGGCTTGAGACAGTAAGTAACAGAATGTGGCACCCACAGATGTCAGCGTGCAGCATAGAAACAGGCCCATCCATGGTCCAAACAGCGCTCCAGCTAGTAGGTTCTGCAAAGACACAAAAAGGGTTTGATCACTGAGAACATAACAGTCCATATAGGTAATAAACCCTACCATGTACACCAATACAGTGTCATTGTGTTCCGATTCTCCTACCTCTGATGGAAGGCTCAGTCGTATACCTCACAAAGGCTAAAATGTCACTCTTTTATCCTCCGTCAGGTGATGCATTGTGCACAGAAGCGAATATTGTTCACACATACATGTACATAGAACACGTATGCCTCTTCCCCATGTATGAAATTTTGCATTACATGGCCACAGTGAAAAACATTTGAGGTTTGTATATAGCTGAAGGGTAGGTCCTAGAAATAATTTATTTGCCGCACTTAAAGGAAATCTGTCACATGATTTGACTGTATTAACCTAAAAGTATGGCTGTCTTCAATAAAGTACCTTCTCTCCAGCTGTAGTCTTGATCCTTTCTTTGGACTTTTGCTTTTCTTTTTATTTCCGTTTTTCTGATATGCTAATTTCTTCTGAAGGAGCCCAGAGGGGCGTTACTATCGATAAAGTGAGCCCAGTAACGCCCCCCTCCTGTGCCCAGCCCGCCTTCTTATTCATCTAAAGCACTCCTCTTCAGGGCAGGAGTAACGCCCACATTAGCATGCCTGCCCGCCGCCCCCCTCGGTAACGGCACGGCAGCTCTAGAAACCACTCCTCAGTAGATCACGTGAGCGCTGTATTGTGGAACGCACCGCAGCTTAGTACTGAGGTGTGGAACGCATCACGTGATCGCTGCTGTGCCGTTGCTGCGTTACCGAGGGGGGCGGCGGCCAGGCATGCTAATGTGGGCATTACTCCTGCCCTGAAGAGGAGTGCTTTAGATGAATAAGAAGGCGGGCTGGGCACAGGAGGGGGGCGTTACTGGGCTCACTTTATCGATAGTAACGCCCCTCTGGGCTCCTTCAGAAGAAATTAGCATATCAGAAAAACGGAAATAAAAAGAAAAGCAAAAGTCCAAAGAAAGGATCAAGACTACAGCTGGAGAGAAGGTACTTTATTGAACACAGCCATACTTTTAGGTTAATACAGTCAAATCATGTGACAGATTTCCTTTAAAAGGACTGCCCAATTTCATCAAAGGTCTTAATTGGCTAAAGCTGGCCATACACATTGGATATACCTAGCCATGTCAATGGGTATGGCTGACCATCTAATGTATATGGTGGCCTCCTGAATTCCACCGGCAGCTATCTAATGTGTATGGCTAGTATTTCTATTAGATGCCAGAAACACTGGGTAAGACAGCATGGCCATAAACAATCCTCCCACACTAGAGATGAACTATAATACTGGTGATGAGGAAAGATTAGTCTTCCTAATAAGAACGTATTTCTTACCTAATGAACATACTACAACAATAGCCAAAGAAATTCTCACATAAATGTAATAAGTGACTTACCAGAAAGCTGGATCCTGGGATGGCAAAGCTTTGCTTGTATAAGTATGCGCTACAGAACAGGAGGGTGACATATGACTGGTGTTCCCTCTTATAGTCCTGCAAGAAGTCAGCCAGTTCACGGAGTTCATCCAGATCTGAAGGAAACACCAAGGACCTGTAATGGTGACAAGATGAACAGGATAAAGTATTGCTCCATGATGTGTAGCAGACAGAGAGGGAGTCGTGCATCTCAAACAAAGGTTTTCATGGTGGTAATAGTTTCCTTGTATATCGTAACCCTGCCCCATTCTGTTCAGCAGATCTGTGCCCTACAATGTCTGACACGGGCAGCACTAACTGGACATTGTCACAGTATGTAAGAATATAATGAAATGTATATAAGCATTTGCCAAATAAAACAAGTCATATTATTCCTACATTTTCAGAAGGAATAACACAGGAACAGCAGAATGCTCATTTCTAGATGTTCCAGAATTGTTCGGCCAAAACCTGGCGCTCATGCCGGAAACTGGCCAAATTCCTGCAAAATCCCATTATAGTCAATGGGGTCTGGCGGTGAACAGCCCTATCTGGCTAGGCCGGATATGAAGAACAGTCTATTACCTCACTGAAACAGCCAGGTACCATCTCCGCAGACATGGAAGAAGCCTTAGACCACAGCTGCGTTGCCGATTCTGCAATCTCTGCTGCGCTGTCGTAACCTCCTAGTGTTAATGCAGCTGAACAGGAAGACTCAGGAGCACATCCGGCACATACGGTACTGCCCACAGCCAGTCGCTAATGTGAGCGCAGCAGAAATGGCGGAAACAGAAGCAAGGCAGGTGTCAGCACTGCCGTAATGATCTTGCTTCCGCACTGCAGGTCAAAAGAAGGATTTTTAGTAAAAGCCTGAAGAACCCTTTAATGTGATCCAGCAAGTCTTATTAAAGGGTTTGTCTGAGTGTTCAATACTGATGACCTATCCTCAGGACACCTGGCACACCCATCGATCACACAGCCTAGCCGGAGCTCAGTCCCATTCAAGTGAATGGGCTTAAACTGCAATACCAAGCACGGCTGCTATACAATGGACGGCACTGTCCTTGGGGGCCATGGTGTTCACCGGAGCGCCGCAGCTTCTTCAGCTGATCAGCGTAGGTGCGAGGGATAGATCCCCACCAATCAGAAACTAATCATCTATCCTAGGGATAGGTCATAAGTATTAAACGGGTTTTCCAGGATTTTACTACTGATGACCTATCCTCAGGGTAGGTCTTCAGTATCTGATTGGTGGGGGTCTGACACCCAGGACCCCCGCTGATCAGCTGTTCGAGAAGGTATCGGTGCTCCTGACAATCCTGATGGAATGAAAAGGCCAACTCCTAGAACACAAATTCCAAAGAAATCCAAAGTAAGCCATTTCTCAGCATTTTTTCTGTAATAATATCAATATCTCGCTGCTTTTGTGATTTGATCTGAAGAGACAGTGAAGAAATCTCTGCAGTGAACAGTATCGGCCCAGTCCTCGGCCTCTCGCTCCCTCAATGGGTATCTGATTTCGCACACACAGGCTCCGGCTAAACTTAGATACGCCACCTCATGTTATCTGCAAGGCTTTCAAGCCCAGGTTATACACGTCATCCGATACATTTATTTCGGGGAGACTGCTGGTATATACAATCCCACGAATGTGGCCCTAGGCCTCAATCACACGAATGTAAGCTGTCCGTGCTGTAGACCGCAAATAGCAGGGCGCAATGCACGAACACCGGCTGTGAGAATCCCGTACTGCGGCATGGCCCCAATCAATTGAATGGGTCCACCTTCTGCAATATACGGCAAAAAATGTGACATGTCCTATCTTTTGCGGTGCGGCAGCACGAAGCCAAAAGCCCAAGAATGCACTTCCGATCGGTGCCTCTGCTCCGTGTCTTGCAGATTGTGGCCCCAATCAAGTCAATGGGTCGGCATCAATGATATAGAATTCACACGGCCGGTGCCTGTAAATTGCGGAACTTCCATTTGCAATGCAAAATATGGGTACGGACAGCTTATGGTCGCTGAATGAGGCAGATGTGAATTGTCCTCAAATAAGTTATCCTCAATATGATTTACAAGGGTTCTCACACAAAACACATTCACTTGTTCCCAGCCCAGGATTGGCACACATGCCATAACTTTCAATTGGCGCTTATACTGCTGTATGGCACCCACAGACATCAATGCGGACCGACTATAATTTGGTGATACAGTACCACATGGTAGCAGCCACAATGCGGTGATGGATACCACCAGTGCACAACAGAGCCCACTGACAGCGCCGCCTGTGGCACTATACTTACCGTCAAATGCTACAGGATCTGAATGGAGCAATGAGATTAGGGCGTTATGGCAATAATCAGGAACCTGGGTCCGTTATTCTTAGATTTATGTTATGGGAAAACTCTGGATGAAGACCAATGCAAATCAGGGTGTAGACTGACGGGCAGTTAGCTATTCAGTGCATGGACTTTGGTATCATCACATATACTTGTCTTTTGCTCTAGATCACGGACTTTGGTACTGTCTCATATACTTATTCACTTGCTCTACATTATGGACTTTCACCGCAGTTAGGCTGAGTTCACACTTCATTTATTTCCATCAGTTATTGTGAGCCAAAACCAGTAGTGAAGGTATAATGGAAAGAGCTGCACCGGTTCTGTATTTGTGACCCACACCTGGTCTTGGCTCACAATCACTGATGGCAATAACTGACCAAATAACTGAAGTGTGAACTCTGCCTTACTAGAGAACAGGTTCAGCAGCTCTTAAAACTGCACAAAGATGGGAAGACTGCCCCCGTCTGACCAGTATCCGTTTTTTTTTTTTTTTTTGCTGGACTCTGCAGGATGGAAAACCATAGTGTACTGTGCTTGGGTCCTTATATGTCCTTAACATATATGTTTAAGACATGGGACAAAAATGTGATATGAACAGCCTCTAAGACAGGTGAAGGCAAAACGTGGCACTTAGTAAAGTTTTAGGTTTAGGCAGCGGACATTTGGTGGCGTGGCGGGATCCTCCTAGGTGTCCATACATTCTAGTCACAACCCTGCCCCGACTACCCATTTTTCATCATGAGGCAATAACAGGTGGCATGACATATGACCTATGTAACCACGCCCCTTTATAATGGAAAATTACAATGTCCTCCCAGAATATGGCATAAGTGTCTGTGATAGAGATATATAGATATATATATATATATATATGGAGAATGCCTCCCCTATTACGTGTTACACATCACTACAGAGGCAGCCATCACGTACATGTTCATTCTGCCATAGCAACTACCATGACAGACACCAGCCGCCTGGGTCCTGTTCACACGCGCAGTGGCTGGTGTCTGATACCTGGCACCTACACCATGACAGAACTGCCCCTTCTCCCACTCTGCCAGCACCCCACGGTCAGTGCCCACCTCTCGGCTTCTCGTCCTCGGCCCGGGCGCAGGCGGGTGCTCAGCACGTACAGGTAGAAGGTGGCGCATACAAACACCAAGAAGAACCCGGCAAGAGAGCGCATGATATCGACTAGAAGCAATGGGACAGGAATACCCCGGAACCTACTGCCGCTGCCCACTGCAGCCGGGGACCAAAAATAGAAAGGACCGGAAGTAAGGGGGCGGTGTATAGTAACTATGGTTACCGAGGACGCCAGGAATTACTGAAGGAGATAAACGCGGCGCACAGGGCTCTGCTGATAACTCTAGATGGCAGTTGCTTCAGCCCGCACTCTTGTGTCTCCCGTGTATCTTCCCCACAGTCTCTAAAAGTCCATTTACCCGGTCTCTGCAGCATGGAAAGTGTCAGCACCTAACTAGGCAGAGTCGCCATTCCGGACTCTGGGAAAGCTGGGTGACATCCTCTGCTGCTCTTTATTGGTCGAGGAAGTAATTTCTGGAGACACATTTTTCAGCTTTACACCTTATGCACAGGGACATGTTATGCATACCAACAGTCCAGGATTTGCAGCAACTTCAAATGGAAGCTGCCCAGAAGTTAGCATCCCTGTTAGGTTTGGGACGTTTTCCGGGGAGACGTGAAGTTAGTTTCTTAGGCCTTACATCAGTTTTTTTATCAGTTATTGTGAGCCAAAACCAGGTGCGGATCTTTTCATTATACCTTATGTCTGTGTAGCCTCAACTACTGGTTTTGGCTCACAATAACTGATCAAATAACTGACGTGTGAACAAGCTCTTATTCACATCATTTGCGTTTGTTTTTTTCTACAGAATTCTGAGGAGAACTGATCGCCAGTAATAAAAATAAGTTGCAGTGAGCGGTCCTGCAGGGAAATCAGATGAAAGTGGCAATGAAATAGGAATGGTGGCCAACAAACTGGGCATAAAAAAGTGGGATTTAGACCTGGGCTACACTGCCACAAAAAGTTGCAGTGTGGCACTAGCCTTAAAGGGTTAAATGAATTTGGGCCACTGATCTTGCAATGCCAACATACACCGGGGGGGCGGTGCCCGGCGTTGTACGTAGTTGAGTCCAGCCAGGCCTGAACAGGTTCTGGACGTGAGAACTGGCATTAAAGGGAGCAGTCCGACACATTTCACTGATTTGATGGTGTTTTTAAAGGGTTAAATAAATTCGGGCCACAGATCCCTAACTGGTGTAGTGACTGGTGTTTTTAGCACTGTATGTTGCCAGTGTGACATCAGTGGCCCGAATTTCTTTAACCCTTTAAAAACACCAGTCACATATTAAAATCAGTTAAATGTGTCCGTCTGCCCACTTTGATGCCGGCCCTTGTGCCAAGAGCTTGTTCAAACCTGGCTGGACTCAGCTGTATACGATGCTGGGCATCACCCTCTGTATTTGGGCAGTGCAAGATCAGTGGGCCGAATTCATTTAACCCTTTAATCACACTTTTTTTTTCCTTTAGGGCTCATGCACACGACAGTTGCAAGACACAGACACCGACCGTGTGCACTTCACATTTTGCGGAATGGAACATATATTGT
This sequence comes from Rhinella marina, assembly GCA_900303285.1. Lineage (NCBI taxonomy): Eukaryota > Metazoa > Chordata > Amphibia > Anura > Bufonidae > Rhinella > Rhinella marina. Next base: position 805,397 of record ONZH01010099.1, on the reverse strand, counting down.
GGCCCAATTAAATGGGTCCGCATCCGACCCGTGGGGACATACGGATGCGGGGGAAAAGTGCATTAGTGTGCATGAACCCTAGGGGTGAAGTCACATGATCATTAGGGCTCTTTTACACGACCGGATGCAGTTCGATAATTCCGCAGCGTGTAGGAGAGCCAAGCCCCGTTCTGGACAGAAGAGACACGGAGCAGTAACATGATTGATAATACTCCGTGCCTCTCTGTGACCTTATTACTACAAAATCACTGTGAGATAAAGTTGTCACTGTGATTTTGTAGTAATAAGGTCACAGAGAGGCACAGAGTATTATTAATCATGTTACTGCTCCTTGTCCCTTCTGTCCAGAACGGGGCTTGGCTCTCCTACACGCTGCGGATTTCTCGAACTGAATCCGCTCGTGTAAAAGAGCCCCAAGTGTTTTCCGGCCTGCAAATCAAGGATCCGTCCGGCTCGCTGCATCACGGTGAGGACCCACTGGGGCACTTTAATGATGCTCGCCTGTTTTTAGGCATAAAATTAGACACGTGTATTTAATTCGGCTTTCAGTCTTTTCCTGATTATTTATTATTAATAGTCGCACAGCAGCTGATGAATTAGACTAGGAGTATTGCTATAAGTCTGACCTCTGGTGGTTGGTTTTCAGTATAACAGGTTCATATTCCCTTACACTAGTCTACTTTATTTGCGCCTAATTGATGCATAAAAAAGCACACCTACATGAATAGATCGGAAAAAAGTTGCAAAAATAGATAACTCCTGAATTAGTCTAAAACTTTAAAATAGTGGACGAGGCGCAAAGCCTCCAAAACTGGCGCAAATTCAGTAGTAAAAGTGACTAATAAAACTAGTCAGTCTAAAACAGCATTTGCTATAGTAAATGCACCCTATTGACTTCAATAGGTCAGCATTTTGCAGCATAGTATAGGACATGTCGGTGCTGTCGTATGAATACAGGAGCACACGAGAAGGCTTCAGATGTGTCGGTATCCATCGTTAGAAGATCTGCAGTTTCTGGACCGCAAAGCATGGCTGTGTGAATGCCCTCCCTTATAAGAAAAAAATGACGCCATTTCGGTATTGGTTTTGAAAAAAACACTACATCAATACTGCCAAAAAAAACTGTATGTTGTATGGGAGAAATATGGAGGCGGTTTCCACAACTTTTTTCGGAGAGCAGTACACACCAGACCAATTTCGCATGTGTAAGCGTTAAACAGTTGCACCTTCTAGTGTCATGGTGGATAATAAATCAAGTCCGCAGCCTGATAAATTCTCACAATATTTCATAGGTTTTTTAACTTGATTATACCCCGTTGTCTTGGAAATCGGAGAGATTTATCAAAACTATTGTAATAGGAAGAAATGGAGACGTTGCCTATAGCATAGTCCTCCTCTGCATTAGTTTTTATAAAGTTGTTCGCTGTTGCGGAGCCGCTCTCGGCAGTGTGCATGGGCCCTGCCTAATAACGCACTGTATTCAGCACACTGCACACACGCTGCGCGCTCAGGGCGCAGCAAACGCATCCGTACACTGTAAACACAGCAAGCCCGCTCGTCAGCGTGGCCACGCCCACTAGGCCGGTGATTGGTCTGCTGCGAGTGGAGCTCCTCTTGTGATGAAGTGAAGGGGCGGCTTGTTATGGCTGCCTTTTCACCTGGTTTCTTGCCCGTGAACTTTGCATTTGGGCTGCAGACTGTGAACATGGCGGCGGCGCGGCGTCTGTCCCACACGGTGGCCGTCATTACCATCAACAACCCGCCTGTCAATTCGCTGAGGTAACTGCTAGGGCTACAACTCCCGTCATGCATCGCCTGTACTTGGCTGCACCCCAGCAGTAGAGGACCACGTAGCCAGGGCATGCATGTACTTGTAGTTCCACGACAGCTGAACAGTCAGTCCCCTTTACATGGTTAGATTAGTATCTGAAAGGCTAGGTTGTAGTCAGTGGTAGTACTACCTGCTGGGAGTTATAGTTCTACAGGAGTTGTAGGATGCAGAATATGCTCCACATATCTTTATACAGTGCAGTAATAATTTGCTTCTGGTCAGATTTGATAGCAGTTAGAGCAGTGCATTATGGGTAGACAGAGGTGTGTGATCTGCTGAGGCCGCTCCATATCCTAGTGTTATGCAACTGTGCAAATGATTACACTTTGTACCTTACCTTAGGCTAGGGCTACACCTGTCCGCGGCCAGGATCGCTGAGTGACAAGTGTCATGCGACCAGTGTAGCCCTAGCCTTACTCCGAAAGGGGTAGATCCACAATGAACACATACCACCAGTCCACAGAATAAATGTCTGACTGCTGGGACCCCCGCTGGTCATGAGGATGGGGTCCCCTGGGTGTGTGTCCATCCCATAGAGGCGAATAGAGTGGTGGTCGCACTCCCAGCAATCATACGTTTAAAATAAATGGGCCAGTTCCTTAAATGTAACCAATTTTAAAAGGGTTTTTCAAGACTTTATAACTGATGCCCTATCCTGATAGGTCATCAATAGGTATGAGCGAAGCGAACTTTGAATCCTAGATCTGAAGTCGCATTGCTCAGAACTTCCATTTAATGCTGTTCAGAGATCCGTCTCTGTACAGTGTTAAAATTTATGGTCTCTGACGAGATGAAGTCAGTTACTCCCAAAGTCTTGTGAGACTTTGGTGAATAACTTCGCTATTTGATCTTTAAACTTCAAAACCATTTTAAAACTTGGATTCTAACTCGGCTTCGGTTCCGATGGGTACCGTCTCCATACAGCAATAAACCAACGTTTTGTGCAAAGCGACTTTGGATCTAGGATCCAAATCTCACTTTGCTCATCACTAGTCTTCAGTATCTGAGCAGCAATAGGTGCTCCTGTAAGCACTGCGGTCTCACCAAGCACAGCGCTGTACATTGTATAGAGGATGTATTTGGTATCACACTCAGCCCTATTCACTTCTATGGGGCTGAGCTGTACCTAGGCCACGTGACTGATGAATGTGTGGTCATTCAGCCTAGGAAAAGCTGTGAGAAGGCTACTGTGAGCACGGTGCCTTCTCAAACAGCTGATTGGTGGGGGGTCCCAGGTATTGGACCTCACCGATCAGATACTCATGCCTTATCCAGAGGATAGGTCATCAGTTATAAAGTCTCAATGATCAGTAAATTTACTAAAAAAATTGTACACCTGCCTCCAAAGTATCCGGATATACTCCTTTTAGAGCATCCAAATACGCTAGCAGGGGTAGGGAACCTCCGGCTCTCCAGCTGTTGTGAAACTACAATTCCCAGCATGCTTCATTCATTTCTATGAGAGTTCTTAGAAGAGCAGAGCGAGTATGCTTGCTGGGAGTTGTAGTTTCACAACAGCTGGAGAGCCGGAGGTTCCCTACCCCTGCGTAAGGGATGCCCCACCTGTGGCCCTCCAGCTGTTGCAAAACTACATCTCTCGGCATGCCCCAATGGCTGTAGGCTGTCCAGGCATGCAAGGAGTTGTAGTTTTGCAACAATTGGAGGGCCGCAGGTTGGGCATCCTTGCCCTAGGAAAAAGAAGGCGGTGTACGCTCCTGTTCAGGATGCCGCTATAAAAGTGCGGCATGACTGGCAATAGATTTTGTTATGTTTTGTTAACATTTTGTTATGTTGCGGCTTTGTGGTAAAAAAATTTTTTTAAAAAATCAAGTTTTCCCCATCAATCTGCATTCGATAATTTTTTGCTATTTTATTAAAAAGAAAAAGTAACATTTCACAAGGACATAAGTATTCAGACCCTTTACTATAAGACTTGAAATTTAGCACTGGGAGGCCTCTCGTTTCTCTTGATAATCTTAGAAATCTACACCCTTGTCTATATAAAGTCTCCCAGCCTTAGGCTACTTTCACACTTGAGTTTACTACGGATCTGGCGGGTGAAGGGGCCCGCCGGATCCGTAGTGATAATACAACCTTGTGGATCCTTAAAGGGGTTGTCCGGGTTCAGAGAAGAACCCGGACATACCTGCAATTTCACCCAGGCAGCCCGCCTGAAGATGGCATCGGAGCATCCTATGCTCCGATGCCCTCCTTTGCCCTGCGCTAATTAGCGCAGGGCAAAGGAATTTAGCCAGGTTCCGGTGACGTACCGGTCCCTGCCAGGCAGAGGCTTCCGCCCGGCAGTGAGCCGGTGACGTCATCGGCGCTGATGGACGGGCTTTAGCGCTGCCCTAGCCAGTAAAACGGCTAGGGCAGCGCTAAAGCCGGCCCATTAAGGCCGGTGACGTCACCGAACTCGCTGCCGGGCGGAAGTACCCGCCCGGCAGCGAGTATTTATAAACAAAAGAGACCTTGCCCTGCGCGATCTAGCGCAGGGCAAGGGGGGGCATCGGAGCATGAGATGCTCCGATGTCCTCTTCAGGCAGGCTGCCTGGGTGAAATTGCAGGTATGTCCGGGTTCTTCTCTGAACCCGGACAACCCCTTTAACGAACGGATCCGGTTGTACAGATGTAGCAGCGTTTCTCCTCTTTCACTCCTTTCACTCGCAGTAAAAGTACGCTATTCGTACGCATTAGTGTACAATGCATAGCATTAGCATACAAATTCACATGCTACATCTGTATTATCTATATACATCTGTATTATCTATATACATCGCTGGAACGGATCCGTCATGATCTCTATTGAAAGTCAATGGAGGACGGATCCGTTTACTGAGTGTGTTATACTGAACGGATCCATCCACATTGACTTGCATTGGGGGTCATTCCGGATCAGTCTTGGTGCGGATGCCCAGGACGGAGAGTAAACTGCAGCATGTTGCGGTTTGCTCTCCGGTCTGAAGACTAAACGGAATACTTTCAGGAGCATTCCGTTGTCTTCAGTTCAGTTTTGTCCCCATTGACAATGAATGGGGACAAAACGGAAACGCTTTTTTCCGGTATTGAGCCCCTATGACGGAACTCAATACTGGAAAAAGAAAATCTAGTGTGAAAGTAGCCTTAAAGAGGAAAGAACTGCCTGTAGAGCCCAGAGACAGGATTGTGTGAAGACACAGATCTGGAGAAGGGGACAAAGTAATTTCTACTGCACTGTACCTAGTAGCTGTCATAGGGACCTGATTTCTTTCAATTTCTTTTGATTCCATAATTCTGCTAACTAGTGCCCGCACTATTCCGCTATGTTTCCTAATTTGTTGTGCAGCCCCCCCCCCCCCCCCCCCCCAGTAAAAAAAAATCAGGCAACCCCTAGAAATGATCTAAAATAAAAAAAGGAGGGTTACTTGGTTACCCTTTCCTCCCCAGCTTCTTCCAGCACTGCACTACGTTCCTTCCAGCTGATGACATCATCTTCCTGGCTGCACCAGTGACATTCCATGTTCACCATGCAGCCAATTACTGACCTCAGTAGTACAAGGGACATCACTGCTTGGCTGCAGAGCTGACCTGTGTGCATGGATGTCAGTGCTGCAGTCAGGAAGATGACCTCATCGGGTGAGGACCAGAGTGCAGCAGGGGAGAAAAGGGGTGATTACTCTACCCTCTGACCCCTTTAATGCTTGTTACACCGAAATATTTGAAGGGGTTGTTGGGGCTACGGTATAGGTCATCAATGTGAGATAGGCAGGGGTCTGTCCACCTCCCAGCAACCCTCCAGCTGTTGCAAAACTACATGTCCCAGCATGCCCTAATGGCGGCTTGATGGGGCCGTTGTACTTGTGCAAGCTCTACGTCCTCTTCGATGTTTACCTACGTGCCGTCTCCATTGGGGCAGCAGCGCAGTGTGAATTCAGCTTCTTCTCCGGTTCACTGGAATGGTGTGAACAGCTGTAATTGCACCACCACTACAATGGAGACTGTGCAGGTAAACCTATAGGAGAACACAGCGACCACGCGACCTCCGCAGCCTCCTCAAACAGCTGATTGGTGGGGTGCTGGGCGTCAGACCCCAACAGATCTGATATTGATGGTCTATCCTGAGGACAGGTGTTATACGTTTCTCCTGGATGGCATTATAACTTGCTCTTCCATACGTTTTTCTATTCCTTTCTCAGCTCCTCTGTTCGTTATACACTAGTGAAGGAATTTGGAGAAGCCACTAAAGACCCGTCAGTGAAGGCCATTGTACTGTCTGGGGCCAATGGAAAGTTCAGTGCCGGTATGTTTCATCCAAGCAGGATTTCTTTCATTATTGACTGTTGGTCAGCCAACATGAGTATTAGAGCAGTGTTCCTCCTCTCCGGCCTTCAGAGACCACCTGCCGGTCATGATTTGAGAATATCCCACAGAATGAATACTCGTAGTAAGTCCTGAGTCATTGACACTAATTATATCACCTTCTCAGTACTAAGGAGATCCTGAAGACATGAGGCAGGTGGGTCCTGAGGACACCTAGTTGAGGAACACTGTGCGTAGGAATTCCTTAAAGGGGTTGGGCCAAATTCACAACTTATCTCCAGTTGACTAGATAGGGAATAAGTATATGATTGGTGGGGTCCAGCCACTGGGACCTCCAAACGATTATGAGAACTGGGGTCCCATGCCACCTCATATGAATAGAGAGGCAGGTCACACATGTCCCCTGCCGCTCTATTCATTCTCTATAGGACTGCTGGGAATAGCAAAGTGCTGTGCTCCGCTATCCTCAGTGGTCCCGTAGAGAATGACTGGAGCCTCAGCGGACATGTGTGACCTGCCGCGCTCTTCATATGAGGGACATGGGACACCCAGCTTCATGATCTATTCTCTGTGGATAGGGGATAAGATACAAATCTAGCAAGTGCCAACATCCGTGTTAACCCGACAGTGTAACAAGCTTTGGAGGTTGTTTAAGCCAGCAGGATAAGCTTGTGTATTAACACACCAGGAATTATTTTAGCGCCTGCTACATCTGTATGATGTTAACACAACCCATTTAAAGGAAACCTGCCGATAGGAAAATGTTGCTTTGAGGGCACCATCTAATACAGGGTTGGCCAACCCGCGGCTCTCCAGCTGTTGCAAAACTACAACTCCCAGCGTGCTCAGACTGCCTACGGCTATCGGCCTACAGCAGAGCATGGTGGGAATTGTAGGTTTACAACAGCTGGAGAGCCACAGGCTGACATCCCCGATCTAATAGCTCTAGACGCTAAATGTGGAGTGTTTTGTGATTAGTTTTATTCTGTGTCGGAACTCAGTCTGATACATTTCCAATACTTCACTTCACTCTGCGCTGTCCTGGAAGCAGGAGTGTGATCTACTCATGAGATGTCACAAACCAGTCCTTACCTTTTGATTTACAATGTAATTAAAATGAAAAAAAGCAAACTTAAAATGGTGTAAATAACAAGAGTAATACCTTACCATTCCCCTGCCGATCCTCTTCCAATGCGTTCCGGTTCCCTGCCAGCCTCTGCTCCAACAATGATGTGTTGATACTTCATGTGACCGCCGCACTGGCCGTGAGCAGTGACCTCAGTGGTGTTCACACGTGACTGCTGCAGAGGTCGCATCAACACATCATCTTCAACCAAGTGTGTATTATCAGAAAGCTGTCTTCACTATAGAATTGCTATATAAAGGGGTTGTCTGAGCTGTAAGAGCATTCAGCTGTTTCAGGCAGTCGTCTGAATCTATACAGAGTGGAAGCAGAAGGCTCTGTACACTGTAATGTTTGGCGCCAGCTGAGCTGCAGTACCCCGGCATGGACAATATACAGAGCACAGATTTCTCTGCTTCCAGCTCCATGCACTGTATAGTTACTAGCATCAGCGGCTGCCCAAAAAAGCTGTGGAGAGTGTCAAACAGGATTGGTGATCTATATCTGTAGCCCAGACAAACCCTTTAGTTTTCCATTTTGTACCTGGAGTTTCTGTAACCCCCGTTTCATTTATGTTTTCTTAGGTGCAGACATCCGTGAATTTGCCACCTCTGCCTTGAAAACCGCCTCCTTAGAAGACATAAATGCAACAATTGAAGCTAGCAAGAAGCCTGTAGTGGCCGCCATTGAAGGCGTTGCCCTTGGTGGAGGGCTTGAGCTAGCCTTGGCATGTCACTATAGAGTGGCGCATATACAGGTAATTGCGTGCTTCTTTTCCTTCTAATATCTGGCTTGTCCCTCCATAACCTATAAATATAGGAAGCTTATTCAAAGGAAGAATAGCGGCTCACCATCTATTATAGAAACAGATTAAGAGGTGCTCTATCCACGATACACCAATCGTGTCAAATCAAAAATATGCAAATAAAAACCAGTTTTGATAGGCACACTCACACTTGGGTAATTGAATGGATAAAAAAGTAATTTTCATACGCATATAGTTCGCAAAGCAATCTTTGTTCAGTACATTACCAATCAGTTGATCAACGCTGCAGCTTCCTCTGGTGTGATCCTCTCTCCTGCGAGCTGTACAGTTCACGTGTCTGGTTTGCGGGCCTTTTCTTAGCGTCCCATGTGGTCGCTATTGAGTAGCGTATATGCCGCTCCATTCGATGAGTTGCGTATATATCGCTCCGTTCGCTGAATTGAATCGCCGCTATTTTCCAGAGGGAGGCTTTATGTTACGTAATTGTGGAATATCTATCTATGAGCTAAGTGAGATTACCTAAAAGGCATTACTACGGATGGTATTCTGTCCAAAACGGTGTTGTTGCCAACCCTGCAAACTTGTATTAGCCCATCTAAATGTGTTGACCCACCTACAACATTGAGGCTACTTCTAGGATTTTTCCAGGGCCACTTTAAGTTCCCAGTCCACCCCTGAGTTAGTGTAACCCAGGGGTGCACAACCTGCGGCCCCTGATACCATTCTGTGCAGCCCCCAACCATCTGGTAACAGACATATATGTCCATGTCTTGTGTCTGCTCAGATGTATTTTTTCATGTATTCTCCCATTAGATGGGAGTCCTAGAACTGTTACCAAACATTAATGGTATGTACAATATGCCATAAGTACAATAGTTCAATTGTTAATACCCCTTTAAATTTTATTTTCGGCCCTTGTCATTGGATCAGTCTGGAAATGTGGCCCCCCACCAAAAAAACTTTGTGTACCCCTGATCTAACCAGTTTAGTTTCAAGCATAGTTTGTTTTCTGGATATTATTTTACTTCTAATAAAGGGCTTTTGTGCTGTCCAAGCCCATCCAGACTCCACAATGGGTATCAAGTTATTGGTAAAGTATTGCGATAATGACGCAGTAGAAGATCTGTCTTACTTGCTGTTATAAACAGAATTATAGCCACTGCACCAAATCAGACGGTCATATTGTGGAGGCTCTAGTAAAGAGCAGAATACACAAAAAAGGTAATGGGGTCATCAGTAGGAGTCTAGGAATTAACTTGGGCTACTTCCACATCTGCGTTTTTGCTGGATCCATCATGGATCATCATCATACAACCATCTGCATCCGTAATGTACGGATCCGGTTGTATTATCTCTAAAATAGCAAAGACATCTCTAAAACAATGGGGGACGGATCTGTTTTCTTTTGTGTCACCATTGACTTACATTGTGAGTCATGGCAGATCCGTCTTGCTCCACATCCCAGGATGCACTCAAAAACGCTGCTTGCATTCTGCTGCACTCAGTTCCATTCAGTTCAGTTTTGTCCCCATTGACAATGAATGGGGACAAAACTGAAGCGTTTTCCTCCACTATTGAGATCTGACGGATCTCAATAGCCGAAAGGGAAAGCGCCAGTGTGAAAGTAGCCTAATAAGGTTTCTTATCCAGATTGATGTAATGACCTTCAGGATGTATTTTTCTCCAATAAGATATATTACAAAATTTCTTGTGTTCGCTGTTGCAAGTACAGTGACCATTTAATCTCTTATTAACCTTTTGGGTTGTTACAGTTTTGGATTACCTGCATACCCATCACTAGACACAGCCCGTTTTGTATTGCCAACCTGATGATCTTCAGTTTGCCTTAAAATTGGTCACTATTCTTCTGATAAACTATATTTAGAAGAATGTCATCTTCTAAATATCTGAAAAAATACACATAAGGTGCATAGAGCAACACCTGGGATATTCAAAAGACAAGGGGGGGGTATGAAACCCACTCATCTTGAGCTGTTGTGCTATGCGTTCAACAAACCTACATGCCAAATAGGGCTACTTGAAGCTGCTTCCCCGTTATCTCGATAGACAAAATCCGGCTACAGAGTAGTAAAAGAAACAAAGAAAAGGGAGACTTCTCGTGGTCACTGCTTGCCGAAGAAACTTTCAACTGTGTAATCTTGGTATATCAGTTTTTGTCTACAATAGCACAGTGTTTGGGGGCTTTACTAGCCCCTTCTCAGGCATCAGACAAACTTGTTGGGCTTGATAAGAGTATACATGGATGTGCTAGGCAAAGGTTTGAGCAGGGCGGGTACAGGCAGTAGAAGCGATGTTTGCTCCTGCCAGTATGATGCTCACTGCAGTGCATATTGTAGAACACAGCATTTGTACACCACCTACATGGCACAGTGTATGGATTCTGTATGTGCTGCAGTGAAAGGCCTGAACTTCAGGGGCCTGTTTTGACAGTAAAGCAAAATGTATTACAAAATATTTTGGGACATGTAGAACACTTTTTACATATTTAAATGTTTAGGTACACTTTAACTGTACTTTCTAATAGTTTTCTCTGCTCCACACATTTTCACAGCTGATCATTACCCCCCTATAACCCTGCCTTTAAAGTAACACCCCACATTTGAGTTATTTTATTACCCCAACTAATGTGCATCAATAAAGAATTTTTCTGTTGCAGAGTGTTGTATATAAATATCCTGACATCGTATAAATGACAGAAAACAATAATGTGGCATATAATAGTGTCTCGCCTCTTATCATGCTGTGCTTTGATTACAGTCCCGGGTGGGTCTTCCTGAAGTACTAATTGGCATTCTGCCAGCAGCCGGAGGAACACAACGCCTACCCCGATTAATTGGTGTTCCTGCAGCTCTAGATGTGATTGTACGAGGTGATTATTTTTTATTTATGCAATAAAGAAATGAAAATAAATGCTAGAATAAATCTTCCCAAATCTTCCTATTAGAAGCTGAAAACATGGATAAATTGCAGATTTCATGAAGCAGATTTTCCAAATTTTTTAAATAAAAACAATATTACTTAATTGAAAAATGTATTAAACCATACCTCCAGTGAAAAATAAAAGCGTCACTGTGTGCTTAGATTCTCATGTGACGTACAATTGTGAAACCATTCCCTTTAAAAGCTCAGCCATTTATGCTGCAGACCTTTATTTTCCCATAATGCAGCCCGTAGATTATACTTTCTAGACCTCCATTTCCCACCCCCGTGCTTGGCCATACTGCAGAAACTTGAGTCAGTGCCAATGTTGCTGTAATCTCAGGATTTTATTACGTAGCATGTCCATTCTACAGGCATGCTAACAACTTGTAATTTAACAACATCATATTATACACTGCTCCTATCCAGGGGTTATGACCACCCTGCAATCCATCAGTGGTGGTCGTGCTTGCACATTATAGGAAAAGGCGCCGGCCTCTCTGGTGGCTGGGAGTGTACAAAGGCCGGTGCTTTTGCATATAATGTGCACACATGGCAACCACTTCTGGATTGCTGGGTGGTTGTAACCATCGAAACGAGATGTGTATAATGTGATGGAAAAATGAATCCCGCCAGGCAGAATGGACCACGGCTATACAACTAGATCTGCTGTTGGCCCTGTGTGTTGCCACTTTGGCCCTGGTATAGGGCAGCATGGTTTTTATAGTGAATATTACACATGTAAATTTAAATTTATGACTGGGTTGTTTATTTTAATCAGTTTTCCAGGAATAATTTGAGGTCTGTATGTTATTTCCCTGCAGGGAGACACGTTCCTGCCACTGAAGCGTTACAGCTGGGCATTGTGGATGAGGTTGTACAGGGTGATGCTGTTAATGCAGCCATACATCTAGCCCGGAAGGTTATAGGTAAGTGTGTAGACCATTGCAGTTCTGTCAACTGTAATAAAAATAAAAAAATTCTAGAAATGAGCCACTTTACAAGATTTTTGACAGATCCCAAGCTTAAATGGGTTTTTTGAGACTTGTATACTGAAATAAGAAAAGAACAAACAGCAGGTGGCGCTATACAGATGCATTTTATTGAATAGCTCAGTGGCTATGCTAAATTTTTAATTACATGCAATTACAAAAGTATTCAGATCCAAGTGCTGGTTTGAAAACTGTTGAATATTTTTTTTTTATGGGGCAACCTCTTTAAAACATTCTTTGTAATATATTTTTAATCACATTTAGAATAGGTTTTAATAAAGTGTATGGGAAAGGTAAAATAAATGAGCTACATTTTAACCCTTTTAGGACCTTCGCCGTACATGTATGGCTGAAGTTGTGTCTTTAAACATGACACCCGCTCTCATTACCCCCGCAGATGCCATGGTCAGATGTGACCGCTGCGCTCTCCCGCTCCGATAACAGCGTTCCCTGCCTGAGATCAGGGGAACCTGTTAGTGATCTCATAGCTGGAAGGTTTGAGCTAGCTTTGGAGTCTATTAGAGGAATAAACCAATACAGGGCACTAGGTAGCAGCATTGTATTGTTATATCGAAAATATATAGCCATCAATGAACAAAATGGGCAATCTAATGATTGCTAGTTATAGTCACCCAGTGTGACTTTAAAAAAAAAAGTATAAAAAAAAAAAAGTTCAACTCTCCCCCCTTTCCTTAAAATAAAAATACATAACCAATAAAAAAAAAAATATTATGGGCATCTCCAAGTGCGAAAATTCCCATACAATTAAAATATAACAATAATATTGCCATACAGAAAATGGCGTAATGGAGGAGGGAAAATAAAATCAACCTATTGGGCATTTTTTGGCACTTCAACTCCCCAAGAATTTTTTATAAAAAGTGATCAAAAAGTCACACACACTTCAAAATGTTATCATTGAAAAGTAGAGATCGTCCCGCAAAAAATGAGCCCTCACACAGCTCTATACACATACCTCCAAAAAAGTTATAGGGGTCAAAATCTGGTCATTAACAGGGTCATTGCTAGGGTCTCAAAAGATCTGGGGCCCAAGCCCCAATTAATATGGCCTAGTTATCTAAGTCGCCAACCCCCCCCCCCCCCCCCCACCCACCGCATTTTGCTGTCCTCGCTGTACAGCAGCACATACCTGTCACATCCAGAGCCTCCGAGGTGACGTCTGATGTAGATCTTCTCTGTCATCATCTTCTCCATTCGGTCTGGACAACCTCATTCAGCCGCTCCTCGTCTCTGTAGAGTGTGACACATCTTGGCTTCCTCACATTTCTCCCCCAACCTGGAGTCACCACAGTGTTATACTGCTGCTTGCCGTGCCCCCCAATACCCCCAAATACTATCCTGAAGAAAAATTACTGCACCTCATAGTAATACTGCTCCTCATAGTCCCACCAATAGTAATCCCCTTCTAGAGTGATACTGTCCCCTAAAGTGCCCCCATTAGTAGACGAGCTGTCCAGTATTAATAATACCTCACAGAGCCCCCAGTAAAAAATAAGGCCTTCCCATAGTTCTCCCAGTGGTAATAAAGCTCTCTACAGACCCCTCAGTAGTAATAAGGCCCCCCCATAGTGCTCCTAGTAGAAATAAGGTGGATCTAGAAGTCCTTTCTATAGAGCCCCAGTAGTAATAAGGGGCGCCTATCATGTCCCCTGGATTTGCAGTGCCCCTTGTAGTTATATTCCTCCCTCCACCATACAGTCCCATGTAAATAACATCACACCATCTATCCTGTCGCCTCCAAAATACAGTCCTATGTTAACATCACTCCCCTCCCTTCATCCCCTTCAACATACAGTTCCATGTAAATAACACTATTTCCCTCCCTCCGCCATAGTCAAATAAATGTTATGTAAATAACATCAAACCATCTCTCCAGCCTCCTCCAATATACAGTCCTATGTAAGGAACATCCCTCTCTATCTACAGCCCCCTTCCAATTACAGTCCCATGTAAATAACATCATCTCCTCCCCAGCCGCCTTCAACAAACAGTCCCAAGTAAATATCACCCCCTCCCCAGCCGCCTCCAACATGCAATCCCATGTAAACATCACCCCCTCAACATTCAGTCCCATGTAAATATCATCCCCCCCCCCAGCCACCTTCAACATACAGTCCTATGTAAATAACATCACTCCCTCCCACAGCTGTCTTCAACATTCAGTCTCATGTAAATAACATCCTTCTCTTCACCCTTAACATGCAGTCCCAGTTAAATAACTACAACTCCCAGCATTGCTCTGCCTCTCCTTTCACTTACCTCTATTCATGTAGTGGAGCTCACCACAGCTTCATTCCCCAGGTCTTCTCCTCTTCAGCCCCCTGGTCTCCTGCACTGGTCACATGATGGTGACATCATCGCAGGTCCTTCATAAAACTGCCTGTTTTACTGGTCACATGACCTCTGATGTCAACACAGATCCTTCATCCGCTGCAGTGCTTTAGATTCAAGAGGACAGCAATACAATTGTATATATCTGGCAGGCAGGACATTTGGGGCCTGGGAGAAAAAATCAGGGGTCCAAGCCCCGAATGTTCTAGCCTGGCAACGCCCCTGGTCATTTAAAAAAAAAAATAAAAATTCTCAAGGCTTTTTAATTTTTTTTTCAGTATTAAATAATACGCAATAAAAATTATACAAGTTTGGTCTCACTGTAACCGTAGTTAACAGGTCAATTTTACCGCATAGTGAACAATGGAAAAAAAAAAAAAAACAATTGTGTTTTTTCCCATTTCCACCCCATTTGGAATTTATTTCCCGCTTCCCACTACATAGTATGCCATAATTATTGGTGGCATTAGAAAGTACAACTTGTCCTGCAAAAAATAAGCCCTCATACAGCTATGTGAAAGGAAAAGTAAAAAGGTTAGGACTATGGGAATGCGGGGAGTGAAAAACGAAAATGGAAAATCACAAGGTCCTCTAAGGACCCTTTCACACAAGCAAGTTTTCCACACGGGTGTGATTCGTGAAGTGAATGTATAGCACCCGCACTGAATCCTGACCATTCATTTTTTTTTTTTTTTTTCACATATCAGTTCTGCGTTGTGTGAAAAACGCAGCATATTCCGTATTCTGCATTTTTCACACTGCCCTGGTCCCATAGAAGTGAATGGGGCTTCAGTGAAAAATGCATTGTCCGCAAGCAAGTCTGGATGCAGTGCATTTCTCACTGATGGTTGCTAACAGATATTGTTTGTAAACCTTCAGTTTTTTTTTTTGTTTTTTTTTTAATCATGCTCATGAAAAACATATCAAAAGGCATTGCACCTGCGCGGAAAATACTGAACGCAATCGCAGACAAAACTGATTGAACTTGCTTGCAAAATGGTGCGAGTTTCCCTGAACGATTCCGAACCTAATCCGTCACCCTCGTGTGAAAAAGGCCTGGGCGCGTGTCTAAAGATGGAGCGGGCGTCATGGCCGCGGGTGAACTGCTGATTTATACAGCAGACACCCGCGGCTCATGTCCGCGACCAGCAGTAATGCCGATCCCGGACTTTTAACCCTTCGGATGCCGTGGTCAATCCTGACCACGGCATCTGAGGGCTTAAAACACCGGAAGCGCTTGGGGGAACCGAAGTATGTATGCAGCAGCCCCTGTCATAGTCAATGACAGGAGGCTGCTGCATAGACTTTCCTATGGAGTACTTCTGTGTAATAGGGCTCCATAGGAAAGCATTAAAATCATAATAGACTCTAATGCATTGGAGTCTATGATATAAGCGATCAGATGATTGCTTGTAATAGTTCCCTATGGGAACTATAAAAAAGTGTAAAAAAAATTAAATAAATTAAAAAAACATAAGTTCAAATAACCCCCCTTTTCCCAAAATAAAAATAAAAGTAGTAAAAAAATACACATCATGGGTATCGCTGCGTGCGAATTATAAAAATATAAACATTTCTTTACCCGTACGGAAAACAGTGAAACTGAAAAAAGCGTCAAAATGGCTGATTCGCCATCAGTTTTAATGAACATCGAACGCCGTAAATAAAATTTAAAAAAAAACCATGAAACTGTAGCGAAATTGGGTTTTCTTTTGCAATTTCACCCAGTTTGGAATTTTTTTCCCCCGCTTCCCACTACATCATATGCAATATTAAATGGTGGCGTTGGAAAGTACAACTTGTCCCGCAAAAAACAAGCCCTCATACCGCTATGTGAACAGAAAAATAAAAAAGTTATGGCTGTATGAAGACAGGGAGCGCAAAACAGAAACGGGGGGGGGGGGGGGGGGGGGATGGGGAAGCCTCCGGGGGTGAAAGGGTTAAAGTAGTTTTGCATGTATATTTATGTATGTGATGGATACAAGTCACAGCATGCTGAAAAGTTAATGATCTAAGAATGAGCTCTTTACTCTAAATGTTGTTAAATCTATGAAGTAGAATGAGCCCTTGACCTGAGTATCTGTAGAGGATCATTAAAGGGAACCTGTCACCTCCTTTTTACAAAATGAGCTGTTAACAGTACCTTAGAGTAGACCCCAGTGTGATCCTATTGCTGTAGTTGAAACAGAGAACTGCCGGATGAAAAGGCTGGAAACAGAACTTTTAATCTTGCTGCGCTGTCTTTCCGGTGTGGGCTTGAAGTCAAGGGGGCAGCGGCCTCCTTGCTTCAAGTCAAGAAAGCCACTCCCCACTTGCTCTTGACTGACAGTTAGCCGGGGTGCCGGGGATCGCAGAAATCTCGCGCATGCGCGTTGCGCGACTGAGTACTGCGCGATCCCGGCACCCGGCTCTTCATGTTGCCGGCGCTTCAGTACTCAGTGCGCATGCGCCGCCTTACTATGCGAGCATGCGCATAGTCATTTTGTAAAAAGGAGGTGACAGGTTCCCTTTAAGCAGTTTACTAGCATAGTCTCATTAGCACGATAAGCATTATATCAGTTAGAGGCCTCTCCAACTGGTATAGACGATCTCCACATCTGCTTTGTGGCTTCTGTTTATAATGGAAATCGCATCAGTTTGACAGCTCATCACATGCGGGGCGCCATTATTCCCTGATGGACCCCATTGTGTTATAATGGGGAATGTCAGGTTACATCATGGTGTCTGCTGTTTTACAGAATAAAATCGTTTAGGGGGAGATTCATGGAAACTGTCTTAGTTGCCCATAGCAACCAATCTGATTTCACATTTGACAGGTGCTTTGTAACATGACAGGTGGAATCAGGTTGGTTGCTATGGGCAACTAAGACAGTTTTCCTTTACACCAATTTTGATAAAGCTCCCCCAAAGTATCTGCCATCATGTGCGATGGAGTCTTCTAACACCCTCTAATGCAGATATGAACTTAACTTTATTTTGATAAACCAGATTCTTATTAACGTCTTCTGTCACATTGAATATGGTGTCTGAGCTGTAGGCAGCATGTTATAGAGCAGGAGGAGCTGAGCAGATTGATAGTTTTATGGGAAAAGGTTCAGTAAAATTTTTTAATTTTAATAATTTAAATCTCTGCTCATTCTGGGCTTTGACATCAAGGAGTTGGTCCTATCCGTGATTGAAAGCCTTCTCTCTATGACTGTGTATGCAGAGATAGCTGTCAATCACTGATAGGACCGCCTCCTGGACTACACCGCCCAGAATGAGCAGAGATTTAAATGATTAAAATACAAGTTTTACTGAATCTTTTCTGATAAAACTATATATTAGTCTACTCAGCTTCTCCTGGTCTATAACATGACCCCTGTAGCTTACATTTAATTTTCATGGTGACTGGTTCCCTTTAAAGAAGAACTCCCGCAAAAAAAATGTATTCCATGTCCTGCTAGAAATGTACAAGATGTAATCTGTAGTTAATGTCATCTGACCAGTAGCTTAGTTTTTGAGTTATCATCCTGAAGTTTCTTATCAGTGTCATGTGACTAGGAATTAGACCCACCAACTCACACAGCACCTTATGTGTGGACAGGAAGTCTAATTCTCTATGCATTCCTATGGGAGCCTCACTTTCGGTCTCATAGGAATGAATAGAGAAGTGACTGGCTTCCTGTCCTGGGTCAGTTGGAGGTCAGGGAGTTGGTCACATGACCCAGCTACAATAAGAAGAGAGTGGAAACTCTCAGTTTCAGCCTCTGATAAGAAAATGACATTCACTACAGATTATATCATGCACCTTTCTAACAGGTCAGAGAATAAATTTTTTTGCGGGAGTTCTTCTTTAAGTGTTTCACATAATATTGATGGAGACTAGATAGGCAGGGTGGCTCCACTGCCAGTATAAAAGTGAAGACTGTTCGTGAGAGAGAGGGGTAGTGCTGCACACTATTGTGGCTGCACCAGAATTCTGTCATATTGTGCACCCAATTCTGACACATTTTTATCTAGTTCAGACTGAATGCACCAAAGAATAATCCGCTGCATCTAGCTCATCAGTTTTGGTTTGTTCGACAAGGGGGGTGGCTTAACATGTGACATCCTGTGCAAAGTCTGCCAACTAAGAGTTTATGTGAAGTTAAACAAAAAACTGATGCACGGCGAGACCTTTATCATACAGCACCAGCCATATCCTTAGACTGCCTCAGTTTCTGCTGTCTACGTTTTAGACCAGATCGGTGGACCTGTTTTGATAAGACCACGTGGTGGGGCTGAACATTCTCAGCCAAGCTCTGTCCAATGGCTGCACAATTCTGCGGTAAAAACTTTGGGGCACTGTTTAGTCTGCCTGGAGGGAGTAGTCTTCCTCTTCATGGAGATTGTACAAGGCCATGCAACACTCGGTCCCATTGATTCTTCTTTATAAAGTGAAATATATCCAGTCTGTTTATCTGCGAAAGGGTAGGGTAGCTATGTAGGGTGCCAGGTAATGACTGGGCATGTTATCTCTTCTATGCTGGGTGCCCTACCTAATTATAGGGAACAGGGGAGCTCTCACCTCTGCACCAGAATCAGGAGCTGGCACTTGTTGGTGGAGGAGGTCCGACCACTAAAGAGCTCGTATATGGTCTTCATGCTGGGGCTGCAATCCACTAATTACATTGTTATGGAGCCTACATTTCTGATACGAGCAGAAGATTCTTCTTGTAGTATTTGGCCATATTATTTACTTTTATTATTATTATTTTTTTTAAATATATCTATTTAGTTGTCGGAAAATGAATTATATATTAAATATTATCATAGTTAGCAAACTGTTTTTCATATCCTGAAAAGGAAAATACATACAATGCAACGGCACACTGCTGACCAGATAAAGCACAAAATGCCATAGAGATATGAAGTATTCTGAAGCTAATGCTATGCTTGTTTGGTAAATTAGAGATTCTTGGCAAATATATTTTGCACAAAATTATCTGGGCCCGTCCACCAAATCGTTTTTCATATCCTGCAATAAAGTAAGGCTGAGGAGGAACCTTCCAGGTAATGTAAGAAAGTAAACACGTGTTACTGTAAATCCAGGATTGTATTTCCACTAAAGGCCCACAGAGGGCGGTGTTGGAGCATTATTGTATGACATGTTGAAATGAATGTAGAAAACAAATCATTTTTTCTCTTCTTTTTTTAGTATTACATCTGTGGTGTATAAAGTGAAATATTGGATTGGGCAGCTTTTAAAGGAGATTTCTGAGAGGTCATTATTGAATGCCTATCCTCAACATATCTAATCAATATGTGATCAGTGGGGGTCAGCTCCTAGAGAAAGTGAAAACTGAATTCTGGAAATGTTTGCAAATGTATTAAAAAGGAAAAACTAAGGGGTCATTTACTAACAAATTCGTTTGTCTGCCTAGCGATATGCCCCCATTGTATGAGATGGGAAAACCCCTTCACGTTGATACAATATTTTAGTTTTTCCTTTTCGATAAATTAGCAAAGATTTCAAACCTTCTGTTTTCACTTTGTCATTATAGGGTATTGAGTACAGAATTATGGGGGAAAGCTTGACTTGCAGAGTTGCAGAGCTCCACTTCTCTCCCTCTAGCATATTCTGTTCTCAGATAGGACGGCAGAAATCGCCTTAAAGTGGTTGTCTTAATGTAGGACATCCCCCAAATGGTGTAAAATAAAAATAATATAGTTACTACTTCTCACTGTCATCAGTGGTCACATGCTATTTGCCTGCATGTCACCCAGTCTGTATACAAGAAGTGGCAGGAAGACTGGACAGGTGGTGCAGAGAATGATGCTAGAGGTAAGACTGAATTCACACTTCAGTTATTTGGTCAGCTATTTTGATTAGCTATGCCTCATTCACACGTCAGTGATTTCCATCAGTGATTTTGAGCCAAAACCAGGTGCGGCTGTAAACACAGAACAGGGGCAGATCTTTCCCTTATACCTCATGTCACTGGAGGCTCCACACCTGGTTTTGACTGTCAGTCACTGATGGAAATCACTGACCAAAACACTGATGTGTGAATGAGGCTTTACTGTGATGCAAAACCAGTACTGAAGCCTACTGAGAAATCAGGTGTAATGATTTAATTTGCACCTATTCTGTGTTTTTGACCCACACCAAAATAATTGACCAAATAACTGAAGTGTGAATTCGGCCAATACATACTATAATTTGTATGTTTTACATCATTCTAGGCAGGGGCGTTGCTAGGGTCTCAAAAGATCCGGGGCCCAAGCCCCAATGAATATGGCCCAATTCTCTTTGTCGACCCTCGCCCCAACCCTGCTATAGAGCAGCACATACCTCTCACATCCAGGGCCTCCCAGGTGACTTCTCCTCTGATGTAGATCTTCTCTGTCATCATCTTCTCCACTTGGTCCAGACAACTTCTCTCAGCCGCTCCTCGTCTCTGCAGAATGTGACACACAGACATCTTAGCTTCCTCACATTTCTATCATCATCCCCCAACCTGGATTCCCCACAGTCTTATTCTGCTGCTCGCTGTGCCCCCCAATACCCACAAATACTATCCAGAAGAAATAATACTGCCCCCAATAGTAATAGTCCTACCAGTAGTAACACTGCACCCTACAGTGACCCCAGTACTGATAATGCTCCCCAAGAGTGCCTCCATTAGTAAAGGAGCCCTCCAGCATTAATAATGCCCTCACAGAGCCTCCAGTAGTAATAAGGCTCCCTATTGTTCCCCCATTGGTAATAAAGCTCTCTACAGACCCCTCAGTAGTAATAAGGCCCCCATAGTGCTCTTAGTAGAAATAAGGCGGATCTATAAGTCCCTCCTATAAAGCCCCCAGTAGTAAAAAGAACGCCTAATGTCCCCTGGATTTATAATACCTCTACAGTGCCCCCAGTATTTATATCGCTCCCCCTACTGTTATAATGCTCGCCCTGAAGTGCCCACTGTAGTTATATTCTTCCCTTTAGTGTCCTCAGAAATTATAATTCCTTAGCCCCTCCACCATACAGTCCCATGTAAATAAAGCTATTTCTCTCCTGTGTAAATAACATCACACCATCTCTCCAGCCCCCTCTAATATACAGTCCCATGTAAATAACATCACTTCCTTCCCACATCCACCTCCAACATGCAGTCCCATGTAAATAACATCACTCCACGCCACAGTCCAATGTAATTAAGGCTACTTTCACACCAGCGTTTTTGCTGGATCCGTCATGGATCAGCAAAAACGCTTCCATCATCATAATACAACCGTCTGCATCAGTTCTGAACTGATCCGGTTGTATTATCTTTTAAATGGCCAGTTTGGATCAGTTTCTTCATGCGGACACCAAAACGCAGCAAGCAGCGTTTTAGTGTCCGCCTCCAAAACGGAATGGAGACTGAACTGAAGCAAACTGATGCATTCTGAACGGATCCTTTTCCATTCAGAATGCATTAGGACAAAACTGATCAGTTTTGGACCATTTATGAGAGCCTGTGACGGACCTCACAAACGGATCCTTACAACTCAAGTGTGAAAGTAGCTTAAGGCTAGTTTCACACCTGCGGCAGGGGACTACGGCAGGCTGTTCCGTGGGTGAACAGCCCGCCAGATCCGTGCTGCCACAGGTGCACGTGTGGGGCCTGAACTACGCTCCTGCCCCATTTACTGTAATGGGGGAGGGCCACGGATCCAGCCACAGCATGGCAAACCCTGCTGAGAGGCAGCCAGAACAAAAGTACAATATGCTGTACTTTTGTTCCGGCCGCCTTGCAGCAGGAGTTGCCGTGCTGCAGACATATCCATGGCCCACCCCCATTACAGTGAATGGGGCAGGAGCGTAGTTCTGGCCCCACACGTGCACCAGCGGAAGCATGGATCCTAACAGCCTGCCGGAGTCCCATGCCACAGGTGTGAAAGTACCCTAACAGAACGCTGCCCAAGTCACCTCCAACACACAGTCCCATGATAACATCCCTCCCTTCTGCCCTAACATACAGTCCCAGTTAAATAACCACAACTCCCAGCATCCCTCTGCTTCTCCCTTCACTTACCTCTTCTGATGTAGCAGTGCTCACTGCAGCTTCTTCCCCACAATTCTCCTCTTCAGTTTAGAAGACAGGGGAAAGGACCTGTGATGTCAGTTATGTGACCAGTGCAGGATTGGACGGCACTGATCACATGACCTGTGAAGTTATTACAGGTCCTTCCTATCTTGCAGTCCTGAGGACGGCAATACAATTGTATTTGTCTAACAGGCAGGACATTCGGGGCCTGGGAGAAAACATCAGGGGCCCAGGACCCGAATGTTTTAGCCTAGCAACGCCCCTAATTCTAGGGCATGTCTGAAATAATTACATATCTCAGAAACCCTACTCAAGGCCCTTTTACATAGGCCAGTAATTGGCTCAATGAACATTTTATAAGAATGATTGTCTCTAATCTTTTGCCCATGTAACCATGGCAGTGATCAGACAAATGAGTGTCTTTTATCTGGGTCCAAAAATAATTGTCGGAAACGAATATCCTAGTGTAAAATAGATGTCACGGAAATTATGGAACAACGCACCCCCTAGTCTCCAACTGCTGTCTCTACCTAGTTGCATAATCTGCTCTAAACGGCAGCCCCCAACTGGACAGCAGTCCCTACTTTGCGAAGTGCATGGGACCTAACCAGAAGCAACAATAAAGACTAAAGCAAAAGACGTATGTTAAACCAGAAATGAGCCGCAATCGGTAGCGTGTTAGAAATATGCCACATGGGATGGTGGCGCCAAATCAGATTGACCCAGAATGGTCTTGTATTGATATTAGTGCGCAAGGAATGTTGGTGCTGAATCTGATTTGGCCCATACACGTAATCCTGCCATGATGTGAGACCCAATACTGCCAATAATTGTCTTGCTGACAACTTGCGATGAGGATGCAGCCACCCAGAGACAAAGCCCGACGTGGGAATGTGGACCGGTAAGTATGTTATGCCAGATGTGCCACTGACAAGAGGGTGCAAGTGATTTTTCTAACATTCGGTTGTCCCCAATGCAATTTGCATCCACTCATATAAAAGGCCCTTTAAATGAGCCCTGATCTACAGATGTAGCAAATGTTGTCTTGATACTTAATGCACCAAACGCACACCAGATCTGACTTTTTCAATGGCTTTGTTGTGGTAAGTTTGCTGCAACTGTCAAGTTACCATTTGCTACATCTGTACTTATTATGTTTGGCTGAGACTGGTGTATGTAAAATGACCCTTAGTGCTTGTAAGGAAGAGCATCCGGTTCACGCCCTTAGGGCTCATGTACACAGCCGGTGCCAGGCCGTGCCCGTATTGTGGCCTGCATCACAGATCGCGGACCCGTTCACTTCAATGGGTCCGCAATCCGGGAGATGCGGAGCGGAGGCACGGATCGGAACACCACAGAAGCACTACGGTGTGTTTCCGTGGTGTTTCTGGCCATGCATCTGCACAGCTAAAAAGTAGTGCAAGCACTACTTTTTTGTGGTGCGGACCCTCGGATGCGGATCACAGACCCCATTCAAATGAATGGATCCACATACGGCAACCCCACTGTCAGTGCCCGTGCGATGTGGACCGCAAATTACGGTCCACTGCATGGGCACTGACTGCACACACTCGTGTGCATGAGCCCTTACATAGGCATTGCACACTGCTCTCCTTTATTACCGAAATTCAAAGGGATAATTCAGTTTTTACAATATTGCGAGAGGCTCTAGCTGTGATGTAAAGGAGTAGTTTCACAAAGACACCTCTTTTCAGATGGAGGCTGCTCGATTACAACAGGCTTCATTCACAACTGCCAAAAGTTGGTTTTGCCAGCGGAGTTGCTGTATTATATGAATGGCCAACCTTGTCATACATTGAAGTCTTAAAGGGGTATTCTGGTTCTTTGAAGTTGTCTCCTATCCACAGGATAGGGGATAACTATGAGATTGGTGGGTTTCCTACCACTGGGACCCCCACAGATCACGAGAACAGGAGCCCCTGTTCTTGGCTATCTCTGGGACGCCCTTAGAAATGTTTTGAGCAGCCACTTGCATATGTGATCAGCCTCTCTGTTCTTTGTATGGGGCCCCTGTGGGGTGTAGGACCCCACCATTTAATAGTTACAAGGGGATAATTTCAACCAACTGGAATACCCTGTTACAAGAGTGAGTGCAGTTGTTGTTTAGTGGATCTCTGCAATGGCTTGTAAAGGGGGAGACCCACACTCTGACATGCAAGTGTCCTAATAGTGCCTTTGCATGGAGTTTCTCTTTATAACTTTCCATACACATGACAGTGGACCGCAAACCTCGAATGGACACCAGCCATGTGCACCCTGCATGGCAGACCCATTGACTTCAATAGGTCTGCAATCTGCATGCTGTGGGCAAAGATGAGGCACGTCCTATCTTTTGCATTGTGGCCGCATGGACCTGGAAGTCCGCAGAAACCCTAAGACAACTCCTTTAAAATAACATACATACCAACCTATTTTAATATATCTGTATATATTAATAAATATATTAATATATTTGTATGTCTGCCCTGTCCTTGCATGTGCTTTCTTCGAGTACTCTGGTTTCCATCTACACGGCAAAGCCATACTTCTAGGTTAAAAGGATGTCATCATGTTTATGCTGGGGAGACCTGACTGAAACATAAGGTCACTTTCTTCAGCCCAGTCATTTTCTTAAAATGAATGCAGCTCTTGGACAATATACAGCATTTCCCTCAAGGATGCCCTCTAATGAAAGATATCAGCAGCTATTAACTTTTACATTTCGTTGCTGTCCACAGCCCATCTGTGTGGCAAATCATTTTTATTGAAATGTTTACTGTATGTGTAGTAACCATGGAGATAAGAGTCTGTCTCCTAGGATATGGCTACATTTTTGGATCTTCAGGCTTCTATAACCTCTGAGATCTGACACCTCATGGCATCATACGTTCTTAACTGTATTCATTGTTTTGTTTAATGACTACTTTTTTTATTTTTTTATTCTTTTTATATCCATTTATATTCTGTGAGTCACTTATTGATAAGGAGCAGCTTTAGATTCTGCACATCTTTAGATTTGAGAAGGAATTTGGTTGAAAATGAAAAATGATAATTAAAGGGGGTTTCTGAAAGTACAATCTTGATGACTTGTCCTAAGGATAGGTAATCAATATCAGATCGTTAAAGGTCCGCCTGCTGTCATCCCCCCCCAATCCAGCTGTTTGAAGAGGACGTGGCACTCCAGTGAGTGCTGCAGCCTTTTCCAAGGTTGGTGACCTTCGTGGCCTATGTGCAGCTCATTCCTATTCAAGTGACTGGGCCTTGGCTGCAATACCAAGAAAATCCACTATCCATTCTACCGCGAGGAGGCCGCAGCGCTCACCGGAGTACCAGGACTGTTTCAAACAGCTCGATGGTGGGGATGCCGGGAGTTGGACACCCACCAATCTGATATTGATGACCCATTAGGGGGATGGGTCATAAATATTGTTCTCCTGCAAAACCCCTTTAAGCCCAGTGAATTATTTTTATTTTATTTATTTATTTTTTTTAATGTATGCAAACAAGAAGACCTGGGACTGTCGTCAAATGAGAAGCAGTTTTACAAGTCATTCCTTATTTGGGAACTCAGATTGACATTTGGAAAATGTTAGGCTCAATAAATATGGCGGCCACAAGTTTCCATAGGACATTTAACGTAGCCATCAAGTTCATAATGCCTGAAATCATGTTATATGGGAGAAAGACCACTACTGCAAATAGACCGGTTCAACTTCTTTTCTTTCAGACATGACATTTTACATCATCATAGATTTCTACTGTGCCTCCTCACTGCAGGACCATAGTGAATTGGAGTTTAGATATGCGGCCTGCCTCTCCATTATCTATGGGGTTGGCGGAAAAGGCTACGCACAGTGCTATGCTATCTTTGTCAGTCCGCACATGGCTTGACCACCACTCCATTTATACGCCTCCTCCCTGTGGTCATGCATTGAGAAGGAATAGGGAACTTGGGACTCCATTTGAGCTTATGAGACCACCAGCAACCAGTTAGCATAACTAAAGAAAAATAGCAAATACAAGTATACCGCCATCCCCTTTCAAAATACGGCATAAATTGGTGTAAGGTTTTAGCATAAAAAAAAACCCTCATCTGACTGCAGGAGTAATTGTTAATAATATTGAGAGGCTCCATAGAAAGTTGGCACTGGTGAGACAGGCAGCAGATGATGCCACTTATGTAAAAGTACAGCTTACTTAGGAATTTCCCCAATGCAGCAGAGTGAATGTGTAAGAAGTCTACATCTCCTTCTCTGCCAGAGGGGACAGAAAACTAAAGCACATCGCAGCTGTGATCGCGTTTGAGGAACGGACTGAGACCATCTTGTTTGGAACATTCATTTTTCCTCAGGACAGGAGACTGAAATAAACTGCTTAGCAGCTACCAGCGTGCAACCTGCTCTCCTTTCCCAGCAGAACATATCATGAGATGCTGTCATTTTTCTGCCTCCCCAAATTGTAGGAGATGAAAGAGATGTTTCCATCTGTCACCTCCCTGCTGCAGGGGTGAAGGAGCATCCGATTACTTGTATTACACCAGTGCTTTATACAGCCTGCAGCAAAGAGAATAACTGAAAGACTAGGCGAGAGAGGGACTAAGTGAAGAAGAGAAGACTCTTATCCTGCAAAAATAAACTTTCTAGATGCAGCGGTTGTGTCTGCGCTCATCCAAGACTCACTTTTTGATGCTAATAAATCTTTACTTTATTGCCGTAAACAAAGTAAAGGCAGATTTCTTATAAGAAAGTAAATATGCATACAAAAAGGGCCTTACAAACACTTCTAGGACTTCTTGTTGTTCTTTACTCTGCAGATAGTTCTTAATGACATGTTTGGGGTCGTTGTCCTGCTGAAGAATAACTTTTGAACCAATCGTAAAGGATAAGAACAAATTTACATTTTGTTTTCTTTATTTCAGGAAGTGATTTGAGCAAGCGGAGACTCAGCACAAACCATGTACCTTCCAATCCCAACATGGACATCTTCTTGGAAACCACCTTGGAGAAAGCAAAGAAGCAGTATCGTGGTGCCCAGGCTCCCATAGCCTGTATAGAGGCTGTAAAAGCCTCTGTCCAGAAACCATATCAAAAAGGTATAGAGAGAGAGAGACAACTGTTCCAGTCTCTCTGGGCCACTGGCCAGCCTCAAGCACAGCAGTATGCCTTCTTCTCCGAGAGAAATGTTGGGAAGTGGACACATCCCTCAGGTGATAGATGGGACACTGTTGCACCTAAACCTGTCCACACTGTTGCTGTTATAGGTAGGTTATAGTCACTCCATTGATTACATAATTTTTTTTGTGTGTTTTTCATTTGTTATACTCTTATTGATGTTGGCAAACACAGCAGATCTCACAGTAACTTATGGCCAAAGGCATTCCATGTAAAATTAGCACATAGTGACCTTAAAGGGGTTGTCTCACTTCAGCTAATAGCATTTATCATGTAGACAAAGTTAATACAAGGCATTTACTAATGTATTGTGATTATCCACATTGCCTCCCTTGCTGGCTTGATTCACACTTCCATCACATTATACACGGCTCATATCCAGGGGTTACGACCACCCTGTAATCCAGCAGCAGTGACCACGCTTGCACACTACAGGAAAGGGTGCCAGCCTGTCTGTCACGGCCACTACTGCTGGATTGCAGAGTAGTCATAACCATGGAGACAAGCAGTGTACAATGTGATGGAAAAATGAATCCAGCCAGCAAAGGAGGCAATATGGACAATCACAATACATTGGTAAGTGCCTTGTATTAACTTTGTCTACATGATAAATGCCATTTGCTGAAGTGGCACAACCCCTTTTAACTTTAAAGGCTGTGCATGCCTTCGGAGGCTTTTTTTTTTTTTTTTTTTTTTTTCATGATTGCATTTTGCTCATTTAGGCCTAATTTTTTTTTTTTTTTCAGTTGGTCTCTATTAAAAATAATAAGCCGTTCTGTCACAAAAGGTTGTGTTTTTCTAACTGTGTGAATCTTACTTTCACTTTGTGCCAGTCATCTAATAACCCTCATCTCTAAATTACTAAGAGGTCAAAAACACTTATTTAAAGGGGTTGTCTCACTTCAGCAAATGGCATTTACCATGTACAGAAAGTAAGTACAAGACACTAATGTATTGTGATTAGAGTTGAGCGAACATGCTCGTAACGAGCACTGAAGAGCTCTGATCCCCTGCGCTCACATGGGCGCAGCCATCCGGATCCGTCCTCCTCACCCGACTGCAAGTCAGTGGGGACGGATCCGTTTGGTATGACACACTCGTGTGTCATACCAAACGGATCCGCCCCCATTGACTTACAGTCAGGTGAGGACGGATCTGGATGCCTGCGGCCATGCGAGTGCAGGGGATCCGAGCTCTACAGTGCTCGTTACGAGCACGTTCGCTCAACTCTAATTGTGATTGCACATATTGCCTCATTTTCTGTCTGGATTCGTTTTTCCATCACATTATACACTGCTCGTTTCCATGGTTATAACCACTCTGCAATCCAGCAGCAGTGGTCGTGCATTCACACTATAGCAGGGCTGGCCAACCTGTGGCTCTCCAGCTGTTGCAAAACTACAACTCCCAACATGCCCAGTCTGCCTACAGCTATCATCCTACAGCAGGGCATGGTGGGAGTTGTAGTTTTACAACAGCTGGAGAGCCTCAGGTTGGCCAGCCCTGCACTATAGGAATAAAGCGCTTGCGTCTCTGGTGGCCGGAACCACAGGAGTGCACCTAGGCCGGTGCTTTTTCCTATGGAAACAAGCAGTGTATAATGACTGAAGCCAGCAAAGGAGGCAGTATGGACAGTTACCATACATTAGTAAGTGCCTTGTATTAACTTTCTGTTCATGATAAATGCCTTAGGCTGAAGTGAGACAACCCCTTTAAGCCACATTCTTATCAGTAAGATAAGGATTGAGCTTTATTAAGTGTTTATAAGGTCAGAGCAGAAATAAGGAGCCTGTCAGCTCCCTGCCTGATGGAAGAGAAAATTAAGATCCTGCTAATGGAGGACCTCAGCTCTGTAAAGGGTTCCATATTTTTAATATAGACCAAATGAAAAAATTGTTACCTCCTAATGAGTACAATGCAATAATAAAAAAAAAAATTGCCCCCAAAGATGTCCATAGCCTTTAAGCAATAACTAGCAAACCATTAGATCAACATACCGACCATACTATCTGTATACCCGGTCATACAGAGAAGGATGTCCGTTGCTGATTAGGACTGACCACTGGACACCAAAGCATAGAAAGAGCAGCAATGAGTTGTTGTTGTGTGTGTTTTTTTTTTTTTTATTTTTTTTTTTTAAATAAAAACCTTCGCCCAGACGCTCACCATAAATTTGAGGGTAACAGAAGCCTACAATTTCCCTCGGTTAAGAAAAAAAAAAAATCAAGCCCCTGTGACTTGATGACTATAGAAAAGGCTTTTTCCAGCTCTGAAGTTACCAATTTATTCTTCTCGCCATCTCTGGGTTGCAATTGTAAGTAATTGTAATCCTGCTGTAGTAAGTGAGCAGGCTTTGAAGTCCACTGTCTTTCACCCAGAAGATCATCTGAACCTGCAGGTGAAATGGCAGGGAAATAATTACTCAATTGAACAGTTTTCTCTTATGATTAACTGGAGACGACTAAAAAATCAATTTATATCTGGCAAAGCAAAATGTCTAAAACATACTGTATCATACTTGTGTACATATGGAAGAAAGTGAGTATTTTTAAAGGGGTTATCCAATTGCTAAAAATTACCAAAACACCTTCAACCCTCTCCCCTTCAGCCATGTGTACTTCTCCTTTTCCATTAAATTTTGCTTTTGGTCTTACCCCTAGTATTGAAACTGAGCTTCTCTGTCGAGGCTTATAGTTTTGTTGCGTGCTGAAAAACTGTGTGACTGCAATGGGGCTCCTACATTCACTCCGCTCTCTGGCTAAGCCAGCCCTTTGCTTCACGGGATTGGTGACATGCCAACACAAACTGAAGGCGTAGGAAGCCCTCTGTCAGGAGCGCAGGAAGGAGCTTCCTATATCATGTGACTGTGCTTTGAAATGGAGGATCCAAGGAGCTTTGCTAATACTAAAATAGTTGTTAGTAGTTTGATTTTAAAATAAAAATTACTGCTGATTTTACAATTTATTTTTATTTTTGCCACTAAGTAACCCCTTTAAGACCACATGGCAACACTACCGAATAATGAAACTAAGAAAAATGTTGGACCTTGCTTTCTAATCTTCCCTGAATTGCTCTGCTGACTAAGCACTGTTGACTAAGCAGTTGAGCAGATTCCACCATCAAATGAACAATAAGTATTTTTTATTTTTAAGTCGGACATATTAAAAGGTGATTGTGTAGTGAGTGATGTGTGCAGTGAGAAGCTCCTGACGCATATTCCCCTGACACAAATTGCAAAACGCACATGGCCGGTATCCATCTGAACGCACTACGGCCGTCTGAATGGGCCCTAAGTGCTTTTCCTGGACATGGAATACAGACACGTAGTACACATAGGTAATCTTTGGGACAGTGTTGTTAATTATAGTGGTGAAAATGAGATGACAGACTCCCATTAAAAAGGGGGACCAGGCAGGGGTGGCCACTGTCGCTGTTATTGTTCGCAGGGGCCATTGAACCGCTTGCTGCTCTCATACGAGATGCGTCTGACGTTTTGCAGTTTCAAGTATGCAGCAGTGGAGGAAAAGGTGGCACTTGCTGACGTTCTATTGATGTTTGCAAACAACGTGGGCACCTCTGTGAGTAGGATAATGGAAATTAATGAACAATTGGACAAAATCTGCATTGTTACTCTTATCACCCCAGGAGGATGGGAATCACTTAGAGAATACACCGGTTCCATGTGTAGATAAGTTGAAATACCTAGGGCTATGGATGATGGAACGCATGAAGCGGAGACCTGGATTACGTTACCATTATCTGTAATGAGACTGGCAAACTTAGCTAAAAGATTTTAATGCCTCAGTTACTGTATGTTTTACACAATGCTCCAGCCTGGCTTCTGAAGCCTTTATTTAAAAGAATGGAGGGCATATTCGGAGAGTTCATATGGCAAAACTTCAACTTTCTAAGCAGGGGCGTAGCTACAGGCTCATGGGCCCTGGTGCAAGAGTTCAGCTTGGGCCCCCTTCCCTCAGTACTTTGTGTTCTTCTTATGCAGCACAAGGTTCTTTGGGCCCCCTGAGGCTCCTGGGCCCGGTAGCAATTGCTACCTCTGCACCCCCTATAGCTACACCCCTGTTTCTAAGGATGGGGGGGATTGCTATACCCAATCCGTGGGTTTCTTTTCGGCCGCACATCACAGGGCTGGGAAGCTGAGGGTAGTATTACTTTCCCAAACTCTAGACAGCTTATTTTACAGGCATTTGTTACAGATATGCCAGTCCGACTCCTAGGGGCGTTGGAAGTGCATAAATTTAGGCTAATACCCCCCGTGGTACCTACTTTGCTTCTTCTACTTAAAACCTGGTGGAGGCTGAGAGAGCTGTTGGGGATAGAAGGCTGAACAAAGTGCACTCCTATTTGGAATAATGCTCATCTATGGGAAGTATTAAATTGGAGATTTTTGAGGAGTGGGGACAACGGGGCCTCTGTTACATCTTTCAATTATATACTGAGGGGACAATTAAATCTTTTCAACAGCTACAAAGTGAATTCCAGTTATGTCATACAGGATTTTATCAGTATTTGCAGCTGAGACGTGCTCTGCAGTGACAGGAACAGGAGATGGTCATGACTATTGCATCTACATCACTGTTCGACTTAGTGGTTCAAGCATGGTCCTCGTGTACCTTAATATCTACTGCTTATAGTATTTTACTTGATACGTGTCTGAAGAATACACTTGCAGGGCTCAAAGGAGAATGGGAAAAGGATGTCGGGCTGCTTTCGGATGATAAATGGCATTCTGGTTGGAGGATACACTATAACCAGGCAGCACCCAGGACCCAGTTTATCTAGTTGGTAGTGACGTGATTTTCAGAGACAAAATTGCTGAACAAAGGAATGCAAAAATAGGACAATTAAAGGGGGTTTTCTTCAATTAGAAAATAGAGGTCTGCTACCACCACCACCAGAAACATCACTACTCATGCCCATAGCATCAGAACCCCCCACCCTTGCTTCTGAGGAGGTGAAGATTGCTGCCTGTTGTGTATAGTGATAATAATAAGCCTTCAGTTTCAATACTCGAGACCAGGAGAGACTGCAAGACTCTCAATAGAGTGTAGATAATCTATTCTTTTTTTCATCCACTTTTATCCATCAGTTGTCGAGAATGCTCTGAATAATCTGAGACACGTCTGTGAAAATAATTGAGCTGTGGAGGAACCCCCCCTGTGCTTCATGAAAAGAGCACCCTGTGCAGCTTGAGGATTGTTGGTGGGAATTATTAAACATTATGGAGCATTTATTAGAATGATTGCACATTTTGTTACAGATGCATACGTGATCAGAATAGTTTCCTGTTCGAATTACATACGCATATGGTGTTGCTCAGAATAACCAAAGGTTAAGTCTAACAAAAAAAAAAATCTAGACAGACCTTTTAAGAGTCTTTTTTTTTTTATTCTGTACATTGTGTTCTGATTGGAGGTTGAAAGGTACAAGAGGTGAGTGAAAAGTCTGGAGTGTAGAATAGGTTCAGACTTCTGCAGTGGTGATTGCAGCTCATTGATCTTGGGCTGTAAACAACTGGTAGACAATCAGTACATAAGAGCCTTAAAAGAACAGCAAGCTGTGGGCTCGGTAACTGGACTTTCTCCAGAACTGTGCTACATGTATATTTACACAGCCTGCACTTTTTAGGCTACACAAGGACATTTTGGTTGCCTGTACAAGGTGCGTTGCCAAGGGATGCACATATGGATTACTAATATTGGTTATTGGATTACTTGTAAACAGTCAAAAAATCGAAGATGGCGCTGCTTCTTTTTATGCCAGAAAACAGTTCCCAGATTTTTAGGGGATAATCAAAATAGTCCACATAGCCAACACATCAACATCGGCAGGGTTGAAAAATCTTGAGTCCCTGTCAAGATTAAATACAAAGCACCAATGGGGAAGGACCCTCAACACCAGCGTATTTTTCAACCTTTTATTATACTCCCAAGCAAACAGTCAATATAGGGACATCAAAAGTTCTTTTGGCGTCTTCGCCTCGTGTCTGTGTAGCACAGTCAGGAGCTACACGGAATGAGAGGGATTACAATAAGGTCCTGGTAGGTTGTCAGAGGTATCTGGAGCCATGCTGACTGCAGGGCATCGGAGGGTGCATGGGCCATAGCTTTTCTCAGATCTATCTACAACACCTGCTGCTTTGCCTGGTTTCTGGAGCAGAAACAGATAAAGTTGTTACAGAATCTTGAGGAAATCTGTCATAACACCAAATACAGAGATATGAACGTGGGGAAGAAGATGAATAAAACTTGTGGATGATCAGTGGGGCCAAGAGTGTATGGTGAAGGATTTTTATAGAGATCTCAACAAGGGAGACCTATAGACTGCCTTAGCTATGGTGACACAACAGTGTTGGCAAAGAGAGATAAAGGTTTTATTCCCATTGGCACATAAACTGGAGTTTGGCATCCTGGGGGGAGCAAGTAGTCTAGGCAAGATATAATTCCTGGCTGAGATTATTATTTTTTTAAAGTGTGATTGTAGAATTCTGCCCCTGGGGCACTAAGAAGTAAAGCATAAAATTGAGTGTTGTGTTTATTCTTTGCAGTGGAGAGATGTTTCTTGAAACTGATCTTGTCGTATTAGTTTACAAAAGGGTGTACAGTTACCAGGTGTGACTAAGTTTTGCTCGATCCAACCTAAAAGGGCAATTGTCAGACCTTGTTGGAAGACTGGGTTAGTTTATTTATTTTTTTTATTTGGATTTTTTTTAATACAGAGAGCATACTTTACTGTAGTTGATTTGTAGACCGATGAGTTTGTCACTGGGTTTATATTCTTTGATACCTACAGATAGACCTACTATTGACCCACCTGTCTGGGTGGGACCTGATATGATTGGTTAGCAGATCCATAGCAATGGTACAGATTTGGATGGTATATTTATTGCATAAACCTATATACCAGAAATGTTTTGAAAGCAGGTCATTAATATTAGATTGGTGGGATTCCCAGGAACCCAGCCAATCAGCTGTATGAAGAGGATGCAGCGCTCCGTGAGTGCTTAGGCCTCTTCCTTGTCCAATTACGTCACCATACATTGGTCACCTGGTCTAGACGCAGCTCCGTTCCATCCAAGTGAATGGGGCCGAGTTGCAATATCAAGCACAGCTGCTATATAATGTATGGCGCTGTGAAGAGACCGCGGTACTCAGCAGAGCTCCGATGAGCGCAGCAGCCTCTTTAAACAGCTGATCGGCAGGGTTGCCAGGAGTTAAGTCCCTGCCAGTCTGATATTGCTTGCCTATCCTGAGGATAAGCCATCAATATCAAGTTCCTGGATAACCTCCTTTAATGTGATATTAATGAGATTATGTCCTACCTGCTGAATATTGCTCCCCAGTTGTCTGAATACGCTGCATCACTTGACTGTCAGTATAACATGATACTAATTCCTGCGTACAAGCAGTTACAATACTTTCATTTCATGATTGACACAGCTACAACAACCTTGTAATTAATCCACCTCTTATCTCGTCAGTACAAAAAACGCCACGCAGAAAAGAAATTCTTTTTATTGACACCTGAAAATTAAAAAAAAAAAAAAAAAATAGCTTCAAGGCACCCTGCCTCCAGATGTAATGGAGATATTAATTTTTCATAGACTACAATAAATGAGTTTTACAGCAATACGGCTGGTCTGTGAAGGCCTTTATGTATATTAATGCGATTAATCAATAGATATTTTTTTTTTCTTCTCCTTGCTAGAACTGCCCTCCTCGCTGCTTTAGTCAAAATCTCATCTTTCTTCGGGCAGTACAAAAAAAAAACGGCCCCGTGCTACAGGGATTTCTAGTGTTTCACAGGAAATTAGTAGATTGAATTTTTTTTTTCTCTGCTATGCATATTCCCTATATTAATTAACCCGCTTTATGCATGGATCTGTTATCTCTACAGATTGTACATAATGGCAGCCGTGTACATGAGGTTTTATTTCAAAGCTTGTAGAGAGAGCCATTACTTTCTTAGGCCTCTTTCACATTAGCGGTAGCACAGATCCGGCGGGTGTAGGATGCCACCGGATCCGTGCTGCCGCAAGCACATGTTGCGGTTTGCTCTCCGTTCTGGAGACGGAACGGAATGCTTTTAGGAGCATTCCGTTGTCTTCAGTTCAGTTTTGTCCCCATTGACAATGAATGGGGGCAAAACTGAAGCGTTTTTTTCCGGTATTGAGCCCCTATGACGGAACTCAATACCGGAAAAAGAAAACGCTAGTGTGAAAGTAGCCTTACATTGTAGAAGACCTTATCTATGTCTACCTCCAGATTCCTTACCTTTCAACGACTCCAGTGTTTTATATATATCTGTATATGAAGTTCAGTTCCTTAGCATTGCAGATTTATACAACTCTCGTGGGCCCTGGATTGACTACAGTAAATTGTCATCCAGCAACTGTTGGGAGTAGAAGATCAGAGACTTGTAATTAGTTTTTCTGGCACTTTAAAGGGATTCTCCAGGAATTTAGAAAATTAAAATACTTAAATATTACTTTATTATAAATATATTTCCAAATACCTTTCATTAGTTTTATTAGCTCATTTTGTTTAGGGAGCAATCATTAGCAGAAACAAAATGGCCGCCATCTTATTGTGCATACAGAACCTATCCTAATCACACAGCAGGACAAGTTACTTCACAACACTGAGATAGAGGAGGCTGAGACATCTCTTTCCTACTTGTCAGGGATTATGATCCTGAATACAGATTATAAGAACATTTAGTAATCTCTGTAGGAATGGAGTTCATGAGGAGAAGTACAGAAAGGACAGACTATAGCTCAGTGTTGTGAAGTAACTTATCCTCCTGTGTGATTAGGACAGGTTTTGTGTGTACTAATAGGACGGCGGCAATTTTAATTTCCCTGATGGTTGCTCCCTAGAAAAAATGAGCCATTATAACTAATGAAAGATATTTGGGAATATATTTATAATAAAGCAATATTTAAGTATTTTCATTTTCTTAATTCCCAAACAACTCCTTTAATGTTAAAGGGTTTTTCTGAGGATTTTTTTTTAGACACCGATGCTAACCTATCCTGAGGATAGATCAGTATTTGATCAGTGGGAGTCTGACACACAGGACCCCCACCGATCAGCTGTTTTGAGAAGGCAGTTTTTCCTATTCTAGTGACTACACAGTCATCGTTCCCATGGCCTAGGAGCAGCTCATCCCCATACAAGTGAATAGGGCTGAGTGCGATACTAAGCACAGCCACTGTACAATGTACAGCACTTTGCTTGGTAAGCTGCAAGAAGGCCACGTTGCTCCTGAGGATAGGTCATCAGTTAAAATATCTCAGAAAAAATATAAAGTGAATGAAAGAGAAATCTAAATGAAATCAATATGTGGTGCGACCGCCCTTTTGATTTCAAAGCGGCATCAATTCTTCTAGGTACACTTGCACATAGATTTGGATACAGGGCTACTAGATCTTGTGGAGAGCATCTGTGAGGTGTGAGGAGTCTTATAGGCCGTTATTACTCCTACTCCCAACAGATGCTGGATGACAATCATTTACTGTAGTCAATCCAGGGCCCACGAGGGTTGTATAAAATTGTGTGCACACACACACACACACACACACACACACACACACACACACACACCTGAATTCTGACAAAGGCCGTTCCCCTACTTAAGGCCACTTTCACACTATCGGCAGCACGGAACCGGTGGGTGAAGCGTCTGCAGGTGCACGTGTGGGGACGGAACCGCGCTCCGGCCCCACACGTGTCAGACACAGTCTCATTTACACATACATACATACATACATACATACATACATACTTACATAAAGCCATACTTACTGGCTCCCGGTGTCCTGGTGGCTTCTGGTTGTCAGAGGCCCCAGCAGCTCCGGACAGCACAGGAGGAGGAGGACGGTGCGCACAAAGGAAGGGAAGATTCCCCACAGCGCCCTCTGCTGGAGGGAGCTGTGGGGAAAAGTGCAGGTGACGGATCCGTCATGAACTCCATTGAAAGTCAATGGAGGACGGATCCGTTTACTATTGTGTCACACTGAACGGATCCATCCCCATTGACTTGCATTAGGGGTCATTCCGGATCCGTCTTGGTGCAGATGCCCAGACCGGAGAGCAAACCGCAGCATGTTGTGGTTTGCTCTCCGGTCTGGAGACTGAAGAGAACTGAACGGAATGCGTTTTGGAGCACTCCGTTCTCTTCAGTTCAGTTTTGTCCCCATTGACAATGAATGGGGACAAAACTGAAGCTTTTATTCCGGTATTGAGCCCCTATGACTGAGCTCAATACCGGAATTTGTAAACGCATATGAAAGAGGCCTAAGCCAGTTCTGACAGCTCTGCACTGATGAGGGGCAATCACCCTGAACAGCTATCTGCAGATGAGGTACTGATTTATCTTATCTGTAATCCTAAATTATGTCTCAAGGCCTTTTAAATGGTCAAACATTGACCTATGGGTTAACTACCTTTTATATCTAGAGGCATTAGAGGTGCAGTTTTCTTTTCTTTTTTGGAAGAAGAGGTAATTTGCATAAGCATTTTGTAAATGCCCTGATCCTTATGTGTTTGTCTCTTGTATCTTTTTACTTGTTTGTTTTTCATTTATACTTTAAATAGGGAATATTGGTATGTTTTATCATCTGCCAGCATATTTACAGAAGCATGTGGATACCTAAGTAAAATGAAGGCACCCATATACTCAGACAACTTTACATAAAGACTAGTTAAGCAACTTTGCAGCAAATCTTACATTTCCTATCGTTTTTCTTCTACATCTCCTATGCAGACTCTGGTAACGGACAACAAGCAAGTTCTGTGTAGAATAATCTTACAATCTTGGGTGTCATGTACATAGCCTTTTCTGTTTTTGATCCTTTAAAAACAGAAGCCTTCAGTGTGTATTCCATTTCACTTCCATCAACAGAAAGGGCTATTTCACCCACAAGTGCACAAAGGAATAGGACATGCACTGAGATGTTTGGATTTGGCACATTGACCTTCTTTAAAAAAAAAAAAAACTGAAGAAAAATATTTGTGTGCATGAGCCCTCATAAATTCTTCGATTTGTCCTGTACATTGTGCAAGCATGCATTTGGTAGGTTAGTCAGAATTAGAAGACCTATTGTACAGTGGTTACTGTGGAGACACATGGGAGCTATAGAAATGAAACAATAGGATAAGTGAAATACTTAAAGGGAGTCTTTCACCTGTTTTTCACCTATATAACTAACAGCAGTGCCCCACAGAAGATTGCACACACATCCCAAACATACCTGTGTGCACTGTATTTCTGTATTCCATGTTCAGAAAAAGCACTTCTATTCTGCAGGAAAACAACTCCCAAGTGCCCAGCTGAAAGTGAAAGGAAAAACTGCTTTCTCTCCCTACTCGATTTCTAACCGCTATTCTTCTGATATATTGGATATAATGCTGTGATGCTTCTGATATACAGTATACATATATCAGACTTGGTGATTTTGGTATCATTTGAAAGCCTGGAATGCCAGCTTTCAAAGAAGATCAGAACCATTTTTCAATCTGATACCAATCCCAAGATATGAGCAGCTAAATCAGCCCACCCCTATTCAGTCTGGTTTGCTTTGGGCACTTGCAGCAGCAGAGCTGGGCACTTGGGAGCTGTTTTCTAGCAGAATAAAAGTGCTTTTCCTGGACATGTAATACAGACACACAATGCACACAGTTATGTCTGGGATGTGTCTACAATCTTCTATGGGTCAGTGCTCCTTAGTTATATTGGTAAAAAACAGGTGAAAGACTCTCTCTTTAAAGTTGCTTCAATTTTCATATTCTGTACACTGAGAGAATTAAAAAAAATTGCTTTAAAAGGCTGTTCTGGGACTTAAAACACTGGTATTCTTTTAAGGGCCCATTTACACGACTATGTGAATGGGTCCGCATCTATTCTGCAATTTTGTGGAATAGACGCGTGCGATCTTGCCGAGCCACGGCTCCGTAAGAAAATATAGAACATGTCCTATTGTCCGCAACAGCGGACAAGAATAAGCATCTTCTATGGGGTGTCGATGATGTGTGTTCCGCAGATTGCGGAACACACACCGTTCGGCATCCGTGGTATTGCGGATCCACATTTTTGCGGACCCGCAATTCCACGGCTGTCTGAACGGCCCCGAAGTCTGTTAATTGTAAAATGTTTGCAGGTTTTACTGTTTTAAACGATAACATGTCGACTGTTTTTTGCTGTCTTACTTTGTTTTTTTGGGTCTTATTTTACTTGACTGATTGAATTTTCTTAACAAAGATCTACGTACACAGGTTGATGATGATGATGTATGTTATTGTCTTTATGACAGTTATCATTCATACTTCTTTCTTCTTAACAGGACTGGGAACAATGGGAAGAGGGATCGCCACCTCATTAGCTAAGGCAAATATTCCTGTTGTTGCATTAGAACAAGATGCACAACAATTGGAAATTGGTAAGAAGGCAGTGAACGGTCTATTGGAACGTGAAGCTGAGAAGTTAATAAAGCAGGGGTTAGCTCCAGGTAGCACTTTGGCCTCTGTGCGTTTCACACTTGACTTTGCAGATCTCCGTGATGTAGATTTAGTTATTGAGGCAGTTTATGAAAACATGGCCCTAAAAAAGGATATCTTTCGTAAGCTGACATCTGTTTGTAAGCCAGATGCCTTCCTGTGCACCAACACATCGGGTCTTAATATTGATGAAATTGCATCTGTCACAAAAAACCCTCACCTAGTCATTGGCACTCATTTCTTTTCCCCTGCCAACATCATGAAACTCCTTGAAGTGGTGAGAGGTCACCAAACTTCACTGACGACCATTGCCACAGCTATGAACTTAGGCAAAACCTTGGGAAAGGTGGCAGTACTTGTGGGAAACTGTCCATCATTTGTTGGAAATCGACTCTTAAGCCCATATCTTGATCAGGCAAGTTACCTTGTAGAGGAAGGATGCTTTCCTGAAGATGTAGACAAAGCTCTTGAAGATTTTGGCTTTGCAATGGGCCCTTTTCGTATGATGGACCTGGCTGGTTTGGATATTGGCTGGAGGTCTAGAATGGAAAGAGGTTTAGCCGGTAGTAAAGTTCCCATGGGAACTCCTGCAAGACAAAGAGAAGGTAGGAGGTACTGTCCACTTGCTGACGTGCTATGTGAAAATGGAAGACTTGGACAAAAAACTGGTAAAGGCTGGTACCAATATGAGAAACCTGGTGGCAGAATTGCCCAACCTGATCCATGGGTGAAAAATTTTCTCCAAAAATATAGAAACACCCACCAAATAAAACCGCGACCTGCAACCCCAGAAATGATTCTTGAACGTTGCCTGTATGCTCTTGTCAATGAAGGATTCCGTGTCCTAGAAGATGGTATAGCCTCTGGTCCAGAGGACATTGATGTTATCTACAACAATGGTTATGGCTGGCCTAAGTATAGAGGAGGTCCAATGTATTATGCCTCCACTGTTGGCTTAGCTAAAGTGTTGGACGTGCTGGATAAATATTATAAAGAAAATCCTGATGTCCCAAGTATGAAGCCTGCCTTTTTATTGAAGAAATTGGCCATGGTAGGGGAACCTCCATTGAAAGAGTGGAGAACACAGGTTGGAAATCTTGTTAACAAGCTTTGAAATGTTCTCATTAAACAGTGCTTTATTGCCTTGTCAAAAACAAAGGCATACACAAATCATTGAGAAGATATGTACCACATAGACTGGAATCTAATCTGAAAATCCTGGCTTAAAAGGAAGTGTTTAGAGCAGCAGAGCATATTTTATGTATGATTCTCCAAATTATTTTGAAATTCATTAGCATTCCAAGTAATGTATCATACCATAAATCATGTTTTTGACTCTGGACTAGATAAACTTTTGATTTTCTAAAAATGTTTTTGAATTGTTCGAAAATACAATTGTTTCAGTGCAAGATATACTATAAAATAAATCCAATGCAATTTAATGTGTCTGAATATTTATACTGTACACTTAAAGTATAAGGGTCCATTCACATGTTCCAGGTTTCACATACATTGTTAAAAAAAAAGTACATTATTATGTCCAACATCTGTTGACTGATCTACAATACTGCACACATGTACTCAGCATACCAGGCGCATTGCCTGGCCTATAGTACTGCACATATGTACTTGGTATGCTGTGTATGCAGTATTGTAGGCCAGACAATGCCCTTACTATGCCATGTGCCCTTCATATTGGAGAAAGAGTACC
The DNA here is from genome assembly GCA_900303285.1 of Rhinella marina. Lineage (NCBI taxonomy): Eukaryota > Metazoa > Chordata > Amphibia > Anura > Bufonidae > Rhinella > Rhinella marina. Next base: position 763,655 of record ONZH01010099.1, on the reverse strand, counting down.
ACTTAGACCAGGGTTCCCCAACTCCAGTCCTCAGGGCCCTCTTGCCGGTCAGGATTTAGGAGTATCCGACAGAATGAATACCTGTGGTAAGTCCTGATGGATGGATATTGATATCAGCTGCCCAATACTAAGCTATTCCGAAAACATGACCAGCAGGTGGGCCCTGAGAACTGCAGTTGAGGAACACTGACTTAGACAATGCATATATATATTGTTGAGAAACACATTTTGTCTACTAGTGTGTCTCTATCTGTAATCTCGTTCTCCAGGATTTACAGTATCTCACAAAAGTGAGTACCTCTCACATGTTTGTAAATATTTTATCTTTTCAGGGGACAACACTTATATGCCACTTTGGTCGAATGTAAAATGTACAGCTTGTATAACAGTGTAAATTTGGTGTTCCCTCAAAATAACTCCACACATAGCCATTAATGTCTAAACTGCTGGCAACAAAAGTGAGTACACCCCAAGTGAAAATTGCAAAATTGTGCCTGAAATGTCAATATTTTGTGTCACCGTTATTTTCCAGCACTGCCTTAACTTTTTGTCATGGAGTTCACTAGAGCTTCACAGGTTGCCACTGGAATCCTCTTCCATTCTCCATGATGACATCACAGAGCTGGTGGATGTTAGAGACCTTGCACTCCTCCACCTTCCGTTTCAGGATGCCCCACAGATGCTCAATAGCCTGGTCTGAAGACATGCTTGTCCAGTCCAGCACCTTTACCCTCACTTTCTTTAGCAAGGCAGTGGTCATCTTGGAGGGGTGTTTGAGGTCATTATCATGTTGGAATACTGCCCTGTGGCCCAGTTTCAGAAGGGAGGGGATCATGCTCTGCTTCAGTATGTCACAGTACATGTTGGCATTCATGGTTCCCTTAATGAACTGTAGCGCCCAACAGTTGGCAGCACTTATGCAGCCCCAAACCATGACACTTCCACCACCATGCATGACTGTAGCCAAGACACACTTTGTACTCCTCACCTGGTTGCCTCCACACATGCTTGACACCATCTGAACCAAGTGAGTTTATCTTGGTCTCATCAGACCACAGGAAGTGGTTCCAGTAATCCATGTCCATAGTTTGCTTGTCTTCAGCAAACTGTTTGCAGGCTTTCTTGTGCATCATCTTTAGAAGAGGCTTCCTTCTGGGACGACAGCCATGCAGACCAATTTGATGTCTTAACCACTCTGAGAGTGTGAGAACGATGATGCCAAATTTAACACACCTGCTCCCCATTCCCACCTGAGAACTCATAACACTAACTAGTCACATGACACCGGGGCGGGAAAATTGCTAATTGGGCACAATTTGGCCATTTTCACTTAGGGGTTGTACTTCCTTTTGTTGCCAGAGGTTTAGACATTAATGGCTGTGTGTTGTTATTTTGAGGGCACACCACATTTACACTGTTATTCAAGCTGTACACTGACTACTTTACATCGTATCAAAGTGTCATATCTTCAGTGTTGTCCCATGAAAAGATATAATAAAATATTTACAAAAATGTGAGGGGTGTAGGGTTGCAACGGTATGAAATTTTCACGGTATGATAACCGTCTCAGTAAATACCGCGGTATTACGGTTATCATGGTATCACAGTTTGTTACATATATTATTAAAAGATACACTAATCCTCGGACCTCAGATCAGCCCCAGTGCCCCCTTCAGACCTCAGATTGGCCCCAGTGCCCCCTTCAGACCTCAGATTGGCCCCAGTGCCCCCTTCAGACCTCAGATTGGCCCCAGTGCCCCCTTCAGACCTCAGATTGGCCCCAGTGCCCCCTTCAGACCTCAGATTGGCCCCAGTGCCCCCTTCAGACCTCAAATCGGCCCACTGTGCCCCCATCAGCCCACTGTGGCCCCTTCAGCCCACCATCTAAATAAAATTAAAAAAATCACTTACTTTTCCTGCGCTGCGGCTCCTCTCCGGTGTCCGGCGCTCCTTAGTCTCCCGTAGCTGCACTGTCACCTGACAGCGTGCAGCGTCAGGTCAGAGTGCGCGCACTACGTCCTGACGCTGTACGCGGTCAGGACAGTACAGCGCGACCCGGAAAAGAGGAGGAGCGCCGGACGGGTAAGTGATTTTTTTTATTTTATCTTCTCCATGTCCTCTGATACAAGGCTGCGCAGTAGCGCAGCCTAGTATCAGTAATGCGGTCGGGTCCAGGCGCAAATGGCGAGAAGACTAAAAAGTCTTGTCGCCATTTACCGGTAATAAGCAAATGCCCACGGTTTGATAACCGTGCATTTCATTACCGTGGTATACCGTGGAACCGGTTACCGCTGCAACCCTAGAGGGGTGTACTCTTTTGTGATATACTGTACGTATTGATGACCTATCCCTGGATTAGGTTATCAATATGTCTTGAATGGGACTGAGCTGTGCCTAGGCTATGTGCTTGATGACCCTAGGAAGATCATGGAGTGCCACTGCCTCCATACAGCTGATTGTCAGGAGTCGGACCTCTGTCGGTCACATTGATGACCTATCCTGAGGATATGCAATCGGTATGTAAATACTGGAAAACCACTTTAATATTTTCTCCTTACTGCTTTCAAATACACCATTTCCATCTTTTATTGGTAGGTAATCGAGGCCTTTGAAGTTCTGTGTCATGTCCATGTCTACATTTGTGGTATGCTTTGTCGTGCTCCACCCATTTATGCAGGAAACGCTGCACATAACATTCTTTTAAGAAAAAACTGAAGAATAACAATCTACATTTCACAGCAAACATCAGTTTGGAAGCTACACGCATTGCATCTGGATGAAACTCTTTCTTGTGTAAAAGAGCCCTAATAGCTCTGATCAAGATTTACTGACTAATTCTAAGACAGCTTCTTTGATGTTCTACATTTAAACCATTTTCTACACCTAAGGCCCCTTTCACACCTGCAGCACGGGGCTCCGGCAGATCCGTGCTGCCGCAGGTGCACGTGTGGGGCCGGAACTGCGCTCCTGCCAAGAGGTGGCCGGAACGAAAATACAACATGTTCACCCACTGGAACAGCCTGCTGGAGCCCCGTGCCGCAGGTGTAAAAATAGCCTAAACCAGTCATAGAAAATGATGATAGAGACTGGCCTACTGGCCCCTTCCCCCGCCGTCCCGTCTTTTTTTTTTTTTTTTTATAAATCTGTCTGTTCATCAATAACCCTCTTGGCCTTTACTGCTCCGCATTATAAAAGTCACCTCCATGTATAAAGCTGGACATAAACATTGAAAAACCTATGATGAACCTACTGCCCTCATAAAAATGCCTATTAGGCTACATTCACACGGGTGTTGTTTTCCTCGGCATCCGGGACGCATATTTTGCGGCTCAGATAAGGACCCATTCATTTCTATGGGGCCGCAAAAGATGAGGACAGCATACCATGTGCTGTCCGCATCCGTTACTCCGGGCCGCTGCCACGCTAAAAGAATAGAATATGTCCTATTCTTCTAATTGTGGACAAGAATAGGCATTTTCTCTGATAGCCGCAACCAGGTCCGCAAATTGTGGAACGCACATGGGTTGGTATCAGTGTTTTGCTTATCCGCAAAACACAACATTTGTGTGAATGTAGCCTTAGGCTGCTATTCTGTTCTACTATGCATTCGGTGATGTTTGCCCTATGTTGCCAAAAGTCAGAGGACGTTTGATGCTAGCCTACTAAAGCTGGAACTAATCACTTATTTGCTTTTAGTCTCCTAAATAGAGCATAAAAAGGCATTCAATCTTCATCTTATTTTATTTTACTATGAGCAATTACCGCTTTCTCATTCATTGGTTTTCATAAATGTATGTCTGCCCTTGCTGCTATTGTTCCTCATTCTCCACAAATGTGTTTCAAAATAAAAATAAAAAATGCCCATGGAGCACATATTCATAAGTGAAACCCATTAGTGCGGGAGAGGACTTGTTTTTCTGTTAAAAACATAAACCAAAGATATTTCTGAAACCGCAATTCAAGCTGGATGTGGTTCATATTTGGTTATATTGCTAAGGAGATAATAAAAGGAAGCTGTTCAGATACAAACAGGTGCTCGCCAAGGCTGAACTGCAACAAACACAAGCCAGAAAAATCGCTTAAGAGCTCATGCACACGGCCGTATATATTTTGCGGAACGGAACGGCTGGCCACTAATGGAACAGTCCTATCCTTGTCCATAATGCGGACAATAATAGGACATGTTCCATTTTTTTGCTGGACATATGGAAACAGAATGCCGTAACTTCCGTTTTTTGGGACCCATTGAAATGAATGGTTCTGCGTATGGTCCACAAAAAAAAACAGAACGGACACGGAAAGAAAATGTATTTGTGTGCATGAGCCCTAACATGTACAGCATGTAATGTGACAGTTATAGGCAAATAACTAAAGCTGTCCATACATTCGAAGTAATGAAACAAAAAGATTTGCTACATAGGCCATCAACCAACAGGGATCCAACAGCTCCCCATGCATTTGAGTTTTTTTCCAAAAATTGCATAATGTGCTGAAAGAAAACAGATGGGAAACAGTTTTAGCACAAGATTAGTAGCAAAACAAAACGACCTACACACACACACACACACACACACACAAACACACAAAATCTATATATAAATTCTTCTTGCAGACATTGATCAGGAGGTATTGGAGGATCAGATAAAAACCTCCATAACCTTTGTTCACAGGGAAGTTACATTTTGCTTGAATTACTAACAATTGTAAAATGATTCAACACTAACGCTCTGTCCACACTGGTGTCATGTGCATTTGTACAAAGAGCTATAATGCATCCCTTATGATCCTGTGATAGTCTGGTTCAGAAGTACCCAGAGGAAGAGCAAACCAGACAGCACAATTTCAACAATTGCACCTCCTTTTCCCATAGCATCTTTAATCCTCACAAGACCATTTTTTTCTCTCCTCTTCATCTACAGGATTTCTCCTGTGCATTTCCCATGCTTTGGAACTCATTGCCCCAACATATCAACCCCTCCCCTAATCTACCTCTTCAGCAAAGCCTGCTGCCACTACACTACAATATAACCTCACCTACTGCCTCCTCCCTACTTCTCTTATAGATGGTCATTCCTCATGGGCAGGGTCCTCTTCTGTATACCAGTCTGTTAATGCATACATGCTTATTGTACTTGTTTTATATTATGCATGTATGCACCTTTCTAGATGTACAGCATCCTGGAATGAATGGTGCTTATAAATAATAACTTGGGGAAGGGTTGAAGTACACAGTTGGTCCCATGACTTAGATTCCTCTAGTTCATCCTGTGCTTGAGCCCCTAGATAACATTAGCAGGAGGGAATCTTTCCCACTGGAAAACTTTCTATCGGCATCAACAGGGGCATAGCTACCGGGAGTGAAGAGCTAGCACTCTCATCCAGGGCTAGGTGAAAAGGGGGGGCCTAAAGACTCCTTGGCCACAAAAGAAGACACTAGTGTTATAAAAAGCAAATCATGGGGGTTTGCTGCAGATTCTGCACTGGAGCCCAGGAGCTTAAAAACAAAGGTATAACAGGAGTACAAAAGTGTGGTCAGGTAGTCCAGAAGTTGTAAAGCCTCTATAGAACAGAAAAAGCAGAACGCCATATGGGATTATACCTGTGTGAAACAGAATAAGTGAGAGTACAAATGGCTGCCCACCTGATGTTGTGCAAAGTCACAACAACTGTGCACTCCTGAAAATAAATGAAGGTCTTCTGTGGGTTTGCTGCTGAAATTCAAGATACATCGCCAAGGCCATTACCCAAGAAGGTAGCCAGACATACAGTAGCTCACAAAGTGCGTACACCACTCTGCTGTGTGAAGCAGCAGGTGCCCGGCAGCTATGGCGCTCATTCTGCTCTGCAGTAGGTGCAATCTTTAAATCTGCCATACTGTTACGAAACATGTTATTGGACTTGTATCATCTTGTAAAAGTCTTCAATTGATGAGAGCGCTTGTCTCATAGTACATCATATACAGTATCTCACAAAAGTGAGTACACCCGTCATATTTTTGTAAATATTTTATTATATCTTTTCATGGGATAACACTGAAGATCTGACACTTTGATACAATGTAAAGTAGTGAGTGTACAGCTTGTATAAAAGTGAAAATTTGGTGTGCCATCAAAATAACTCAACACACAGCACAATTGTGCCCAATTAGCCATTTTTTCTCCCCGGTGTCATGTGACTTGTTAGTGTTACAAGGTCTCAGGTGTGAATGGGGAACAGGTGTGTTAAATTGAGTGTTGCTCTTACATTCTCTCATACTGGACACTGGAAGTTTAACATGGCACCTAATGGCAAAGAACTCTGAGGATCTAAAAAAAAGAACTGTTGCTCTACATAAAGATGGCCTAGGCTATAAAAAGATTGCCAACACCCTGAAACTGAGCTACAGTACTTTGGCCTAAGACTATACAGCGGTTTAACAAGACAGGTTCCACTCAGTACAGGCCTTGCCATGGTCAACCAAAGAAGTTGAGTGCACATGCTCAGCGTCATATCCAGTGGTTGTCTTTTCAAAATACAGTAGATGTATGAGCAGAATGAGCTCCATGGCTGCCAGGTGCCTGCTGCTTAAGTCGGCCGATCACTAACATTTTACCCCTCAGATGTAATGGTCAAATGTTACCACAGCATCTGGAAGACTGAAAATTGAAGTGTGTGCTTCCCAAGCAGTATCGCCCCCCCGACTGAAATCAGGGAAGGCGTTCCATTGAAGTAATAAGCCAGAGGCATATATACCAATTCGATCCTGCCGGTGGCAGCACTGAATTGTAATATACCGGTACTGATCTTTGTATATGGTAATGGATAAAATTCCATTGCTTTATACAAATTGCAATCTAATGATTTAATGCTAAAAAAATCTAAAAAAATAATAATAATAAAAAAGTTTTCAAAAATATTTCCCCAAAATAAAAATAATAATAAAAAAAAAACATCGTAGGTATTGACATGTCTGAAAATGCCTGCACCATTAAAATATAACAATGGAATCCCATATGGTGAATATTGTAACGGGAGGGGGGAAAATCCAAAAATGGTATCAATAGAAACTACAGATTGTCCTGCAAAAAATGAGCCCTCACACAGCTCTTAGACATATAAAAACTATGAAAAAAAGTTTTATATATATATTTTTTTTTTTTGTAGTAAAACACAAGATAAATTATGCAAACTTGGTATTGCTGTAATCATACTGACCTGAAGAATGAAGAGCACAAGTCAGTTTCTGCATAGTGAACACCATAAAAACAATATTCATAAAACTGTGGTGGAATTGTATTTTTCCCATTTGGAATTTTGTTCCAACTTTCCTCTACATCCTATGCAATATTTAATGGTGCCATTAGAAAGTACAACTTGTCCCGCAAAGAAAACAAGTGAACGGAAAAAAAAGCTATGGTCCCAAGAAAGCAGGGAGTAAAAAATGAAAATACAAAAAAAGAAAATCGCTCTGTCACAAAGGGGTCTGTCTTTTTTTGTGCCAGCCTGAGTCAGTGCAAATCATAAAGTGGTTATATAAAATAATGTATATATACAATGTGAGTTCATATAAGCTTTGCCAAAGCTGGATCTCATCGACACACAAAGAATCTGTCAGATTTTTTTTGTACTAAATAAAATAGTGCAACAGTCTATGCTACTCGTAAAACCAAATGGTTAAGAACAACGGATGTTTGTTGGAGGAAAACCAAGGATTGCCAGCCAAATTGTATAGATGGCCTGGTTAGTAAAGCAAAACTTAAGTTGAAAAAAAAATATGTTTCTGTTCAAGTGTACCATTCTTGTCATAAACGTCCAATCTCGCTACTGTTAGTTTACTGTATATGTTGTTTAGAAGAAGCCATCTGCCAGCCACAGATGCACCTTTGTTTTTCTAACAATTTTGATGTCTGCTAAAACTCAGAGGTAAACTTTAACATGGTATATCACCAGTACGTGCATCCACTATAGTCATATAGCTACGATCACAAAAGTTCTGGCTCTTATAATGATCATTTGATTATGAACATTTGAACCTAAGAAAAAAAAAAGTTGTCTGTATACTAGCCATGACTTAAGATTTCGCAGACAACCATCTTTTCCAACTCCTCCAGATGTGTACTAAAGATTGTGTGGTACTGTGTTAGCCATGTGATGTAGGCTACCTCTGTATTAACCCTTTCCTGACCAGGGCTGTACATTTACAGTGCTGATCGGGTCCTTAAAGATGGAGCCTGCTCCGCGCCGGGTGCTACCTGTTTCACGCGCCTGCTGTTTCACACAGCAAATAGCCAGGGCAAATGTCTGTGATCGGTGGTAATGACGATTGTGGACATTTAAGCCATCAGATGCCATGGTAACTTGTGTTCATGGCATCTAAGAGCTGAAAACACGGGAGCGCTCCTCTCCCGGGCCTGGTTGTTCTTAATATTTTGGGTCTCGCTGAAGAAACCCATGGTGTTAGAGCTATAGTTCCTATGGTGGCATGCAGATGGTAGGGATCCATAGGAAAAAAACTGAATTCATCATAACCTGCTATGTAAAATGACAGCAAAATATGAAAAATGCAATCTAAAGATTGCATATTCCGGAACTCTAGAGTTGTTTAAAAAAAAGTTTAAAAAAGTAGTAAAAAAAGTACTAAAAGATATAAAAATTCTAGTCACCCCCTTTCCCTATAATAAATATATATATATATATATATATATATATATATATATATATATATATGAGAGATGAGCAAATCATGAAAAATTTTATTCGCCGAACATTCGCTGAACTTTTCCTAAGATTCGTATATTCGAATAGATTCGTTTAATTTGCGTACAAAATATACGTTGTTATGTGCTATTAGCGAACATTAGCGCACTAATAACGAACACTCTTTTAAAAAATGTACGCAACTTCTTAGAAGACGTACGCATGAGCGTACAAATAGCTTACGAATCCTCAGCATACTATTGTCTACACGATTACGTAATATGCAGGCACGTACGACGAGAGGCCGCAGCGTGCACTCCTCAGAGGCAGAGAGAATTTTAGAAAATGGCATCCAGGCGATCCTCATCATTTAACTCTGCTGCACAGCTGAAATACATAGTCCGGCTGATGGACCGCCAGGATTACGATTTACAATGGCACACACCGCCACCGAACCAGCATAAAAAGGAGGTCATCCAGCAGGTGATCCGAGGCTTGCGCCATCGTTTCGACACCTTGCGGACCCCGGGCCAGATCCAGCATAAATGGTCAGATCTGAAATCGCCCTCAGAGGCAGTATGTATATTTGAGGTAGAACAAGTAAGGTGCTGTCTATCCGGCTAAGTGCATAGTACAACCATCCACCATACAATAAAGTGAATATGAGGACACATTGCAGTACCTGTAAAGAAATACACACAATGGGCAACATACTTGAAAACGTTGCTGAAAGGTAAAAACATTAGTGCAAACAATCCAGTGCAAATACATTATAGGTATAATGTAAACATTTTAAATATCACCTACCTAGTATGCTCACGGACGCGTTTAAGTCTCTTTTCTTCTGACGCTTGTCATAGAACTGGAGCAGAGTCCCAAACTCAGTTGCAATTTGTAATCCACATAGGTAATTGTAAACCAAATGGGCAACAAAATAGCAGCAAAGGTTCCTTAAAAACCCTCTTTCAAGGGGCTTCCCAATAACCTGAAAAGGGGGAAAAAAGGGATGAGAAGCACGTATGCGCAACTTGGTTAAAACTTTTTTTTTTTGATGGGGGAAGTCCGGACAATCCATGTCCATCTGGGTGAGGACAAACGCAGGGCAACAAAATAAAAACAAGTATTGGTGGCTCACCAAACTAGTAATGGCGGATTTGAGGTGCTGCAAATCACTTGGGTATACCCTTTGCCAGCAGGTAATATTAATGTACATATAGGTGAGGTTGTGATGAGCACACTCAGCATCCAGTTCCTTTTTAAATTTAAGTGTTTATTATAAAAGACACGCAAATAAATAGAGATATGTAAAGATACAGAAATAAATTTAAAAAAGTATAAAAGGATAAAAAATAGAGCTATATGACCAGCGCTGGTTAGGAGCTTATATGATTTTCATATAATCAAAGAAAGCTCAATTAGATGTCATAATTTACACACATCATTATATGCATAAATGGATACATAAATATATAGGTAAGTATATCTTCAAAGGGTATTTATGTATTCAATTGGAAAGTCTGTCAATAAATGAATTGACTGAAATTAATCCAGCAAGAGTCTTCAACCTGTGATGGTGTTCAGGTTCCAAAAGTATATAAGTCAATATTTGGAATTCAAATAATGCTGAATAAGTAATATGCAGAGTGTCCACACGATATATTGTATATGAACCGCTTTCTTTCCAAAATAAATTTTCTCTGTGGTTAAGACTTCTATCAGTTCATTAAAGCATGTAATCCTTTTTATCACACAATATATTATTGATATTTGATAGTACGTTACCAGTCCTGGCGCTGACAACTTGTCACACTACGGGTGAAGGAATGTGGAGCGCAGTAATCCCGGCGTTGCTGTGATGTTCCCGAGGCTTGAGAGAGCGGCGTCCCACGTGGGTTCCCGTGCACTTTTTCAAAGCGTTCTGCACGGAGCCTCTTCTTCAGGTTAATATCCTGAATATCTTTGTGGACCATTTGAGGGCACAATATAGGTGTTATCTCTGGAAGAATCACCTAAATGACAAGAACATAATACTAAATATTCTTTACTACAGAAGAATCTAAGGAAATACGAGCAACATCTATCTCCAAATCGCAGATACAAGCTGTAAGAATATCTGGTAATCAGCTGTAAATCAGATTCTTAAGTATACCCGGCTCTCTCCTACATTACCCGAACGGCAAGAAGAGGCTCCGTGCAGAACGCTTTGAAAAAGCGCGCGGGAACCCAAGTGAGACGCCACGTGGGACGCCGCTCTCTCAAGCCTCGGGAACATCACAGCAACATCTAATTGAGCTTTCTTTGATTATATGAAAATCATATAAGCTCCTAACCAGCGCTGGTCATATAGCTCTATTTTTTATCCTTTTATACTTTTTTTTTAATTTATTTATTTCTGTATCTTTACATATCTCTATTTGTTTGCGTGTCTTTTATAATAAACACTTAAATTTAAAAAGGAACTGGATGCTGAGTGTGCTCAAACAACCGCACCTAAAAATAAAAACAAACGCCAACTAGTGCTCACCCTTCAGGTTAAGTCCACGTTGTGGCTCCCATAAAAGCTGCAGGATCCTTACTTAAGGGCCAGCAGGTCCTCTTCACTGCTGCTGGAGCTAAAAGACATAAGAGGGCGCTCCTGCCTCATGAAAGCGACACTGGCTGCGGCAGCAGACCCCCACGACCTCTCAGGGATGGTCTTGGTAGTGACCGGGCAGTCACACTGGCAAGGGCCGTGGCAACTTGGGCCTTGCCCATCACCTTGTAGGGGCCAGATCCTCCTGCCGGCATACAAGGTGACAGAATCTCCGGCTGTAAGGGATCTGGTAACAGTCTTCCACGAGCGGCGGACTGTGCGCCCTGCACCTGCCATGGCAGTTGGTATTGTACCACCGATGGCTGGTACACGAAACTGTTGGTGGTCATCTGTCCCACATGAAGGATCGGCGGCGGTGGCAAATCTGGTATCAGGGGTTCCAGCTGAGCTTAGGATTTCTCCTCAGATCGCAGAGTCCCATCATTGGTCTCATGGGAACACCGAGCCTCTTCTGCGGCCTGGGCCTCCTCACTCAAGTCTTCCGGGGGCGCTGCAGGAGTAGCTGGTCGCTTAAGGAGTTTTACCCCAGTAGCAAAGGGGCCTTGGAGGCTCTTCATAGGGGTATACTCCACGTAATCCCCTGCGTGGAGATTGTGGCGGATGGGCGGAAGATACGGCCGCTTTACAGAACGGTGGTTGACATATAACTCTTCTGCCGTCTCTTCATCAGCGATAAAAACAACTCCCCGTTCCACACTGAACCAAATAACGGTACCCTTTTGGCGCTCCAGCTTGGGGTCACCAGACCGTGGGTGCTCCAACACCTGCACAACCCACTCCTCTACCAACTTTTTGTATTCCCAGAGGGTCAGGGCGTTCCGGGTGACAGCCTCGGGGACCATCGAATTTTGCCAAAGGGAGTAGTCCTTCCGCGGTGGAGCGGGAACTCCTGCCGCCTCCGCCATGTCAGCCAGCGGAGTGAACACCTCAGCGGGCACCTCAACCGACTTCTTAGGCTGCCGGACATGTTGAAAGACGTAGACCTCCTCCGGTTGCCCCACACCATGCCTCCTCAGTCAGGGCCTCGCTGTGTCGCCATCTTAATTGCCTGAGTTGCCTCGTCTTCCTTGCGCATTGGAGAAGGGGGCAGAGCTACCGGGGAGGAGTCTGCATCGCTAATGAATTGAATTTGTACGCAACAACGTATAGAGTAACTTATATGTAGCAATAGCGTATAATTTATAGGACAAACTACGTAGCCAATACATACAAAGCCGAAGCGAATCACCTAATATTCGAATTCGCTTCGCAGCTAAAAATTCCCAAGATTCGATACAAATCGACGAATCGATTCGCTCATCTCTAATATATACTGTATATATATATATATATACAGTACAGACCAAAAGTTTGGACACACCTTCTCATTCAAAGAGTTTTCTGTATTTTCATGACTATGAAAATTGTAGATTCACACTGAAGGCATCAAAACTATGAATTAACACATGTGGAATTATATACTTAACAAAAAAGTGTGAAACAACTGAAAATAGGTCTTATATTCTAGGTTCTTCAAAGTAGCCACCTTTTGCTTTGATTATTGCTTTGCACACTCTTGGCATTCTCTTGATGAGCTTCAAAAGGTAGTCACCTGAAATGGTATTCTAGCACTTGTTGGCCCTTTTGCCTTCACTCTGCGGTCCAGCTCACCCCAAACCATCTCGATTGGGTTCAGGTCTGGTGACTGTGGAGGCCAGGTCATCTGGCGTAGCACCCCATCACTCTCCTTCTTGGTCAAATAGCCCTTACACAGCCTGGAGGTGTGTTTGGGGTCATTGTCCTGTTGATAAATAAATGATGGTCCAATTAAACGCAAACCGGATGGAATAGCATGCCGCTGCAAGATGCTGTGGTAGCCATCCTGGTTCAGTATACCTTGAATTTTGAATAAATCCCCAACAGTGTCACCAGCAAAGCACCCCCACACCATCACACCTCCTTCTCCATGCTTCACGGTGGGAACCAGGCATGTAGAGTCCATCCGTTCACCTTTTCTGCGTCGCACAAAGACACGGTGGTTGGAACCAAAGATCTCAAATTTGGACTCATCAGACCAAAGCACAGATTTCCACTGGTCTAATGTCCATTCCTTGTGTTCTTTAGCCCAAACAAGTCTCTTCTGCTTGTTGCCTGTCCTTAGCAGTGGTTTCCTAGCAGCTATTTTACCATGAAGGCCTGCAGCACACAGTCTCCTCTTAACAGTTGTTGTAGAGATGTGTCTGCTGCTAGAACTCTGTGTGGCATTGACCTGGTCTCTAATCTGAGCTGCTGTTAACCTGCGATTTCTGAGGCTGGTGACTCGGATGAACTTATCTTCCGCAGCAGAGGTGACTCTTGGTCTTCCTTTCCTGGGGCGGTCCTCATGTGAGCCAATTTCTTTGTAGCGTTTGATGGTTTTTGCGACTGCACTTGGGGACACTTTCAAAGTTTTCCCAATTTTTTGGACTGACTGACCTTCATTTCTTAAAGTAATGATAGCCACTCGTTTTTCTTTACTTAGCTGCTTTTTTCTTGCCATAATACAAATTCTAACAGTCTATTCAGTAGGACTATCAGCTGTGTATCCACCTGACTTCTGCCCAACACAACTCATGGTCCCAACCCCATTTATAAGGCAAGAAATCCCACTTATTAAACCTGACAGGGCACACCTGTGAAATGAAAACCATTTCAGGTGACTACCTCTTGAAGCTCATCAAGAGAATGCCAAGAGTGTGCAAAGCAGTAATCAAAGCAAAAGGTGGCTACTTTGAAGAACCTAGAATATAAGATCTATTTTCAGTTGTTTCACACTTTTTTGTTAAGTATATAATTCCACATGTGTTAATTCATAGTTTTGATGCCTTCAGTGTGAATCTACAATTTTCATAGTCATGAAAATACAGAAAACTCTTTGAATAAGAAGGTGTGTCCAAACTTTTGGTCTGTACTGTAAACATATATATATATATATCATATCATGCTGTGTCCCAAAATGCCCATACTATTAAAATATAAGCTTATTTATCCTGTACAGTGAATGGGAAATCAAAACTACATTTGTGCCAGATCAGGCAGTTGGAGCTGCTTTGATGGACATGTGAACAAGGCCTTTACCACTAGAAAAAAAGCAGGAGGGCTTGTGCCTTTTAGAAGACGTATAACAAAATAATGGTGTGGTACATTCATTTCATATGAACAGGAAGCACTGCAGTTCTAGAAAACGAATCAGTCTGGTGCTTCTCTGAATCTGCAGTGGTTTGCAAACCCTTGCATTCTGTGCACCTGCCATTACAGATAAAATTACAATATGGAATCTGCTCATGTGTATATTATGCAAGGTTATGAACCAGCAGACACTGATGGGAATACACGTACATGTTTATCCGCAGTACATATACTTAATTACCCATGTGCTCATTTACAATAAGCAGCTCATTAGAACACGATTCCCATTGGTGTCAGCTGTTTGTTAATGTCTGCCCTTGTAAGGATACATATTAGTCATCAGACAATGTTTTCCAGTGGTTTTGACCCAGTTGATTACTGAATGGCTGTAAAAGCTCTATCTTGGTGCAGTATAAGTCTGTCATGTGTCTTAATCAGTAACCTCTCAGTCAATGGCTGATCAAAATTTCCTCCAAAAAATAATTAGTAGAAAAACTTTGTTCCAGCCTCCTGTTGCTTATTCTTGGATGCATTTTCTACATTTCTGGTTATTGCGTCTGCATTTTGGCTTTTGTAATATACTAGTTCTAAAATTACCCCAAATCTGCTGCACTTTGGGACTAGTGGTTGAGCAGGGAACTAGAGAGGGCTTCTCTTAGGGCTTCCCTTGTTCAGGCTAGAAACGGAAAATCCAAGGCATCTCAACATAATCAGTTTGGTCATTTGTGCTTGGAACCTCCATATATTCGTAAATCACAATGGATTCATGTCTAACACTACAGTTGGTACAGGATTTGATTGTTGCATGCCTGTGGTTTCAAGAAAGCAGGCAGTGAAATGAAAATACTGTAGATGGAGGTTGTCAACATCTCCTCATTTTCTTCTTAAGCACCAAGTGATACACAATATGCACTGTCTGACCCATCATAGAAGAGTCTGTGCCAGTGATCCTATGCTACCAGTTAAGGGACACAAGGTAGAATATGTTCTGTCACATAGAAGAACTTAATTATTGTCAGTAGTACAGTTAATGTGCTGTTCCTGGTGCTCCATGATATAGTAAGAAAATGTTGACAGGTAGGTAGTGGTCCAGCAAAAGTTCTGGTGCTTGGAACCCTATGAAGTAGTATGGCTCGTTTTCCATTTGTGGTGGTCAATGTCCTTTGTAACTTGGTCAGACAGGTACTGTTTGGTAATAAGTAAGATGCACAATGTTAAATTGTAACAAACAGGTGGAAGCATTGAAAGGTTCTTCAGCCTCCAAAATACCATGTTAGTGTGCCCAACTGAAAACAAAGAAGGCAAGTGTAGTGAGCCCATGAGGAACTGGTGCAGGGGATTGGAGTGGTAGTGACCCTGATGAGGTGCTGTGTCACAGTGTACTCCCTCAGGCCACTGCCCCCCTGGGGATTGGTACAGCAGAAAGGTAGTTTGAAGAATCAGGCCACAAGTAAACATATAACAGTCTCTCTTTATTTAGTTCAAAATATAACTTGTGGAACATCCAGCAGTACAAATTTTTTTCTGGCACCAGATGAGGAGGTATAGTGGCTGGCTGTTTGGCAATTTAATGGAACTTGCAGGTACTTGTGGATGTATAGTATGTGTCCACTGTGTGACACAG
This sequence comes from Rhinella marina, assembly GCA_900303285.1. Classification (NCBI taxonomy): domain Eukaryota; kingdom Metazoa; phylum Chordata; class Amphibia; order Anura; family Bufonidae; genus Rhinella; species Rhinella marina. Next base: position 747,615 of record ONZH01010099.1, on the reverse strand, counting down.
GTTCAAAGTAAGTATGGTCTGTTGATTGTTTGAGGTGATGGGTGTCTGACCTGTATTCCCTCACCGACAGCAGGGTCTGTGAAGCTGAATCTTGCTGGTCACTCTACTGACTTTATCTGCTGTAGCTTTTGGGAAAGCTATATGTTGACTCTGACAATCTTGCTGGAGTAAGGGTCTCACAGGAGAACTAGTTAAATTCCCTTGTGCTTCCTATCTCCTCTCTGTCTGGACCCAAACTCCGCCTCCTGGCAGGAAGTAGGAGCAGCCCACTCCTACCAAGAGAGGAGGAACAGGGTGGTTAGCGAGGTTCCTGTCAACCACACCTCTTACTCTGGAATGCTGGTCATAACATACAACAATACATAATAAAACATTTGCAGATACACCCAGGTCCGTGGTACTGCACAAGCATCGTTAGTGAGAACATTAGCATTATATTGTTATGTTTACATATAATAATACCATTGTTGATGTTATTGAATTTTTGCTGCTACAAAAAATATTATTTTCGATTTTCCTCCTACTCTATTTCTGCTCACAAGTTTTGGTTGCTGCCGCTTGCTTCTGCTAATGTTGCACCCTCTTTATGCTCACGGTAAAATGACAGACACTATGACAAAAACCTGACGGGCCCCTTTTATAATCAGTGGGGTCTGTCAGTTGCTGTTGTGTATGACTTTTGCTTGCATTCCATGGTGGAACAGAAGAATGGAATTGCTCATGGAGATGTGAATGAAGCATAAAACACAAGCATTGGTTTTCTGCATTATATGGAGATGGCTAATTAATTGTTTGCGCCTTGGTTTGTATGTAACATTTCCCTGAGCCTGTTATCTGCTAATTATTAACTACTGCAGTCTGAATATACCTTTCTTGAGATGAACATCACTGTGAAGGCCATCCCAAGTCATTATGTCGTGTCTTGAAGAATTGTTTCAAATGTCTCAAACAAATTATTTTTTTATTAACCATAGCCAAGGGCATTAAGAGTTAGAGGTTCAAAAGCTACCCTTTTTTAATTGGCAAGCAAAGAAAAGAGAAGACTGATAGGACACCTTACAGATCCTGCCAACATATCCAGTAGAGTTAACATCATTATTTCTTTATCTATATGGTAAAAAGAGGACTCATTTTCCAATATGATGGGATCTCTGTGTTCCTGATCATCCAGGTGTCGTGACTTTGACCCAATCACAACAGTGGATGAATTTCTTTTTCCAGTAAGATGTAGAGAAAAATAATCATAATCAATCCGATTATGGACTCCTCTCTCTGGATTGTGTGTAAACCAACAGAATATTTATTAGAATACAATATTATCAATAAAAATTAAGATACAATACATATAGAATCAATAATCCATAATTCGATACTAGTGAATCTGTATTTCATAATTGTTCTAGAATAAAAGATATATTTTATTCTTAAGGATTATTGATTCTATTTGTATTGTATTTTATTTTAATTTGTATTGATAATATCGTATTCTAATAAATAGTCTGTTGGTTTACATACAATCCAGAGAGAGGAGTGCCTATCATATATCAGACATATTTATCATTGCCACACACTGGTATTGGGTGGTCCAGTGGATAGTGAACCCTCCAATATCCAAAGCACTAACGTGAGAGCTTCCTTACTTACTGATATAATCTGATTATGGACATTGTGACAGATCTTCTTTAAAGCCTGTACGTAGGTAGGGACAGACAAGGACAGTGAGCCCACCAGTGTACTACTGGGCTGTCTAGGGTCCACCAGTAAAGTTTTTTTGGAGGCCCACCATACAGATACATCCAAATATTTCCTTCTGACACAGCAGCAGACAGCAAAAAGACTCTAGAAGATGATTAGTTATGGGGTCCTTGCAGCAACTTTGAGATGGCAGGTCCCTGGGAAGGAGGATACTGGCTGCCCCGCCTCTATACCTAGAAGTGATCTCTATAATAATGTGTCTATAATAATAAACTGGGGAGTTTCTTAAATATTCTACCCAGTTTTTTATATGAACATATGCTGGTTGAGGTGCTGCACACAACCTATCTATATGTAGTACAGTACGTCCACTGTGTTATGTGCCACTTGTGCAGGGGGTGGGAGACTAGGGGCCCACCTTGCTAAGGGGCCCACCGGGGGATTCACCTGTACCCCCGTGGGCCAGTCCGATCCTGGTCCCGGGTGTCAGACACCCACCGGTCAGTACTTATGACCTATCCTGAGGATAGGTCATCAGTCATAAACTCTGGGAAAACCTCTTTAAAGCTTGGCTTGTTAGCTTTAATACAAGACATGACATAGATCTCAACCTGCTAGATGTAGCAGAGCTGAAGTTATAATTTAAAGGTAATTTCTGCTTTGGAAAACCTCTAGTTGTCAGAAAGTTCCCTTTAGTGTTAGATTTCTCCGTGGATACATCACAAGGGGGATTAAGCGTTGCACTATACAACCCATTCAAATCTGGCTGGCTGTTATAGCAGCTGTAGACAGCAATATAAAAAAATGTTATGGGCATCAGAATATGGCAATACAAAGGAAAAAATGTTTTTTCAAAGACTTGTCATTTTTTAAAAGTAGTAAAAAAAAAAAGAAAGAAGGGGAAGGGGGTGGGTGGGGGTAGACTGGTTAAATACACTACCTACCCCATATCTTTGTACTTTCTTTTTCCAGTTATTTAATATTTATATAAAATCCACCACTGTATTAATCAAATTTTCCTATCCCTTTACTAAGTGGTATGTTTGGGATACCCAATCACTTAAAAAATAAAAACCAATGGCACCCGCAAACCAATCCATCAAAATCTGCGCTGCAAAAGCCATATAGTGCTCCTTCTGTTCCGAATCCTGCCATGTGTTCCCACAGCAGTTTACCACCACATATGGGGTGTTTCCGTATTCAGGAGAAAATGGGTAACAAATTATGAGGTGCTTTTCTCCTGTTATCCCTTGTGAAAATGAAAAATCTGGGGCGAAAACATAATTTTATTGGAAGAAATTAAACTTTTCATTTTCACAGCCAAATGTTTCCAAATTCTGTAAAATGCTTAGGGGGTCAAAGTGGTCAGTACTCCCCTTAATATATTCTTTAAGGGGTGTAGTTTCCAAAATGGGGTCACTTTTTGTGGGTTTCCACTGTAGGGGTACGTCAGAGTCTCTTCAAATACAAAATGGCGCCTAAAAACCATTCTAGCAAAATCTGCCTCCAAATTCCATATGGCACTCCTTTCCTTCTGACCATTGCCATGTGCCCATAGAGCAGTTTACCACCACATATGGGGTATTTCTGTAAACTGCAGAATCAGAATAATATATATTGAGGTTTATTTTGCTGTTAACCCTTGCTGTGTTGCAAGAAAAAAAATATTTACATGAATAATCTACCAAAAAAGTGAAATTTTGAAATTTCACCTCCATTTTCCTTTAATTCTTGTGGAACACCTCAAGGGTTAACAAAGTTTATAACATCAGTTTTTTATAATTTGAGGGGTGTAGTTTCTAAAATGGGGTCATTTATGGGTGGTTTCCATTAGGTAAGCCCCTCAAAATCACTTTATATCTGAATTGGTGCTCAAAAAAATGGTTTGGGAAATGTTGAAAATTAGAAAAATTGCTTCTAAACTTCTAAGCCCTCTAACTTCCTAAAAAAAAAAATTGACATTTACAAAATGATGCCATCATAAAGTAGACATATGGGGAATGTTAAGTTATAAATATTTTATGAGGTATCACTTTTTGTTTTAAAAGCAGAGAAATTGAAATTTTGACATTTTAAAATTTTTCAAAACTTCTGGTAAATTTGGGATTTTTCCATAAATAAAGGTGAATTATATTGACTCAAATTTATGACTGTCATGAAGTACAATGTGTCACGAGAAAACAATCTCAAAATTGCTTGGATAAGTAAAAGCGTTCTAAAGTTATTACCATATAAAGTGACACATGTCAGATTTGCAAAAATCGGCCTGGGATTTAAGGTGAAAAGTGGCTCGGTACTGAAAGGGTTAAAAATACAACTTGTCTCACAAAAAACAATCCCACGTACAGCTATGTAAACAAAAGCTGAAAAGATTTGGCTCTTGGAAGGCGGGGAACGGGAAACAAAAATGAAAAGTTACAAATAGGCCCTGTCCTGAACAGATTAAAGGTTTTGTGTCATCTCAGACTATGGGGACTGCTGCCCTCCATTTATTTCTGTGGGGTGGGACCCGCACCTATCAGCCAATGGGACCATATCCTAGAGATGGGAATACCCCTTTAAGTAACAGGTAAATATGGTGCTGCAGCATGTAGTTGTTTACATGAAGACCTCCCAACTGTCAGACATTCTATCTCTATGGCAATGGACGATCCACCAGTAACCAATATATTACATAGTAACAGCAAAACTGCATCAGTTTATATTCACACATTTGTGAAGTGAGGAGGACCTAAGAGCCGCCACTATGACCGAAAGAAGATCATCCAGACCAAATAAAGGGAACCGATACCAGGAATTTGTTTCCAACGGGTTATTAAACTTTCTATGGGAAAAAGAGAAAACATGTAAGTTTAAAATAAAGATATGGAACAAATTATACAGAAAACTTCCTTTAGGGCATGGCCACACAGTGAGGTTTCCTGATGTAGTTTTGGAAGCCAAAATCAGGAGTGGGTCATAAAAGGAGAGAAAGTAGAAAGGACAGATACAACTTCTCCTCTTTTTTAGGGTACGGCCACAAGTGGCATAAACACTGCCATTTTTAAGCAGCAGAATTGTGTGCAGAAAGTCTGCAGTGTTTTACCACGACAGCAAAGTGGATGAGATTTACACAAATGTCGTCAAATGTTGAGAAAGAAATCTTCAGTGGAAACTAATCTCTGGGGCAGATTTTACATTTGCAGCAGGGGCGTAGCAATAGGGGAAGCAGGGGAAGCAGCTGCTTTGGGGCCCAGACCCACAAGGGGCCCCATCAGGAGGGAGACTAAAAGATTTTATTGTCAGGCCCCCCTCAACAGTATTATACAATGACATTATATACAGTGACACTATAGAAAGCAGATGGAGCGGCTGTCAGGCCTTGTTTGGGAGAGCTCAATCTTGACTAGCCACAAGAGTGAGGGTTGCATGTGAGTTCGGGGATGCGAGGAAGTTTCTGGGGGGCCCCATTCAAAAATTTGCTGTGGGGCCCAGTTAGTTGTAGTTACGCCACTGATTTGCAGCATGTCAGTTTATGCTACAGATCTCTACTGCGGATTTTGCAATGCATAGGGTGAAATTTGTGTCAAACAGTGGTAAAATTCAAAGTCAAAATTGTGCTGCAGAAAATTTGCCCCATGTGTATAACCTAAAGGTTCTTCCACAGGGGATGAATACGCTGTGGATTTGCATGTGACATATTTGTACAGTTTTACAGTACCAGCAAAATGGGTGAGATTTTAAGAAATCTCATCTCCACACTGCAAAGGAATATCTGTATGTATATTGCCCTGCAGTGCGGTCTTTAAATACACAGCATATCAGTTTATGAAGTGGATTTCCAATTTATATGTTAGCCTTTAAAATGCAGTAAATTCACAGAAATCCTCATAGATTCCTCTGCGGAAATGTAGCAAAATTCTGCTCCATAGGTCCACACCCTAAGTATCCTACAAAAAGCTGACAGGTGCTGGATTAAGAGATATTCTGTATGTCCAGTAGTCACAGAAAAGTAAGATGGAGCTTCCTTATAAGAGTAGAAGACCCAGTGGAAGAATGTCCAAGGCAAATGTTTACCCAAAGTTCTGCTCCTATCCATTTCTAAACAGAGGAATCTCTTAGTATTATACATTTCCTCCACTTTTAGCTGACCGCCCAGTTACACGAACGCCTAAAAAAAGAAGAAGAACCCTCAAATATTATCTTGAAAGGGCAGCAAAAATACCTGAGCTTGGAGAACCTGGACTGGAATTACAGACCCCAGTTTACACTAAGTAAGTCACTATACAATACCTGCTGCTTCATGTGCAAATTCTCACATCTCTTCTTTTTATGCACCTCACCATTCACTGTGTCATCCAAACAGGTTGGAATTTGCCGCCATTCTCGGCCTGGTACCTACCAAAAAGATTGTAGAGGAGGAGCCAGAAACATCCAACCGGTGAGTTACCCTCAGAGATGGCACCAACATCACTCTATTAGACTTGTTCAGCTGGGAACAGCCTGATGAATCTGTCACTGCCGTGGGCAACTGTGCGCCATTGACTATAGACGAAACGTGCGTCGTGGTGTGTTCTTGGACCCCTTGTCCCACGCTCCCTCAAACATGTCCACAGGTTAATTATTGTCCTGACCTTGGTTTTTGTAATATTTATTTGCATTTTTTTTAAATGTTTCTCCCAATCTTGTAGCAGCTTAGGGGTGGTTAATCCTTTCAGTGGGTATGTTACTTCATCCCCGCTGTAGCATTAGGTTTGCTATGATCTGATATTATTTTCTGATATTATTCTGATTGGTACAGGCTTACCTACCTTTGTGTTATGTACATGTATTTCCATCTTTTGTGGGAGCTATGTGGGTGCTTTGGGATCCATACTCAGTACGGCGTTTGTGGACATTGTTCCATATCTAGATGTTTTTCCCCATTTTACATGATTTATGTCTACATATTTATTTATATATGCTGCAATAAAGAATATAATACTTTTGATATACAAGGTTTTGAGTCTTACTTATTTTTTATTTTTTTCCCTGTCATAGGGTTTCGGGCTGTGTAATATTGTTTTTTGAGGCTTATTTGTTTTGTTCTTTTTCTATACAATACCTGCCACTTCATGTGCAAATTCTCAAATCTCTTATCTTAATGCGCCTCACCGTTCACTGTGTCATCTAAACAGGTTGGAATTTGCCACCATTCTCAGCCTGATACCTACCAAAAGGATTATAGAGGAGGAGCCAGGAACATCCGACCGGTGAGTTACCCTCCGTGATGGCACTACCATCACTCTATTAGACTTGTTTCACATCTGAGCTATGTAGATCTGGCAGGCTGCTGGAATTCCATACGACCCCATTCATTATAACGGCCAGACAAAGACCTCTGCCTATTTGCTGGGTTGCGGCCAAATCTCCACCGGTCCCCATTACAGTGGATGGGGCCGGGCATAATTCTGGCTGCGCACAGTTACACCAGACAGTTACGGATCTGTCAGGCTGTTACCGGCCAGGAACAGCCTGCCAGATCTGCTTAAATGTGATGTGAAACAGGCCTTATAATCCTTAGATCCTAGTTCTCGTCCCTTATTCCTATAGAACTATAGAATTCCTATAATCTTTTTCAGTCTGGAAGATCAGAAAATGGAAGAAAGAGACACGGAGGGAGCCGCAAGAAACATCTGTGAGCCTCCCCCTGTGAAAAGAGCCAGACTGGACTAATAGGGATGAGGTGAGACAGAGCACTAACGTTGTCTTCAATTCTGTGAGGGGGATGGGAGATCCACTGTGTTAGGCTACTTTCACACTTGCGTTGTAAGGATCCGTTTGTGAGATCCGTCACAGATTCTCATAATCGGTCTAAAACTGATTAGTTTTGTCCTAATGCATTCTGAATGGAAAAAGATCCATTTAGAATGCATCAGTTTGCTTCAGTTCAGTCAGCATTCCGCTTTGGAGGCGGACGCTAAAACGCTGCTTGCTGTGTTTTGGTGTCCGCATGACGAAACTGAGCCAAACGAATCCGTCATGACTCACAATGTAAGTCAATAGGGACGGATCCGTTTTCTCAGACACAATAGAAAACGGATCCATCCCCCATTGACTTTCAGTGGTGTTCATGATGGATCACCATCATCATTGTCTTGGCTATTTAAAAGATAATACAACCGGATCCGTTCAGAACGGATGCAGACAGTTGAATTATTATCACGGAAGCGTTTTTGCTGATCCTTGACGGATCTAGCAAAAACGCTGGTGTGAAAGTAGCCTTAGTCCTCTTGTTCCTTCGGGGAGATACAGTCATATTGCAACACAGAACACAATCACAGACACTTCATGTGAACATTAATATGAGGTGATGGCTCCTCTTTAATCACAAGTGAAGTCTGATTGGAAATATATAAGATCATGACATCTAATGTTACAGAGTGTGACAATGACTGACACATCAGAGGGTCGGGAATGTTATAAAGAATCCTAAATATATATATATATATATATACACTGTGAATTAAAGGGGTTGTCTCACTTCAGCAAATGGCATTTACCATGTAGAGGCAGTTACTACAAGGCACTTCCTAATGTATTGTGATTGTCCATATTGTCTCCTTTGCTCTCTGGATTCATTTTCCCATCAAAATCCATCAGCGGTGGCTGTGCTTTCACTCTATAGCAAAAGGTGCCAGCCTCTCTGGTGGCTGGGACCATGGGAATGTGCATTGGCCGGAGCTTTTTCCTAGCAGGGCCACCACTGCTGTACTGTACAGTGGTCATAACCCTTGGATACAAGCAGTGTATATTGTGATTGGAAAATGAATCAAGCCAAGGAGGCAATATGGGCAATCACAATACATTAGTAAGTGGCTTATATTAACTTTGTATAAATGCCATTTGTATAACTTTGTAATAAATGCCATTTGCTGAAGTGAGACAATCACTTTAAAGAGGACCTTTCACCACTCCTGACATGCCTATTTTAATAGCTTCATGCATTCTCCACTACTAGCAATTCGGGAGCATCTATTCTTATGTCTCTGTGTTGAGCCATTCCTTTATTATTTGCACTAGAAGTTGTGAATGAATTGCTATTTGCCTTCAGTAAGGGAACAGAGGAGAGGTAACCAGTTGGGGGGGTGTACCTGCACAGACTCACTCTATCCAATCAGTGCTGCCATATTCAGATTGTGCAGGTACACACCCCCAACATGTGACCTCCCCTCTGTTCCCTTACTGAAGGCTAATAGCAATTCATTCACAACTTCTAGTGCAAATAATAAAGGAATGGCACAACGTAGAGCCATAAGAATAGACGCTCCAGAATTGTTGTTACATGGGGAATGCATGAAGCTATTAAAACAGTAATGTCAGGAACGGTGAAAGGTCCTCTTTAAGTTTTCACTAAGTTGTCTTTAAAATGTTTTCTGCTGCCTGAGGGGAAAATTGAAACGGCGCACTCATTCTTATGTGAAATTTGCAACCTAACCCCTTCTCCACAACCCTGGTGTTAAAGACATTCTTGGAAAAGATTACATACAGCACCACATGCCTCTTACATCCAGTGATGTGTCCTCTGATGTAGATGTTCTCTTTTCTCATCTTCTCCATTCGGACCTGTTTGCCATGATGATTTCTTTCAGCCATCTCTTGTCTCTGTAGAGTTTAACATAGAAACATGTTAGTTTCCTATTTTGCCATCATCTTCCCACCTTCTGAACACCCCATCCTGCTCCCAAAGATCCCACCAATAATAATAATAATAATAATAATAATAATAATAATAATAATTCTCTCCAGTGAGACAACCGTTTTAAGTTTTTACTAAGTTGTCTTTAAAATGTTTTCTTGTTCCAGGTGGTGACATCCCCGAAAACACCAGGGGAAAGAGCACTAGTCACTACCAGTACATCTACAACCAATTACAGCCTTTACCAGTCTTTACCTGAATTGCCACCAGTATTGCCATTATTTGACAACATCTGCCACTAGTTACAACCATCAGTTTCCTTAAGTCACTGCCAAGTACCACCTGTCATGAGAAGCTACCACCAAATGCAACCAACTGCCACTACCACCGTCTCCCACCATCAACTATAAGAAGCCACCAGATTCTGCCAGCTACCACCAGCTACCCCTGAATACCACAGCCACCATCATTTTCCTTCAGTCATTGCCAAGTATCACCTGTCATGAAAAGCTACCACCAAATGCAACCAGCTCCCACTACTACCGTCTCCCACCATCAACTATAAGAAGCCGCCACGACCTGTCAACACATTCTGCCAGCCGCCACCAGCCACCCCAAAATATCAGAGCCACCATCAGTTTCCTTCAGTCATTGCCAAGTACCACCGGTCATGCGAAGCTAACACCAAGTATGACCACCTACCGCTATCACCGTCTCCAACCATCAACTATAAGAAGCCACCACAACCTGTTGACACATTCTGCCAGCCACCAACAGCCACCCCCAAATACCAAGGCCACCATCAGTTTCCTTCAGTCACTGCCAAGTACCACCTGTCATGAGAAACTACCAACAAATACAACCATCTGCCACTACCACCATCTATGCTATCAACTATAAGAAGCCGCCACGACCTGTCAACACATTCTGCCAGCCACCACCAGCCACCCCCAAATACCAGAGCCACCATCAGTTTCCTTCAGTCATTGGCAAGTACCACCGGTCATGCGAAGCTAACGCCAGGTATGACCACCTACCACTACCACCGTCTCCAACCATCAACTATAAGAAGCCACCACAACCTGTCCACACATTCTGCCAGCCGCCACCAGCCACCCCCTGAATACCACAGCCACCATCAGTTGATATTACCCACCATGCGAAACCTGTCGCCTGCCACCTTTTATTTTATATTTGTTTGTATATAGTTAGTATTTGTTTTATAGTGTTTTTATAGTTATTTATTTTTTATGGTATGTTTATTTTTAATATTTTTAGTTATATTTTGTATATAGTGTAAAAATTGTAAATAAGATATCTATTTTATATATTTATTTTTTATATTTTTATTATATATTTTTATTTATGTTTTGTATATAGTGTAAATATTGTAAATAAGATAAATCTATTTTTATACCAAACCAAAAGAGTGAGTTGTATTCTTATTACTTTGTGAAGGTTATCTGTCCCAGGGGATGACGATCCTATTACCTAATGAATTAAAATTTAAACATTTAAAACCAAGGGCTGTATTAGACAAGTAGATTTCGTACCAATAAGGATCGAATAGTTAGCAACTCATTATCGTTCGAATTCTCACATTACACAGAGCAATGGCCACTGTAGTAATTTGATTGTTATGAACTCCCCCATTCACTTACATATCTACAGTCTGATCTTGTAACGAGCGAGTGACGACTTATTACAGATATGCGCTTGATGAACAAGAATTTTTAAATCAGCTGATATATCACAATCAGCAAGAGTCAAACAATTTTGCAATCATTGGAAACTGTCAAACAATGCAAAGATTACTTTTTTAAGAAAGATATTATGATTTTTCATTTGATTCTCATAATGTCTAATACAGGCCAAGTCGAATCAAGATTTCCCTAGTGTAAAGTAGTGAAGGGGTTAATCCCACTAATCCCAATAGCCTTAGGCTGTGACTCCTTCCCTTGTGGTCTATGGTAGATGAATGAGCTTATGTTTCATTACATGGTGATTAGAGATAAGCAAATCGATTGTAAACTATCCAAATTCATCTCAAATCTCGCAAAAAATCGGATTCCAGACTAATTCAATTTTTGAGATTCTATTTGGATGAATCATGTCAGAAGACAGGGAAGAAGGCAACTGCCATCAAAATGGGCCAACCAAGTGCTTGGCTGTTTTTGGGACTCCCATAGTGGTGAATGGAGGGTCGCCCCACTTGCATTTTGGAGAGAAGAGTGGACACTACATAATTTTCACACAGCGTACATAACATATGATACATTATTATCAATTGTACCCTTCTCTTTTGTGGTGGCAAGGTACAGTATTATATTTTGCATATGTATGTTATGAATGAGCAAATGAGTGAGTCCATGTATGAAACATGTATCCAATCTCTTTCTGCAACCTAACCCCTTCTCCACAACGAAATGGTCCGATTTAAAATTCAAGTGCCCAGAGCAGCTTACTGAGATCTGCGCAGAGATACGACAGGGTGAGTAACAAAATATTTGCTGGCCTGTGCCACCTTCTTTTTTTTGGAGCTTGAAGTCTGGCTGGAAGTGGAATCCCACCTAGACTGTGGCAGGCAATTAGGTCTTTGTCTCTCTCCCTGTCTCTCTCTTTAACTCTCCCTGCCAGATTAACATTACTAGCCCTGCACTAGCCCTGATATCTGTATTATGGATGCCCAGAACAACAACTGAAGTTACAGAACACAGTTCTCTGTCTTTCACAGGCTCGTGCTCGTCTCAGCAGGTGCAGCAAAAGTGATGTAACTGGTTTACTCTATGGGTCAATCAGAGCAAGCCCTTCCTCCTAGGTCAGGTGACCGGGTTCTTCCCGGCTTTTTGCTGCTCTCACCGCTAACATTTCCGCACAAATAACGAACATACAGTAAAAGTACGCTACAAAACTGAATTCGTACGCATTAGCATACAAATTATCAGATCAAATCATCAGACGTGTACGTAGCATTAGCATACAAAGATTTAAGAACATTTAAGAATCGTAAAGACTGAATCTGAAAAGATCCGGATTCGCTTTGGAGTAGGAAATAACAAAGATTAGTAACGAATCTACGAAGCGGCGAATAGATTCGCTCATCTCTACCCAGAAACTATGATCGGTGGTGCCTGCACGAGCAACAGAATCACCCGATGAACTAGAGCTTTGCTCGTCCATCGGGTGATCAGCGGCACATTTACATGGGCAGATTGTTGGGAATGACCATTCACATGAACGATCGTTCCTGATAATCTGGCTGATTATTGGCTTGTGTAAATGCAGTTTAAGAGGAAATTAATACAAATAAGAAGATTACTGTATATATGCCCAAACATATCTGTCATTTAACATCTCTACATGTTTGGCCAAGAGAAGAAGAGACCTTTATAAATCTGTCAGGGGTTGTGTTGCGGGGTATTGCCCTATATTTCCTTTCTGCAATTTATACGCATTTGTCACAGATAGGATCCTTCTTCACAGTGATGCCAAAGGCTGAAGTGCATTCAGATATCAAGACTTGCCATTCTCATACAGTGACATGTTAGCCTTTAAACTATGCCGCACTCTATTTTTATCTACAATCTTTTTTATCTCTGATAATGAGTAGCAGTTCAGCATATTGTAGTTGACGTGAAATGTTAATAGTGAGGGTCAACGTTAAAAAGTCATAGAGAAGAAAATCCGGAAATTCAAACTGATAACAGTGTTCATTACTTTGAAACAAGTGACAAATCTAAAGTTTCTCAGGTCAATGGAGTCACTTAAAGGGAATCTGTCAGCGGTTTTGACCATGCTAAACTGCTAACAGCACTAGCTAGCGGCTGTGGAGTGCAGGACAAACCTGTCTTTTGTGGAGCTTTAATTAATAATAGTGAACTTTTACTCCTGGAGATTAAGAACTCCCACTGAGTTGGGAATGCTTAAAGGGCTTCTCCAGGAATTAAGAAAATGAAAATACTTAAATATTACTTTATAATAAATATATTCCCAAATACCTTTCATTAGTTATAATGGCTCGTTTTGTCTAGGGATCAATCATTAGGAGAAATAAAATGGCCACCATCCTGTTAGTACACACGAAACCTGTCCTAATCACACAGGAGGACAAGTTACTTCACAACACTGAGCTAAATAGCTGCCTCATCCTCCTCTCTGCTATGCTTGTCAGGGATATTGATCCTGACTATAGAAGATCTTCCACCGAATTTCTATATAAATGGAGTTCATGAGGAGACATGAAGTACAGAGAGAAGGGTGGGATGTGACTATTGAGCAGCAGTCTCTATTACCACAGCCCAACATTACCACAGTCTGTCCTGTCCATCCTCTCTGTACTTGTCTCCTCATGAACTCTATTCTCATTCAGCTGAAATTCAACTGAAGTTCTTATCAGCTGTATTAAGGATAATAACCCCTGAATATGAGAGGACCTGAGGCAGCTTCTGATGTAACTCCTGTGTGAGTAGGACAGGTTTTGTGTGTACTAATAGGACGGCAGCAGTTTTATTTCTCCTAATGATTGCTTCCAAGACAAAACGAGCCATTATAAATAATGAAAGGTATTTGGGAATATATTTAAAATAAAGTAATATTTAAGTGTTTTCATTTTCTTAATTCCCGGGGAACCCTTTTAAGCGGTTCTGTCATATGTGCACATCATGATTTTTAAGTTTCTACAATAACGCTTTGATTTTAACTACTGCACAATTTGCTGGATTCTTGGATTTGAACTTTTATTCTGCCAGGTTCTGCTCCTTAAGTGCACTGGAGGTTGAGCTTCACTCGAAAATGCTCTCTGTATTGAGGTGCTTAAAAGTCCCTCTTCACTGAGCAACAGCTGTAGCATCCAGTCAGGAGCCCACTACAGCTGTCTCCTGGCAGAGGCAAGGTGTGGTAAATCAGCTCAGAGTAGAGAACACTTCACAGTCAAACACCGCCTCCAGTGCAGGAGCAGAATCTGGCAGAATAAAGTTTCATACTACCTCTGATAATAAAAGCTCCACAAAAGGCATTCCTGTACTGCTCTCAACAGCCCTTACCTAGTCCTGTCAGCAGTTTAGCATGGTCAAAACTGCTGACGGTTTCCCTTTAAGCTGGGCATACATGTTAGATTAACATTGGCCAAAACCAGCAATTTTGGCGTGACTGGCCTACCATCTAATGTGTATTGGGGTCCTGACTTTCCTCCATCAGCAGATGTCTGGGAAAGAAGGACCAGGTTTTCCATATGCCCAATCTTTTTGTTTTCAGGGGCCATAAGCTACTGTCAGATGTATCTGGCGGTAGTTTACTCCATTTTCCCCATTCATGAAACGGGCATGCCCTGCCGTGCATGTGTATATGGTGGGGAGTCCGGTTAGCCCATAATATGATAACAGACTGCCTGATCATAGCAGTGACATGGTACCTCAATGCCACCTTCAGGTTGGCATAACATAGTTTTAAGCCTCAGTACAGACCAGCAGAGTGCTTCCATACAGTGCCACAAATAATGCAAGTACAGTATGTTACATTCTTCATAAATTGTGGCACTTGAGTCAATTACACATATCACATATGTGCCACAAAAACTGAATCAAGTGAGTTTTATTTCATGGTAATGTATATTCCAGAGAGCTGTGGTCTGAGAGTGAGCTGAGACCCTTGCCATTAGGACACGGAACCTTTAACAACCACTATAATGAGGATACACTTGATATGGGGGATATTGGGATGACGACATGACGTAGCACGACACGCCGAAGCTCCGCCTACCGAGGGGAGAGCGCGAGATAACGCTGCGCTGGGATGCGGAAGTGTGTGGAGGAGACAGCCGGCGAATCTGCACTGCCCGTCGGTCGTTTGTACCGAAAGGTGAAGAGGAGCGGCGGGGAGACGCTTTGGGGATGAGGTGACCGGAGGCCCCCTTCCGTCAGCAGCGTTGAAGGTTGAAAGTGATAGACGCACTGGTGACTCCCCAGACATTTGTTTACTGTCGGTTCTGCTGGTTGAGAGACTGAAAGGTCTACTCGCTGTGTGCGTGCCCCCCTTGTTGGATCCGAACGGGGGATCCGCTGATTGCAGTACCAACGCTGATGACCTCCGCTGCTTATCCATGACATGGCACGGTAAATGCTGAAGGTCCGATAGGAAAGGTCTTATACATATCTTACCCCGATTTATTACATTAACTGGACTGGCTGACAAGTTTTTGTTCCAACACCCTGTTCCAATACCCTCTTAAACTCCTCACTTAATGGTGGTTGGATAGCCACTGCTACCCTTACACTCTACTAGAGAATCTTTAAATAACCAGACCCCTGGACTTTAATATCAGTGATACATAACAGTATTACTAACATTGACTGAAATGAACAAGGTCATAAGATCATTACTGTGATACCGTCTGATTTACTTGCTGATATATTACTCTGGACTTTACTGGATGTTCTGACTAATAATCTAACTAATAACTTAACCAAGTGGAGTACTAACTACCTGGCTTCCCCTTTTCCCCCCTGACGAGGACGTGGAGCAGTAGTAAGATATAAGGAATAAGGAAAGGGGGTCTGGTGTATAAGAAAAAGAAACTACCGAAAAGTGGTGTGAGGAAGGAAAGAGGAAGGGGGAAAAAAAAAAAGGGTTGGACGAATATGGCAAGAAGGGAGAAAGGCAAGTCAGCAGAAAAGTTGGGGGAACAGAGGCGGTCTTTCGGCCCAAGCTCACCGAAACAAGCTATAGACCGAACTAAAGTGGATACGAAAGACAACAAAATTGAGAAGTATCTGCAGAGCCCTGGTACAGGTGGGGGTAAAAATACAAGAGCTAATGTGCAAAGTAAAGGAGATAAAATTGGAATGGACAAGTCCGATAGAACGGACAAAATGGACATAACTATTAATGAAATGCAAAGTGATCCTACTGGTCCTGAAATATCAACACCAACACTAACTGACATCTTAACTGCCGTTAACAAAGCTAATCAGACGCTGGAAGTCCTGACATCACAGATTGGGGAGTTAAAAATGGACATTCAGATAATTAGGGATGATCATAATAAAATAAGAGAGAGAGTGGCAGGGATAGAACAACGTGTTACCCACTTAGAAGAGCAATTGACATGTATTAAAAAAACAAATGGAAGTGGTGGTGATCGGTAATAATGATCTGATGAAGAAAATTACTGATATGGAGGATAGGGATAGGAGGTCAAATATCAGGGTAATAGGTATACCAGAGAAAATGGAAGGTCTGGACTGTGCTAGGTTTATACAGGATTGGTTGAATAAAGTAATAGGTCAAGAACATCTGACCAAAGTGTTTTTTAGTTGAGAGGGCTCATAGAGTCCCTGTCAGAAGCATACCAGGTAATAACCCGCGCACTATTATAGCTAAAATGCTCTCAACGAAAGATCGGGATATTATTATCCGTAAAATGAGAGAATTGAAGTCAATAGATTTCAATGGATCTAGAGCGGCCATATTTCCAGACTACTCTAGAACTACGCAGAAAGAAAGGGAAAAGTTTGTGGAAGTAAAGAAACGCTTACGTCTGGCAGGGATAGTTTATTCTCTACAATATCCTGCAAAGATGAGAATAGTTCATCAAGAAAAGACCTTTTTCTTTTCTTCTCCGCAAGAAATCAATGGTTGGCTGGAGTCCTTAGGAATTTAGGAGTGCGCAATGGATAAATATAAATGACCTCCTCGGTAGACGGTATGATTATTCATGAACATTGTAACATGGAATATTAGAGGGTTCGGAGATAAAACAAAGAAATTTGTTATCTTTAGAATTATTGGTATGTATCTTCCAGCGGTTGTGTGTCTCTTGGAGACTCATCTTATGAAGGATAAGCTGGAGATATTTAACAGACGATGGGTGGCATCTCAATATCATTCTATTTATAGCAATTATTCAAGGGGGGTGAGTCTGTTGATACACAATAAAATATCTTGTATAGTCCAAAACTTGAAGATAGATGAGGAAGGTTGTTACATATTTTTGCATGGGATAATTGATGGGATGTTATGTGTTATAGCATGTGTATACATACCTCCTCCCTTTTCCACAGATGTATTGTATAAATTACAGAGATTTTTGATGGACAAGGGAGATATCCCACTTTACCTGACGGGAGATTTCAACAAGGTAATGGATGAGACGCTGGATAGGTTAAGGGAGAATAAGCAACAAGTAAAGGGGAGGAGTCCTCTGGAAAACATAGTAAAAGAATTTGGGTGGTATGATGTATGGAGAGTACAAAACCCATCGGAGAAGGTATACACGTGCTATAGCAAGACACATCATGTCCTACCTAGAATTGATCTGGTCTTTGGAAACTCCGAAACTTTGAAAAGGGGTATAAGGGTTGTATGTGGGCCGAGATGCATCTCCGACCATGTCCTGGTCATAGTGAAGGTAATGAGGAAGGTAAATAATGGGATGGGATACAGGATTAACCCACATTGGCTCACCCTGTTAGGTGAACAATTGAATATCAGGAAAACTATGGAGGATTTTTTTATTGACAATGAAGGATCGGCTGAAGCGGGGGTGGTCTGGGACGCATCTAAGGCCTATTTAAGAGGTATCGCATATAAAGAGATAGTACAACTGAAAAGGAACTTTAAGAAAAAAGAGGACGAACTGATGGGATGAAACACTAAAGTTGGCAAGTGTTTATAAATAGTAAAACTATAACGGCAAGAAATGAATGGCAGATCGCTGTAGATAACTATAATAACTACCTTCTTGAGAAGGCCCAACATATTGAGCTATTTTCAAAGAGTAGGTATTATTGGGAGGGAGGCCTGGTAAATATCTCTCTATGATACTTAAAAATACTGGCCCTAGCAAAAGTATAATGACGATCGAGGATCCATTAGGTCTGATTCATAGCGATGTAGATAAGATAGCGGAGATTTTTTGGAATTTCTATGCAGGGCTTTATAAAGCAAGGGAGAGTGTAGAAGAAGAACAGATACTTACCTTTTTGCAGGGCATTGAGTTTCCAAGAATAGATGGTGGAAATAGGGATTATCTTGATCGAGAGATAACTCTAGAAGAAATTATGACAGCTATACAGGAGATGTCTAATGGAAAAGCGGCTGGCCCTGATGGGCTACCAATTGAGTTATATAAAAAGGATAAGGAAGTATGGGCGAAGAGATTACTGGTAATTTTTCTATATGTTCAAGGAAGAGTCCGTCTTACGTCATCTATGGAGGAAGCCATAATTGTATTATTATATAAGGAGGGGAAAGTTAGAGAAGACCCCAGATCCTACCGCCCTATCTCATTGATAAATAACGATGCCAAGATACTGGCAAGATCCTGGCAACTAGACTTAATCATGTGATTTCTACCATTATACATGAGGATCAATCTGGTTTTATACCAGGCAGATCCTCAATTAGTAATATTCAGCGAGTCTTTGCTAATGTCCAATGGCCAGCTCACTATTTGGGGGGCCGGCGCTCCATACTGTCATTAGATGCCGCAAAGGTGTTTGACAGTGTGGAGTGGCGGTTCCTCTGGGTGATACTGGAGAGATTCGGGTTTGGACCAGGGTTTATTGGATGGGTTAAGATCCTTTATAGTCATCCTAGGGCCCGGATAATGGTAAATGGCTTAATGACACCTTTTTTTGACATAGGGAGAGGCGTTCGGCAGGGGTGCCCCCTTACTCTTTGCATTGGTGATGGAATCTTTTGCAATTAAGATACGGATAGATCCTGTTTTAGAGGGTTTAGGAGTGAGGGGGAGAGAGGACAGAATCTCCCTGTACGCCGATGACGTCTTATTATTTTTGGGTTGTACAAATAGAGATCTGGGCTATGTGATGTCACTCACGGAGAAGTTCGGGAGAGTATCAGGGATAAAGGTGAATTGGAATAAATCAATACTGTTACCATTGGACCCGGACGTAGTGTTTCCTAACTCTAAGCTGGAAATATTAGATCATCAAGGAAGTTTTAGATATTTGGGGATTACCATAACACCGGATCATCGTACGTTTGTTGATCTTAATATAAACCCATTGATTAGTAAGGCTAAATCTAGAATAGCTGTTTGGAACAGGTTACCACTGAATAAGGCGGATAGGATTGGTCTAATAAAGATGGTTTTATAGCCATAGTTTATATATGTAATCTCAAGCTCCCCTGTGTATTTGGAAAATAAGACATTTAGAGCCATTGAGAGTATCTTTAATCGTTTAATATGGGGAGGGGGTAGAGTAAGAAAGAAATTAGCACATTTAAGCCTTCCATATGAAAAAGGGGGGCTGGAAGTCCCCAATGTAAAAATGTACTTTCTCGCGTCTGTGTTAGCACGATTGATGAAAAAGGACCAGTTTGATTATTTGAGATACCTGGTGGATAGTAGTGAGGGTCATCTACCGAACGTGTTTGCGGTTTTAGAATCATTACAGTTGGAGAGAAAGCGATTGGGATCTGTGCCTATAGTGAGAATGGTAGTTAAATTATGGAAGAAATTAAAGAGGATGTTAGGGGTGGAGGGTTCACTGGTGGTTACTCCGATATGGTATAATTACAATTTAGGTGTAAAAATAGATGAAGAGGTAATTAAATACTGGGTTAAAAAAGGGAAATGGTATATAGCACAATTTTTCTTAGATGGTAAACTGAAAATAGATGAAGAAAGAGGTCCACAGAGTAGTTGTAAAATAAGGGAAGTATTTAGGTATTCACAAATGCAAGCATTAGTAAGGGATATACACAATAAGGCGTATTTGAAGGCAGGGGCTGGCTGGCAAATTTTAGCCTGGGGGGCAAGCACACAGCACTGGCCCATGTGTAGCGGCCCACCCTTAACCTGTTTAACTCCGCCTACCATAAAGCCGGTATAGGTAAATGGGCTTTAAATGGTTAAAAGGCGGCAGCTGGTTGTGTTTTCATGTTGGATCCCAGATACAGACCATGGCTGAGTCCGTAGCAACAGCCTGATCATTAGAGGGACCAGATTTACCAACCCCTGAGCTTAAGAGACTCCATTGAGTACAATGGGGTATGCTCAGGATGCTGCTCTTTTACCGGACAAAAAGGTCTTGCATGCAGAACTTTTCTGCCCGGTCTTTTTAACAGAATCTGTGACCCAAACGCAAATGTGAATGGATAGTATTAGACGTATAGCATCAGATGTCTGTTTAACACAAATACAGAGCAAGAACCAAGATCACTACATACACACAGCACCAGAACCAAACCTAGAAGTCAAACACAGAACCAGAACCAAGTTCACTGCATGAATACAACACCAGAACCAGGCCCATAAGTCAAATACAGCAACAAAATCAACAAGAAATATAGCACCATAACTAAACCTATAAGTCAAATACAGAACCAGAACCAAGTTTACTACGTAAATACAGCACCAGAACCAAACCCATAAGTCAAATACAGCACCAGAACCTAGTTCAATACATAAATACAGCACCAGAACCAATTTCTCTACATAAATACAGCACCAGAACCAAGTTCTCTACATAAATACATCACCAGAACCAAGTTCTCTACATAAATACAGAACCAGAACCAAGTTCTCTACATAAATACAGCATCAGAACCAAGTTCAATACATAAATACAGCACCAGAACCAAGTTCTCTACATAAATACAGCACCAGAACCAAGCTCACTACATAAATACATTACCAGATTTTAAAGGTTTAGTACAGATACCATCTGAGTAGTCAGGTCAGCCCTCGCCATATGAAACTACAGCTCCCAGTATGGCCTGAACAAGTGTAAAGGGATGCTGGGAGTTATTGCGCAAAACAGCATGCTACCACCCATCATCAGCTGTAGATCATCCAGGTGACTACAGCTCCCATCATACACAGTCAGTAGCAGAATAATCATTTCCATTTAGTGACTTACAGGTGACGTCTCCTCCTTCCCCATCTGGTTCAGACCACCATGACGACTCCTCCCATCCACAATGCAGCTTTGCAGATTTTGCCGAGAAGATGTCTTCAGCTTCACGCTTTACCAACACATTGGCACCCTGCATACTGACACAAACTCATCTTAGTGCCACATTCTGTGCCCTGAATATAACAGTAGCATTAGTGCCACATGCTCTGTGCCCTCTGTATATAGTGCCACATACTCTGTGCCCTCTGTATATAGTGCCACATACTCTGTGCCCTCTGTATATTGTGCCACATACTCTGTGCCCTCTGTATATAGTGCCACATATTCTGTGCCCTCTGTATACAATGTCATATGCCCTGTGCCCTCTATATATAGTGCCACATACTCTGTGCCCTCTGTATACAGTGCCATATGCCCTTTACCCTCTGTATATAGTGCCACATGCTCTGTGTCCTCTGTTTATAGTGCCACATGCTTTGTGCCCTCTGTATATAGTGTCATATGCCCTGTGCCCTCTGTTTATAGTGCCACACACAGTGCCCCTAATGCTAGTGCCACATGCTTGGTGCCCCTTATAAAACGTGCCTCTTATATGTGCCCCTTTCTGTATAGTGCCCCTTCAGTGTGCCCCCTTTATGTATTGTGCCTCTTGCAGTATATGTGCCCATTTGTGTATAGTGCCTCTTCTGAGTGCCCCCTGAATACAGCATACACACACTGTATTATAATACTCGGTAAAAGCTAGAATGCAGTGGGTGAGACGTCACTGGCTACAAGTTGCTAATGGTCACATGACAAGCTAGATGCAGTGGGTATATAGAGTATATACAGCAGTTTATATAATATATATCTATACACACTGCATCTATTATACCTCGTACCTAACATATCAGTACACTGCTGTATATACTATATATCTGTACACACTGTATCTATTATACCTGATATATCAGTACACTGCTGTATATACTATATATCTGTACACACTGCATCTATTATACCTCGTACCTAACATATCAGTACACTGCTGTATATACTATATATCTGTACACACTGTATCTATTATAACTCATATATCAGTACACTGCTGTATATACTATATATCTGTACACACTGCATCTATTATACCTCGTACCTCACATATCAGTACACTGCTGTATATACTATATATCTGTACACATTGCATCTATTATACCTCACATATCAGTACACTGCTGTATATACTATATATCTGTACACACTGCATCTATTATACATCATACCTCACATATCAGTACACTGCTGTATATATATCTGTACACACTGCATCTATTATACTTTTATAATACATGCAGTATATACAGATATATAGCATATACAGCAGTGTACTGATATGTGAAGTATGACGTATATTAGATGCAGTGTGTACAGATATATAGTATATACAGCAGTGTACTGATATGTGAAGTATGACGTATATTAGATGCAGTGTGTACAGATATATAGTATATACAGCAGTGTACTGATATGTGAGGTATAATAGATGCAGTGTGTACAGATATATAGTATATACAGCAGTGTACTGATATGTGAGGTGCAAGGTATAATAGATGTAGTGTGTACAGATATATAGTATATACAGCAGTGTACTGATATGTGAGGTATGAGGTATAATAGATGTAGTGTGTACAGATATATAGTATATACAGCAGTGTACTGATATGTGAGGTATGAGATATAATAGATGCAGTGTGTACAGATATATAGTATATACAGCAGTGTACTGATATGTGAGGTATGAGGTATAATAGATGCAGTGTGTACAGATATATAGTATATACAGCAGTGTACTGATATGTGAGGTATGAGGTATAATAGATGTAGTGTGTACAGATATATAGTATATACAGCAGTGTACTGATATGTGAGGTATGAGGTATAATAGATGCATTGTGTACAGATATATAGTATATACAGAAGTGTACTGATATGTGAGGTGTGATGTACAGTATAAGTTACACCTTGTATCTCACATATCAGTACACTGCATTGTATACTATATACCTGTACACACTACATCTATTATACCTCACATATCAGTACACTGCTGTATATACTATATACGTTTACCCACTGCATCTATTATACCTTGTACCTGACGTATCAGTACTCTGTGTGTATATGTCAGGTGTGAGGTATAAAAGATGCAGTGTGTACAGATATATGTGGACAGTCATATATTATGGTCACTGTGTTAGAGTTAAGGGCCAGTATTGGGGTTAGGGGTCAGTATTGGGGTTAGGGGTCAGTATTAGGGATAGGCGTAGTATTAGCATAAAGCTACATTCAGACGACCAAAAGTGTTTTGTAGTCCCCAAATTGTGGATCCGCAAAACACATATACTGGCCTTGTGCGTGCCACATTTTGCGGAACGCACAGTGCCAGCCCTATATAGAAATGCCTATTCTTGCGGACAAGAATAGGGCATATGCACTATATTTTTTTGGGGGGAACGGAACTACGTATGCGGACAGTGCATGGTGTGGTGTCCGCATCTTTTGCGGCCTCATTGAAATGAATGGGTCCGCACCCGTTCGGCAAAATTGTGGAACGGATTCAGACTTAGAAATATGGTCGTCTGAATACGGTTGTCTGAATGCACCCTTAGGGCCAGTATTAGAATTAGGGTCAGTATCAGTTAGGGGCCAGTACTGGGGTTAGAGGCAGCGTTAGGGTACATTCAAACAACCGTATTTCCATTCACTTAAAAGGGGCCGCAAATCCTAAGTTCCGTTCCGCAAGCCCTGCAAAAAAAGATAGAGTATGTCCTATCCTTGACCGCAATCGCAGACAAGAACGGGCATTTCTATTATAGGGCTGGGCATGTGTGTTCCACAAAATGTGGAATGCACACGGCCAGTATCCGTGTTTTGTGGATCCGCAATGTGTGGACCTCAAAACACATATGGTCATGTGAATGTAGCCTCAGGGTTAATGGTCAGTAGTAGGGTTTGGGGTCTGTATGGCGTAGTATTAGAGTTAGGGAAAGTATTAGGGGTCAGTATTAGCAGTCAATATTAGGGTTAGGGACAGGATTAGGGTTAGGGGTCCAGGGTTAGAGGTCAGTACTAGGGTAGGGGTCAGGGGCCAGTATTAGAGGTCAGGGGCCAGTACTAGGGTTAGGCTACTTTCACACTTGCGTCAGCAGGATCCGTTTGTGAGATCAGTCCCAGGCTCTCACAAACGGCCCTGAACTGATCAGTTTTTCCTTAATGCATTCTGAATGGATAAGGATCAGTTCAAAATGCATCAGTTTGCCTCCGTTCCGTCTCCATTCCGCTCTGACAGCGTTTTGGTGTCCGCTTGACTGAGCAGAATGGAAACAGATCCGTCATGACTACAATGTAAGTCAATGGGAACGGATCCGTTTACTCATGCACAATAGTAAACGGATCCGTCCCCCACTGACTTTCAATGGAGTTCTGAACGGATCCGTCTCTGCTATGTAAAAGATAATACAAACGGATCCATTCAGAACGGATGCAGACGGTTGTATTATCAGGACGGATCCGTTTATGAGAGCCTGGACGGATCTCACAAACGGATCCTGCTGACGCAAGTGTGAAAGTAGCCTTAGGGGTGCGACAGGGCCAGTATTAGGGGGTCAGGCAAGGCCAGTATTAGGGGTCAGTACTAGGCGGTAAGGGGCTAGTATCAGGGTTAGGGGTCCAAGGTTAGAGGTCAGTACTAGGGTAGGGGTCAGGGGCCAAAATAAGTGGTCAGCGGCCAGTACTAGAGGTCAGGGGCCAGTACTAGGATTAGGAGTCAGGCAGGGCCAGTATTAGGGGTCAGGGGCCTATATTAGGGTTATAAGTTAATGCAGGCCAGTATTAGGGGTCAGGGGCCTATATTAGGGTTATAAGTTAATGCAGGCCAGTATTAGGGGTCAGGGCCTATATTAGGGTTATAAGTTAATGCAGGTCAGTATTAGAGGTCAGGGGCCAGTACTAGGGTTAGGGGTCAGGAAGGGTCAGTATTAGGGGTCAGGCAGGGGCCAGTACTAGGGTTAGGGGTCAGGCAGGGTCAGTATTAGGGTCAGGCAGGGGCCAGTACTAGGGTTAGGGGTCAGGCAGGGTCAGTATTAGGGGTCAGGCAGGGGCCAGTATTAGGGTCAGGGGTAAGGCAGGGTGGTCAGTACTAGGTGGGCAGGGGCCAGTATTAAGGTTAGGGTAAGGCAGGGCCAGTATGGGGGGTCAGTATAGGGAGGCAGGGGGCAGTATTAGGTTAAGGGGTGCATGTAGGGAGAGGGCAGTTAATACTCACCTGTCCAGGCGCGGTCCCATGATGCAGACCCGGCCTCTTCTGGCGGGTCTGCTCCTGAGGAACGTCGCAGGCGGTGCAATGACGTCATCGCGCCGCCTACGTCACATCAGTGCGCCAGCCACCGGGAGTAGCGGAGCAGGGAACCAGAGGTTCCCTGCTCCGCCTGCGCTGGCTGTTACTGGCACAATTGTATCTGCATCTAGTGGATGCAGATACAATTGAGTTCAGGAGCCGCGGCGGCCCTGACATACACCGGCCCGGGGGGCATCTGCCCTCCTGCCCCCCGGCCCAGCCCGCCCCTGTTTGAAGGTAGGGAATTATAAAATAATTAATTTTATCACAGAATGGAAAGGTAAAGATAGGTTGATTTCACTATTATACAGTAAATTGAATGATTTAGTCTTTGAAATATCACGATGTGAAAGTAAGGATAAGTGGGCGAGAGATGCAGGGGAGTTAACTACTGAAGACTGGTACAGGTTTTGCGAGAACTCCAGGCTGTTAGGTAATCCATCATATAGGGTTACTCAATTTGATTCTTCATCGATTATATGTAACTCCAAGATGGCTTCATAAATTGAATACTAATACACCATTACCCTGCCCTAGGTGTGGTATCTTGGATGCTGACATCAAACATATGTGGTGGACTTGTTCAAGGATCTCACCATTTTGGGATGATCTGATTGAGATCATAGGGGAAATCTATGACTCTAAGTTAGAAAAAAATATTAAGTTATGTATATTGGGTGATACACCACATTGGTTTGATGTAAATAAGGGTCAAATGATATACAAAGGTTTATTTTTTGCTCGATTATTGATTGCAAGGAAATGGATGCGACCTGAGATCCCAACAATTAAATGTTGGGTTGCAATTATGAATCAGAATCGATCTATAGAGAAAATGGGCTACAATCGCCAGAATAAACTGTCTAGGCATAAACGTTTATGGGAAGGATGGGAAAAATATATAACTGCTAAGTATAAGATAAGGTTGATTTAATTTCCCTTTTTTTTTTTTTTCTTTTTTACTCGCCCTGCTCCATAGGGTGGTTGGTGGTAGGGGTCATACAGAGGGTCTTGGATGTGATTTATTTAAGATAAATTGAAAATGAAAAATTAATGAAACTGTAAACGCTATGTGTATATATTGTAGTTATGAATGTTCTTTTTAATTGTTATTTTATATCTAAAATGAATAAAGAATATTAAATTAAAAAGAAAAAAAATCAGGATACACTTGATTTGGGTGAATACATTAGATCTGATGATTACTTGCCACGATGTTGTTGTAATTTATTACGGGTCTGTGGGCCCTTTTTGTCGCTGAGCCCTCATGTACTGTCCTAGTGCCTCAATCGTTAGAGGGCTTCTGATATTTTATTATTTTTTTTTATTATTATTCATTTTTCTTATTTAAAGTGTCACGAATGTGCCTGCATCAGGTTTCAGGCGTTCGGCTAGACTTTCAAAAGTGACATAATTTGACATGTTTTCCTCTTGGTTTGGTTGCTGTTTACCACACCCCTTCCCCTCAGCTGTTGCGGGTGTGGTGATTATCTTTCCCCTATTCATCCCTTCCTCTCCCAGTATCCCTTGCGGTTTACACTTTCTGCTGACATTGTTGTGTGTGGTGTGGATCTCGGCTGAGATCCGGTTGCTGCAATATCTGCATTAAGATAAGTGTCATTTTCACTTTTGTGTTTATCCTACTTTTTCCTGTAGTGGTTTTGCCTTCTGGAGTCTCCTGTTCGTCCGTCCTTTTGGAGGAACGGGTTGACTCCTTCCCCTGTCACTATTGGCAGGGTTCTCTAGGATCAGGTGTTATTAGGTTCCTGTGTATGATCTCTTTTACCACTAAGGCCTGTTCATACTGGTAGTCAGTCAGGGCCTCGTTTCAGGGTTTCCTACAGGAGGTGACCGTTTCCCTTGCTTGGTCCTTTTCCCTTCCCTCTTACGCTTGGTGTGGCTATACCCTCCACACCAGAGCGTGACATAAAGCCTAAATATTCCTAAACTCAGTTAAGCAAAAGTAAGCTATACAAACCAGTTGCATTCATAAGTTCATGAGATGAATATTGTATACAAAGAAATATTGTGTCTTTTCTTTTAAATATATTGTTTTTCATTATTGTGGAGAGTGAAAAATGTTAAGCAAAGATTTGATAAAGTGTTTCCTTTGTCTGGCAATTTATCTCATCCTTGTCTGCAGGCATTCTCTCAAAGTAATGGAATTTATACTCATGAAATGAAGAAGTGTATTTAAGAATAGCATTCATTATGGTGACTTTCAGTACCCAACCTTGTGCTTTTTGTCATACCGTCTCCTAGAAAAAGTATTTATATTTCTCATTGTCTTGTAAAGATTTGTAGTCACGAAGGCTCATAAAGCTTGGGCTTCATAATGACTTTCATTACTGTAACTGATGTGAATAGTCTTACTGTGGTTTTAAAGAAAGAGATTTTCTGTTGGATAAAGGGGTTATCCTATGAATAATGTAAAAAATGAAAATCATACATAATCTAGTACTTGATAACCTCTTTCTAACAAAGCTAGAACCAGCCCTGTATTTCATATAGATCCAGAGATCCCCCCATTCATTGCGCCAATTATTCTGCTAGATTTACTTCAAGCAGTCAGCTTAGGGGACATGTCCTGCCTCAGGGGTGCGTCCTTTCTGCTGCAGCTAGTGGCAGTTGAAGGATGGAGCTGAGCATGTGCTTCTGTCTCTTTGATCAGAACAGAGAACAATGGTTGTGCCCGGTACTGGAGCTGGAGCCTGTTCATTCTGGTGATCAGCGGGGCTCCCGGGGTCAGATCACCACACATCACCAAATTGTTGGCCTATTGTTGGCTGCTTTCATCCACAAACAGTGCCAGCTGTCCACAGGTTGTGTGCAATTTTCAGACCAATGGAAGGACAGGCGTGGCGTTGTTTCTGGAAGATAGTGGCAAGGTGCATCTGGTACTTATTCCACTGGCCGGCAGAAGAATGTGTCCTCCTTCAATTGTATTGTTGTCCTCAGGATGGTGATAGAGTTGAATGCTGCAGCCAGAATAGTATTTTCTGCTGCACTGTATATTAGCTTCTGCTCGGGGAGTAATTTGTTCTGCACTACAGTACTGTTTTCCCTGACCACTTTTATATTGTCCCTGCCCTGTCAGTTTGGACCCACCTACAACATGGGGCCACTTTTAGCTGTTTTTCCAATGCCACTTTATGTTCCCAGTCCCACTCAGCATGGCCTCTACACCTTGAACAGAGCTTTGCTTCCAGTTTCGTTCACCATGGTAGTTCCTGTGCTGGCAGCTGTGGTATTGGTGGCAATGACAGATGTCAGAGCCCCCACGATCTGATGATTATGATGTATCCTGGGGTTAGGTTATTGATATTCTTAGCCCCAAAACCACTTTTAAGGAAAAAAACTTCAATGTTTTAACCCTGGAAAACTTATTTACGTCTTTCTTTTCATCTCAGCTGTTTGTGCTCCAAACTTCTGCCTTCAACCACCACCTTTGTCAGCCATATTAGTTGCTTAGGGCTAATTTCTCAGTCACACAGAAGGTGTCTCTCACTCCCTTTGCTCACAGTGAAAGAATGCTTCCATCCATCTCACTGAGCAGAAGACACGCTTCGCTGAATCTATGAAGATAATTTGATGCTAGTGACAGAATATATATTTGTCCATCAGGGATGTGTCACACAGACCAGAACATCCATCTTAGTTTATAGCCTATAAGATTCTAAGAATATTAGAATTTAAAAATACATGGACCTGTTGGGAAAATGAGAGAAAGCTTCTCCTGATATTAACAAACAGGTGCAGCAGTTTTATTTCTGACTTTGAGGCACAGTTTGGGTATGTCCAGATGGAGTTTTTTGGGAGAGAATTCCATGCCGAACACCAGGCTTAATCTGCATGGAAACCGCGTCTCACGGTTTTCATTGGGAGGCCATGCAGCTGTTAACGTGGACAAGGCCAAGGATTTTTACCAAGAGGTTTTCCAGACCATGCCAAGAATGTACAGGTCCATTCTTGACATGGTTACCGCATAGGCCCCTCACAGTGCCGCAATGGAAGCCTGCTTAGCTTCATTCAATGCAGCTAAACCAAGAGCGGGTCCGCACCATTCAAAATGAAAACCTGCAGTTTCTCTCGTAGAATATGTCATAAACAAAATCCCTTGTATGAATCTGTGTTAACAAAGACTTCAGAAGAGAAGGATTTGGGGGTAGTCATCTCTGACAGCCTCAAAATGAGTAACCAATGCAGCCAGGCGGTAGAGAAAGCAAGTCGTATGCTTGGCTGCATAGCTAGAGGTATAACAAGCAGAAAGAGGGAGATTGTGATCCCTCTGTATAGAGCTCTAGTGAGACCACATCTGGAATACTGTGTTCAATTCTGGAGACCTCACCTGCAAAAGGATATTGCTAAAATAGAACGGGTCCAAAGAAGAGCTACAAAAATGGTGGAAGGTCTAAAGCATAGAACTTATCAAGAAAGACTCAGAGTTCTTAATATGTATAGTCTGGAGGAAAGAAGAGAAAGGGGGGACATGATTGAAACCTTTAAATATGTTAAAGGACTGAATAAAGTTCAGGAGGGAAGGGTTATTAATAAGAAACTGAATACAAGAACAAGGGGGCACACTCTGAGGTTAGTTGGGGGGAAAATCAAGAACAACATTAAAAAATATTATTTCACTGAAAGAGTAGTAGAAGCTTGGAACAAACTTCCAGCAGAGGTGGTTAGTAAATCCACAGTAACTGAATTTAAACATGCCTGGGATAAACATGTATCTATCCTAAGATAACAATAAAGGAATGATAAAAGGGCAGACTAGATGGACCAGGTAGTCTTTTTCTGCCATCAATCTTCTATGTTTTTATGTTTCTACATTTTATGTTCAAATCTTTGGAAACGAACTTAAAGAGAACCTCTCACAACGCTATGCAATCTACCGGTATCATGTTATCGAAGGAGCAGATGGATTTATAGCTTTGTGGGAAAAGATTCAGTATAACATGTAACTTATTGAATTGACTTCTGAAATCCCTGCACGTTCCATGTCTACAAGTCCAAGGGGCAGTCTTAATATTTGTCAGCCTTCCATGTACGAGCATGCATTTAGATAGCGCTCAATCACTACTAGGACTGCCTACTTGACTCCTAAACATGGAAAGAGCATAGATTTCAATCAATTTGCATGTAATACAGAATATTTTCCTACCAAACTATTGTTGGCAGATCTAATTGCATGTTACATGTAAAAAGCTCCTTTTAAAGGGGTATTCCAACCATACAATATGCTACAAGGGTTTGATAATACACAGTCGAGTCACATTATTATGACCACTTCCTACATCGGCAGTGTGTGGCTCATAAAGGTAGTCACGTGTGGTGAGCTGGCTCGGTGGGTATATAAGGTGTGTGATAGGCTGTCTGCGCACATATATCCCTCATTGCTGTTATAGGTAAAATGGGCGATTTATCAGAGTTGCAAAAAGGGATGATTATTGCCTTTTGGGCCATGGGTGCCAGTATTTCTGAAATTGTGCAGTTTGTGAACTGTTCGTGTGCTGCTGCGGTGAAAGTGTATCATGAGTGGAGAAATGGCACCATTGGGTAAAAAAACTACATGGTAACTGCGGAGCACCACGTGCCATTGATGTGAGAGGTGAAGGTCTGCTACTAAGATGTGTAAGGGCGGACCGAAGTGCTACAGTAGAGCAGGTCACCACCAAAATGAACCAGGGGCTATGAGATGTGTGTAAAACAACAGTTCAGCGAGCTCTACTGCGTATGTGGCTTTGAAGCAGAACGATGGTCATTGGACCTCTGGTGATTTGTAAAGGGTTGCCTTTCTACGAAGAGTCACGTTTTCTGCTTCACTCAAAGAATGGTCGTTGGTGTGTCAGGCGAGAAACATCAAAAGACAAACACCCTTCAACCATTGCTGGAAGAAGACAAGCTGGTGGTGGCAGTGTTATGTTCTGGGAATGTTTTTGTAGCATTCTCTGGGCCCACTCATCCATGTGGAAGGCAGTCTCAGCCGATTTGGATATATATCCATCCTTGCAGATCACGTAACCCATACATGCGGATTGTCTTTCCTGTTTTCCAGCAAGACAATGCGACATGTCACATGGCTAGAAATGTCCAACATTGGTTGGAAGAGCATGACTAAGACTTCCAAGTACTACCCTAGCCCTCTAATTTACCAGACTTGAACCTGATGAAGCACCTGTGGGACTACCTTGATTGTTGTGTTTGCAGCTATGGTATGCACTGCAGTCAGCATGGTTCCAGATACCTGTAACAACCTACCAGGACCTTACTGAGTCACTCTCAGCCCATCTAATTGCTGTCTGTGCTGCACACGGCGGTTAATCTGGATATTAGCTGGTGGTCATAATAATGTGACTCGACCGTGAATGTATGTATGAATGTATTACTGCATAACTTGGTGGATGTCTGTAATGGTTGGGCAACAACTGTGGGCTATAATAACATTCATGTTGATTGCTATCCAAATTTCCCAGAAGGAGCTAGGACAAATATCCAGTTTGTAAGCATTTTTTAATCAGAAATTGGAGGTTGTATACCCTAAGAGGAAATAGCACCAATAGATAAATGTGCCAAATCCTGTAATAAAAAGCGTGTCTTCATTATAATTCAAGTTGGCGTAGCAGCAATGTTTCTGTGGTGTGTCTGAATTAATTGGCTGTCATTGTTAGCCATTTTCTGGAACACACACTTGTACTCTTGTTAATTATTCTGCTGAGAACACTTCGCATTAATCCACGGTAAATGGTGTTTTTTGTCCACGGTGAATGGCGCTTTAAGAGGAATTCATGCCTAGTAAATATTTCCCGTCACACAGCAAAGATCTGACACTGAAAAGAGAGTATCCATTCTGATTTCTTTGCCATCTATCTCAGGTTTTGGCTGGGAGACACGGGAAATAAATGATTCCCTTTGTCTGAAGACGTTATCCAGTTCTGCTGGAACCTGCGTAGCTCAGTCCTATTGTGCGTGTCACAATCAATCCTTGTTGTCTTCTGTTTCACAAGGGGTTGACAGATGCAGTAAATAACCAGATCTGGGACCTAGCTGAGAGCATCAGAAAACAATACAGAGGTAAATCTCATCCAAACACCAGAAGAAGCATGGATGAAGAGGTGTCTCTACAGCAAAAATCCAAAAGGCACCACTACCCTTGTGTAGGTTTCCACCATTTCATAGATATATAAAGTGAGACAGAGTGCTCCAGACAATATAGTAGTCTGGCAAACAGGCACACACCAGCAGAGTTGGAAGTTCAGTTGTCCAGGGTTTATTATATACAGTTCAAAACACAACTTCAACAGGCTGACCTCAGGAACAAAAGTCAGAAAGTACTGATTGTCAGGATTAATATTGGACAACTCAGTGGTTTTCACCCAGTTTGCAGGGTTAGTTTACTTTGCACAGTGATGATTTGGAGGCTATGTACACGTTTGGAGGCATTTTATTATGATTTCATTTTACTAATTTTTGGCTAAAAATAAATTGGAGCCGACTATTTTTATGGCTAGAATAGTTGCAAGTCCCTTAATAAATTACTCCCAATGCCTGGGATGGAGTATAGGAGTGACACTCTCAACCAGACTCATCAGTATGGACGCTTTCATGCAGTCAATGTTTACTCAGTGTTTTCATCAGTGATTTCCATCAGTGATTTGGAGCCAAAACCGTGTGAGGGTAAAAAACACAAAACAAGTGCGAATCTTTCCATTCCTTATTGTCCTTCCAGCAGCACAACACAAAGGGTTAATGTCTTGCTCCTCCTGTCTAGGACAGAAGGTAATCATTAGTAAATCAGACTAATTAAGGAGTGCACACCCACTAGTTAGATGTGTTTTTTTTCTTCTGTATAGGACAATGAAGCTCACACATACAGAGGCTCCTGCTGCTGTGAAGGCCAGTATGGTTGTTAAGCCTAATATTATATAACTGGAAGTGGTCTCCAGAGTATCATGTATCATATGAGGTGCTGGAAGAGTTCCATTGTTATATGTACCGTATTTTTCGCTTTATAATACGCACTCGATGATAAGACGCACCCCAGATTTTAGAGTAGGAAAATAAGAAAAAATATTTTTCATCAGACCTCATATCAGACCCCCCATAAATTTCAGGATATCACATCAGACCTCAGATCAGCCCACTCAGCCCCCATCAGACTTCAAATCAGCCCACTCAGCCCCCATATCAGCCCACTCAGCCCCCATATCAGCCCACTGTGCCCCCATATCAGCCCACTCTGCCCCATCAGACCTTCGATCAGCCCACTGTGCCCCCATATCAGCCCACTGTGCCCCTATTAGACCTCAGATCAGCCCACTGTGCCCCCATTAGACCTCAGATCAGCCCACTGTGCCCCCATCAGACCTCAGATCAGCCCATTGTGCCCCCATCAGACCTCAGATCAGCCCACTGTGCCCCCATCAGACCTCATATCAGCCCACTGTGCCCCCATAAGACCTCAGATCAGCCCACTGTGCCCCCATCAGACCTCAGATCAGCCCATTGTGCCCCCATAAGACCTCAGATCAGCCCATTGTGCCCCCATCAGATGCCAGATCAGCCCATTGTGCCCCCATCATACCTCAGATCAGCCCACTTTGCCCCCATCAGACCTCAGATCAGCCCATCAGAATAAAATAAAAACTCTCTTACCTCTCCTGCGCCGCGACTCCGCTTCAGGTCCAGCGGTCCTCTGTCTTCTCTCCTGGTGCTGCACTGTCACCTGACTGTGTGCAGTGTCAGGTCAGAGTGCGCACACTATGTCCTGATGCTGTACGCGGTCAGGACTGTGCAGCGCCGCCAGGAAAAGACAGAGGAGCGCCGGACCCGGAGCAGAGCTGCAGCTCAGGATGGTGAGTATGTTTCCCCGCTCCCAGCACCTAATGCATACTAGTGAGCGCTTCCATAATGGAAGCGCTCACTAGTATTTGCTTTATAAGACGCACTGCCATTTTCCCCCTACTTTTGGGGGTGGGGGGGAAGTGCGTCTTATAAAGCGAAAAATACGGTATGTTATAGAGCTGGAGGTGTGCTCCAGAACTAACTGCATGACATGTCTGACCTAGAATTGTGTCCAGAGTTTTACGCAGGTTATAGAGCTGGAGGTATGCTCCAGAACTAACTGCTTAACATGACTGATCTGGAATAGTGTCC
The DNA here is from genome assembly GCA_900303285.1 of Rhinella marina. Lineage (NCBI taxonomy): Eukaryota > Metazoa > Chordata > Amphibia > Anura > Bufonidae > Rhinella > Rhinella marina. The sequence goes on along the minus strand of ONZH01010099.1, from coordinate 712,850 downwards.
AGAGTTATATGCAGGTTATAGAGTTGGAGGTGTGTTCCAGAACTAACTGCATAACATGACTGATCTGGAAGAGTGTCCAGAGTTATATGCAGGTTATAGAGCTGAAGGTGTGTTCCAGAACTAACTGCTTAACATGAGTGATCTGGAAGAGAGTCCAGAGTTATATGCAGTTTATAGAGTTGGAGGTGTGCTCCAGAACTAAATGCATAACATGACTGATCTGGAAGAGTGTCCAGAGTTATATGTATGTTATAGAGCTGGAGGTGTACTCCAGAATTAACTGCATAACATACTGATCTGAAAGTGGTTTCCAGAGTTTATTTTCCCCATCGGCTGTTCCATGGGATGATTGAACTATTTATCCTGGAGTGTCCTGGTGAGTTTCTCATATGCAGCGGGGGTCCCTGCAAACTGTTAATGTATATTTCAGGGTGTATCCCTGTGAGAAGTGCTGGTTCGGACGTTACAAGCACTGTTATTACTTTCAGGCCTGCAGCAGTGTCTCCATCTCAGGAGCCATTTTGGAGTAGAAGTATACAAGTGTAGCTGAGCTAAACTTGATGGGTAACATGTTAAGTAAAAATGGCACAAGAGGTTAACTAACTCTCTCAATGTATTTCAATAGTTTTTAACAAAGATGTATGAGAACTCTGTGCCATGGGTTATCGGTGTCATTTTTAGTTCTGCTACATCTGTGGCTATGCACAGTGTGAGATCTTACTGCAGCAGCGGAATCACAGCAGCTCTAAGGGTCCTGGAGTGGCTCATATGTAGCTTGTATGTGTGAGCGATATAATGTTACAAGTACAAAACTCTGCAAAGAATCCCATAAATCTAATGTTAGTATGTGCACCAACTGTGGACAATGTAGGAGATGTCTGCACCAACTGTGGACAATGTAGGAGATGTCTGCACCAGTCTCCAGTGCAGACATGGTGCAGAGGTTGTGGAATGGTTTACTTCTCAGCGGTCAGAAGCTTTCATCAGATGCTTTCTGCTCATATATCTACAAGTCCTCGCTTATCTACAACTCCTTTCACCTCATCTCCTGCCTCATCTGGATGTTAACTCTGTCCCTGTGACCTGGAGGATTCTGAAGATCTTTGTTTCATGATGGCACACATTCATTTTCATTCATTATTTAAATCTGTGCTAGCTCACCTTGAAATGTTTGCACCTAGAGAAGATAAGCTCAAAATGGCGGGAAAAAAATATATCAAACTCTAGGATATTTCCTGATGATCCTATATTAAAGGGATGTATGGCAGGAGTGTGGCCCAGTCAGACAGGTAACATTATGTGGGAGCTAGATTTCAGCTGTGTTACAGATCCTACAGTCTCAGCTCTGCAGGGGAACCCCCCTAAGGTAATACCCAAGTGGCCCGTCTGGCTGGGGAGACTTTTTATTGGCAGTTGTTCCCTGTAAGTGAACTTCTAGTTCGGAAGATTGTTTCCTGCTGAAACATAGTCTTTGGCTTCAGTTCCTTAGTGACATAGGGATTGCTTCACCGATAAGTCTCACTTAGTCACTAAGATTGGGGGTCTATTCACAGTACCATATCCGATTTTGTGGACCACAGGTTGCGGATCCATAGGACACGGATGCCGCCATGTGCATTCGGCATTTGCAGTTCAGATCATCCATCCCTATGATGGTAATGCCCGTTTTTGTCCGCAATATGGAAAAGAGTGGGACAATTTCTTTCTCCCGTGGAATGAGGTGCAGATGCAGACAACATCTGTGTCCTTCTGTGTCTCTCAGTTCTATTTAATAATGGGTCCACATTAGATCTGCAAATTGCGTGACATGTCGTACTGAAAAAATACTTTCGTGTGAATGGGCCCTGAATGTGCCTCCTACTTCATGTGGTCCCCATAGACACTCTGTGCAGAGGGACATTCTGTTAGCGCCATTTGTCCCTCACCAAATTAATTCTATTTTCAATCGTTGTTACAGAGGGGTCTCCTTTCCACAATAATCTTCTAGGTCTAGTATCATTCTTGTCATTTTCATTCCAAAGATCACCTAAGAGGGGCCCTGAAGGGATGGATAGGAAGAGTATTTCTAAGTTTCAGGCTCTCCAAGCACTAGAAAGTAGAATTTGGAACAGGGAAACATCAAATTTAGTACTCCAGGTCTTCAGTGGGAGCAAGATTACAAAACCTTTTCTCAAATTGTGCAAGGATTACGTCAGACTCCTGGATAGAATCTCCCTCAAGTTAAGAAATTGCCCCCAAGGCAAATAAGTCAACCCTTCACAAAGACTCATATGGTAGTTGTCTCAGGACTTAATAGGAAAATCTTGACCTCTTTCCCAGGAAATTTCCGGGTCTTTTCAAGAGTGTATGCACTGCCAAAGCCACAGGTAAGATGGAGGTTAGATCTGACGTGTCTAATCAAATACCTTCTCGGAAGAATTTAATGATGTGAATTGCTGTTTTGTTATTAATATGCACCAGCAGGACGATTTTATGGTCAAGATCTCATATATACTTATATGCACGTTACTGCCCACCCAGGTTGGCCATCACTCACCAGGGTTTCTCATCTTCAATTCACTGGCCTTTGGTTTATCATCATCGCCTGGTGTTCTTACTAAGTTGTGGCACTAACTCAGCCCTTAGCTTCCAGGTAGACTCTAGAAACTGGTTGCTTAATCTCTCACAGCTGATCCAGAAATCAAGGTGAATGTGATATCTAAGGTCCCTTCACCAAGTGCCAGTGGAGTAACTAGGAATAACTTGGCCCCACAGCAAATATTTGAATAGGGCTCCCCCCAGCATCTTTGGTGCAAGCCCCGCCCCTACTCCTGTGCAACCGCCACTCCTGTCACTAGCCAAGATTGCTATCAGAGCAGGCCAGGCAGCCTCTCTGTCTGCAAATATATACTTTCCTGACCTCTTCAATAGAAGCTCTAACGTGGGCATTAGTCTACATTGCAAATCAGCTTTGTTTCTGGAGAAACCAATGTTTATCAAGTCTGGTTCATCTTGTGGTAATCAAGCCAGAAACTTAATAATACTGCTTTACAAGTCCCTTTGTGTTGTGCTGCCTGAAGGACGATAAGGAATGTGTCACGATACGGGGAGTAGTGAGCCCTAACTTGAGCCCCAACCTCTGTCCCTGCCTACTTACACGGCCTGTCCTATGTAACGGCGCATAACTGGGCGACAATCCCTAGCCTGAATAAGTGCTGGGGCGTAAAGGAAAGGGGAACAAGAGGAAAATACAACAAACAAAGACAGAACACAAACACAATATCGGAGGGTCAGCAAGCCAAAAGTCGTACCAGGAAGTCACGTCAAAACCAGGGGAGAGAGCAAAAGCAAGGTCAAAAATACACAGCCGAAGTCCAAAACACAGTAGTCACAATGAGGATTAGCAAGCACTAGCACTGGAGGTATAGACCAATCTCAGGCAACCTGTGGCTGGCAGGCTGCCTGTTTAAATAGGGCTCCAAGTAGGTCATGTGATGAGGCGGCGTCACATGACCTAACTTCAAAAGTGAAACAGGAAGTGCTGGCTTCTTTGCCAGTACTCAGAGGTAGGTCACGTGACGTGGCCAGTGTCACGTGACCTATAGCACACATATTCATAGCTGAAGCTCCTCCTGCCTGTCGTCAAGGAGATGGGGAGGACGCCGGCCGCGCAGAGACTGAATGCGCACCCTGTTCTCCCCGCCCCTGTTGTCATGGAGACGGGGTCGCACATCTCGTTCTCGCCTAAAAACAGGTGAGCTTGATAAATGTGTCCCATTGTCCCTGTATCTGGTTTATCTTTCGAAATAATCACGTGTTAAAGGAGTTATCTGACCCTTATAATGCTCTTTCTAATGCTCCTGTCGCGTGGATCAATAGCAGGTCGTGACGGGGACAAGCCTTCCTAGCATCACCCGCGATCCTAGGGAGATGCAGCGGCAGCCGTGCGGGCATCAGAAGTGACGCAGGTGCTGGGGAGCAAGGTAAGTACAACCTGTGTGAGGGGCCCGGGTATTAAAAGGGGGCATTATACGGTTTGCATAACTCGTTTAATTTTGGTCGAGATTGGTGTAATGTAACAGGCATTGCAGGGTATCTACCCAATATGACTGGATGGTCTGATGCTACCAATGAGCCGGGGGTTCATGTACATAGCTAGGAATCTCTATTGATTGCATGATTATCTATACTCTGCCTGCTTTTATAAGCTGCTGGTGCTGAGGTCCGTTGTGTCCTCTGCTGTTCACATGTGCATAATTACAGCAGGCGCCAGGCAGGTTAAAGCAGCCGTAACCACAGCAGATGCAAACTGTCGTTTCATGCTCTCTAATCCATTTGTGACACTGGTAATTGCAAATAGGTTTGGTGTGAATGAGGTAAAGAATCAGTTCCAGGCTGATGGGAACAGGCGGCTGCAGAACGGGAATATGCTTCTGTCTCTTGGCACAGAAAGACACTCCAATCTCTTTACAATGACAGACTCTGCTAGAAGTTTTCTTCCCTTTAAACTTCTTTAAAGAACGGCATTTTATTGTGTCAGCTGTTACCATGGAAACAAGAATCTCTCTTCACATTTTTTTATATGACCCTCGTATAAAGTGTTATCAAATTCTATCTGATCAGAAGGTAAACAGAAGAGGAAGAAATTCCTTCATCTGCCGGTTCTGAAGCAGTACAATAGTGTTGTCTGCATACATGACTCTAACAGGTCACATTCACACAGGAGTGCACACAGGAGTAGTGGTGCACCTTGCATGGATGCAGACCAGGTCACTGCTATGGGGTCTGTGGTAAAGGGGACTGGCGCTGAACTCCTTTTTCCAATGTGAAATCACTGCATTTTCATGCACCCACCTCTAGGGGAGCTCAGTGCAAACAGATAATTACAGCTTCCATTTCAGTCAATTGTAAATGCATAAATTCCTATGCACTGAGCTCCCCCAAGTGGTGGCTGGGGGCAGCCAGCTTTGTAAAAGAAGAGAAGCAGGAGATTTATCAAGGTAGTTATGCCAGTTGTCCGGTGTGAATACATTGATAATTATGGTAATTAGAATGAGTGCCTTATTTATGAAGCACCTGTTCCACTTTACTGACATACTGTAGAAGTCAAATAAATTGGTTAATAATTTTTTAAATTAAATTTTCATCTACTTAATAAAAAAAAAACCATAAAATCAGAAATTGGAGTCATTGCTCTTTGCATCCTGCATTGTCTGGGAATGCTTGACACATGCGTACTGGGAAACTGGATGGGTTAGGGGGACCCCTGCCAAATTTTTCTATAGGGCCCTATGAAATCTGACAAAAAACCTTTAAAATTTCATGATATAGATGTTATCATATACAGTCATGGCCAAAAGTTTTGAGAATGACACAAATATTATATTTTCACATGATCTGCTGCCCTCTGGTTTTTATGTGTGTTTGTCAAAAGTTTTTATCACATACAGAAATATAATTGCAATCATATTATGAGTAACAAAAGCTTATATTGACAGTTAGAATGAGTTAATGCAGCAAGTCAATATTTGCAGTGTTGACCCTTCTTCTTCAGGACCTCTGCAATTCTCCCTGGCATGCTCTCAATCAACTTCTGGACCAACTTCTTGCACAATCAATGCTTGCATTTTGTCAGAATTTGTAGGTTTTTGTTTGTCTACCCGTCTCTTGATGATTGACCACAAGTTCTCATTTAAGATCTGGGGAGTTTCCAGGCCATGGACCCAAAATCTCTATGTTTTGTTCCCTGAGCCATTTAGTTATCACCTTTGCTTTATGGCAAGGTGCTCCCTCATGCGTGCTCCATCATGCTGGAAAAGGCATTGTTGCTCTTGGACGGTTGGGAGAAGTTGCTCTCGGAGGACATTCTGGTACCATTCTTTATTCATGGCTGTGTTTTTAGGCAAGACTGTGAGAGAGCCGATTCCCTTGGCTGAGAAGCAACCCCACACATGAATGGTTTCAGGATGCTTTACAGTTGGCATGAGACAAGACTGGTGGTAGCGCTCACCTTGTCTTCTCCGAATAAGCTATTTTCCAGATGTCCCAAACAATCGAAAAGGGGATTCATCAGAGAAAATGACTTTACCCCAGTCCTCAGCAGTCCACTCCCTGTACCTTTTGCAGAATATCAGTCTGTCCCTGATGTTTTTTCTGGAGAGAAGTGGCTTCTTTGCTGCCCTCCTTGAGACCAGGCCTTGCTCCAAGAGTCTCCGCCTCACAGTGCGTGCAGATGCACTCACACCTGCCTGCTGCCATTCCTGAGCAAGCTCTGCACTGCTGGTAGCCCGATCCCGCAGCTGAAGCACTTTTAAGAGACGGTCCTGGCGCTTGCTGGTCTTTCTTGGGCGCCCTGGAGCCTTTTTGGCAACAATGGAACCTCTCTCCTTGAAGTTCTTGATCATGCGATAGATTGTTGACTGAGGTGCAATCTTTCTAGCTGCGATACTCTTCCCTGTTAGGCCATTTTTGTGCAGTGCAATGATGACTGCACGTGTTTCTTTAGAGATAACCATGGTTAACAGAAGAGAAACAATGATGCCAAGCACCAGCCTCCTTTTAAAGTGTCCACTGGTGTCATTCTTACTTAATCATGACAGATTGATCTCCAGCCCTGTCCTCATCAACACCCACACCTGTGTTAATGGAGCAATCACTGAAACAATGTTAGCTGGTCCTTTTAAGGCAGGGCTGCAATGATGTTGAAATGTGTTTTGGGGGATAAAGTTCATTTTCTAGGCAAATGTTGACTTTGCAAGTAATTGCTGTTAAGCTGATCACTCTTTATAACATTCTGGAGTATATGCAAATTGCCATTATAAAAACTGAAGCAGTAGACTTTGTAAAAATTAATATTTGTATCATTCTCAAAACTTTTGGCAATGACTGTAGATATCAAGAAAAAAATGCTGAATAAATTATATTTGGTGTATTTGGTTGTCCCAGTGTTAGTATTTGATGGCCCATTCAGTTACATTTGCAGTAATCATCTGCAGGGAAAGCCAAAGGAAATGTACTGCTGATTATAGAAACTACGGCACATGCCTGGGATAACAGGGCCAGCCAAGAGGACAATAAGGATGCCTGCCCTGTCAGTCAAGGAGAAGGGGTATGGGAAATGCTGGAAAACAGAGGAGAAGAGGTACCCCAAGCGGGTAGGCTCTGCCCTTCAGTGCACTGAAGACCTAATTTGCATGAGGTACATCTAGCCTTTCTGCATCTAGATTTTTTGCTGCCTGAGGTGAAAACTGAAACACTCCCCCCCATACCAATTTCGTAACCTAACCCCTTTGTCACAATGAAAGAGCTTATTGCCCATGTCCCTTCTGCTGCCCATTTCCCCCCTTTCCCCTTCCTGGTGCTGCCTGAAGCGATCGCCTCACCTGGCCTCATTAGTGGTGCACCCCTGCATATGGAATAAAAACTCTTTCTTCTGGAATGGTGCAACATATTTTGACCATACAGGTATTGTTTTAACCAACAGGAACAACCTTATCAGGTAGTATGCATGTTTGATGGGGTCGATCCTGCTGGCAGGTCCTCTTTAAGCTTTATTCATATATTGTGCTGCTCAGAGCATGTCTCCAGTCTGCATGTGGGTTACATGCAGCTCAGTCGTCCAATATTTTTGCAGTGAAGAGTAAGTTCTAGAGATTTCTTCATATATCCTTTGGAGCAGCTTGTAGTCTCTTTTCCTTCTGTATAACTGATTGCCACTATATGCTCTCTTACAAAGCACAGCAAGCATTAGTAGAAATCATGAATAGCTACATCAGTGAGTGGATTCTGCTTCTATGTTCTCCATTTGTTTGAACTATTCACTATTCACAGTCATTGCAGAATTGTGTACACGCTGCACAGTTTTAAACCAATGAAACTATGCAAATCAAATTCTTTTCATTTAGGATCTGTATTAGCTCGGTGTGAGTCCAGCTGTGATGAAACCATTTCAGAAGGAACACTGTCGTTGCTATGCTCGCTTTCTTTTTTTCCTATGTATATTATTTTCAAACATTTGGATAAATACGGATCTAATGATAATTTTTAAGATGATACAATGTATGTAATTAGAAGATATGTTAATGGAGTTGTCTGGTTTAGAAAATCCATTTTTAAATACAACGTTAAGGAATTTTGAGTTAAAGGGGTTGTCCGCTTTTTTAATATTGATGACCCTCAGGATAAGTCATCAATATCAGATCAGCGGGGGCCGATCAGCTGTTTGATGATAATGCAATGCACGTAGGAGCGCTGCGATCTCTTCAAACAGTGGATCGGCCCCCACCAATCTGATACTGATGACTTATCCTGAGGAGAGGTCATCAATATTACAAAAGCAGACAGCCCCTTTTAATGGTGCTAGAGAAGAAAGTGATCACAAAGAACATTCCTCTCTGAGGAGGACCCAACACATTTGTATTAGATAGCCCATTCATTTCCATGGGAATTCTTTAATGCTTCATTTGCCCTGTGGAGGCACTGCTGAGAAACAGAGCACCTTTGGTAAGGATAGGGTGAGAATGGAGTAATGATCAGAAGGACACACTCAGCTTCAGCTTACTAATAATGGCAGCACAGTAGAACAGCATCCATGGGGCACAAAACAGCCTTTTTGTTGAGATCTATAGTTCTTGAAAGTTACTAAACTATAACATAGGTGTACACAATCCAACTTATATATAGGTTATGGTGGCAACTGAGCCTGTGGTGGCTCTCCTCCTCTCTTTAACAGTATGTATACCTTCTCTAATACAGGGGTACCTCTTGACATATCCTGCACAGCCCCTTCACAGGCGTATACTTTCTTATGACTCTGATAGAAAGACTCCCTGGCAATGAGTGATATACTGCTAAGGAAGATCATGCAGCTGCTATGGGGCCCTAGGGGGCTGAACTTATTCTGTTTGTGACATAGATTTGCTGCATTTTCTAGCAGCCACCACAAGGGGGAGCTCAGATTATTTGCAGTTTCTATTGCATTCAGTGGCAACTGTATAAAATACCATGCTCTGAGCTCCCCCTAGTGAGGGCTTCGGTGCACCGAGTTGCGTGGCCAGCACTGGAAAGCTGAGAGAGTAAGATGCATAAAGACAGGTATAGTTTTAGTCAGCAGGATCTATCCTAACATGAAGCATACGTGATTTCATTGGGTTGATCCTGCTGACTAGTGACTAGTGCTCATTAATAAGAAATCTGGGGAATCACCCTTTGCATTTTGCATTGCCTGGGAGTGTTTGATGTACATGTACTGGGAAACTTGGAGGATCAGGGTTTGCTATGGGGCACAGTGTATGCCCCTGCTGGCAACTTCACTTGTTGCTCTGACACTTTCTCAATCTTTGTTTGTGGGGCGACCCTGTCTCCACCTGCAGCCAGTAACAAGGAGAGCCACCAGAATCCATAGAATAAGATAATGAACAGTAGTAGAAATATTAAAACTATAAAAGATCTGAACCATGTATCACTGTCTGATAACTACAGTAAAAATACCCTGGAATCAGACCTGTGGGTAGCTGGAAAGCAAGCACTTAATATGTAGGCAATTCACGTTGAAGGTGAGTCTTTTAAAGAGGACCTGTCACCACAAAATGCAGTGCAATCTACAGGCAGCATGTTGTAGAGCAGGAGGAGCTGAGCAGATTGATATATAGTTTTGTATGAATAGAATCAGCTATTTCTGTATACACACTTAGGCCTCATGCACACGACCGTTGTTTTGGTCCGCATCTGAGCCGTATTTTTTGTGGCTCAGTTGAGGACACATTTACTTTAATGGGGCCGTAAAAGATGCAGACAGCACTCTGTGTTTTGTCTGCATCCGTGGCTCTGTTCCGCAGCCCTGCAAAAAAAACAAACATATTCTATATTTGTCCATTTTGTGGACAAGAATAGGCATTTCTATAATAGGGCACAATGTTTCGTTCCACAAAATGCAGAACGTACACGGCTGGTATCCATGTGTTGTGGATCTGCAATTTGCGGACCACAAAACACGATACAGTCATGTGCATGAGACCTTAAGGCACATTTATACATGCTGAGTGAACAGGCAATTACCGGGAAGGGACAGTTCCCTCCTAATAACTGCCTGCATACTGTTTCATTGTTTCTGGGCGGCAGATTGCTGTTTAGACAGTACTTTCTGCTGCCCAGAAATGATTAGGTGTCCACATAAATAATGATTTTACAGGATGAACATACATTTTGCTCATTCATTGGGTGATCTGCGACACCTTTACACAGGCCTAATATAGGTGTATTTCTGTTTAATAAATGACCCCTATATATCTATCTGCTCAGCTAGTCCCGCTCTATAACCTGCTGCCTGCAGATCACATTGCATTTTGTGGTGACAGGTCCTCTTTAAATAATATTTTTTAGCTTTAGTTTCACTGAATAATAGGACAAGGAGAGAACTTTATTTGTCGTGCTAAATACCAGCTAATGATATGTTTATTAGTGTAGACAGCAAAAGCAATTTCAGAGAGTCAGTTGCCCTATACAAGATTTATCAGTATGCTAAAAAGAACAAGTCCACTTCCCTGCATGAATTTCATAGGGGAGGAAAATGTAATAGATTCTCTTTCACCAGGGCTGATTTTTTTTTTTTTACCGTAACCTATTTAAATCAGCCAAGGATAATGAAGTTAGTGGGGCACTAGATAATATGACGCAATTCACAAGAGAATAATGCTTGAGGAATTGGGTTTTATTCGTATGGAACAGTGGGAGACGCTCTGAATACCTGCATAGACCTATCCTTAGATAACCTGAATGCTGAGACGATAATAATCTCAGGCTGTCTTCCCGGCTCCAAACATCCCATCGACTTCACCATATCACAGTACAGCACCTTGCACAGTAAGACCAAGATCTTATACATCTGGCACTTCTGCCCAGCAGCTGCGTAGGCGGATATAATGAAGACTATTCTATGAAGGTGGAAGGACATTAGCTAATCTTTCTCCTAACAAGTGCTTGTGTCTGCACCGTCATCGCCTGCCCAGTCATCAATAAACCTGTGGGGGGACAGTGCGTCCATTGTCTAGCCCATTGAGTATATTATAATACGTGTTACAGGAACATTTCTGTAAAAGGTTAAGTAGATATATTCATCAAGCACTTCAATATCCCAAGCCAGACAGTTCAGTCGGAATATCCAACCGAAAATCAATTTAAAAAAATAGATAAGCATGCACATACGGTATATATAGTGAGATTTGCTGTGTACATAAAATTATGAACGTCAGTCATCATGCCAGGTAAGAGGCTTGGCAGCATCCTTACCTATGTTTCCATCTATTGACAGGCTCCAGTAAGTCACAATATGTAAAAAAAATTGCCTACAAGAATCATATTGAAAAATGTCATAGATACAATAGAAGTCCATAAAGTTATGAACATTATTATGCATTAAAGGGGTATTCCGGTTATAACAAGTCATGGCATAACAATCAGGTGAGGGTCCTACCGATCACAGGAACAGGGGCCCTGTACCCTGTGGAACCCCCTGAAATGGACGGAGTGGCTGGTCAGACTATCTCCAGGGCTCCCATAGAAATTAATAAAGTGGCGAAGCGCATTTCCGACCAGCCGCTTCGTCGATTTCAGGGGGGCTCCACAGTACGGGGCCCCCATTTTTGAGATCAGTGGGAATTCCAGTGGTAGGACCCTAACCAATCTGATAGTTATCCTCTATTCTGTGCATAGGGGATAATTATTGTTATAACCAGAATACCCCTGTAAAGAGGTTTTGCGGGTTCACAATATTCATGGCCAATCCACCGCTGGGACCCGCACCTATATCGAGAACGGGGCCCCCAAAAGTCAAGGAGGGCGCACCGCGCATGCGCGGCCGCCCTCCATATGGGGCCGGCGAAAATTTCCGTTGGCTCCATAGAAATGAATGGGAGCGCACCGTGCATGCGCGGCCCAGCTCCCATTCATTTATATAGAGCCCCATACAAATGAATGGAGGGCGGCCGCCCATGCGCGGTGTGCCCTCCTTGACTTTCGGGGCCGCGTTCTCGATATAGGTGCGGGTCCCATAGGACAATGGGGGCATATCCTAGCAATATGCCCCCATTGTCCGAGATGGGAATAACCCTTTAAACTGAACACCAACTACTAAGAATCATCTGCACAGGGTATGAAGGGTAAGCCTAGCCCCCTTCAAACAGCTGATTGGTGGGGGTGCAAAGTGTGGTCACTGATATTGTGATCTCAGAAAACCCCTTTAAATAATAACCACTTCTCGTGCCCTTCCCATCAATTGATGTGATAGATACAGTACAAATTATTCTTCTATACACCAAGAAACTTATGGTCGTATTATTTGAGTAGGCTTGGACTGGCCCAGCAAAGTACCAGTCTTCTGGTGGACCCAGATTGACACAGTAATGGACCCCAAAGGTCCTACAGAAGACCGTACTGGGTACTGACTTTGGAGACAAAGTTGATTCACAAATACCTTATTAGATCTGATGTATGATACTGTATGTCCAGTGTACACAATTACATAACATAATAACCTTTATAATAGTTCTTATGATCCCAAGGAACCACAGCCCAGCACTGCATTTCAGCACGCTATGGCACTTTTATTTGATCCTGTCACCAACGTGGCTTTTGCTAGAAATATACGTGGTGTTACTTTAATATATGACTGCTGGGATCTAGAAGGGAAGCTCTGTTCAAACTGTATACTCTCAATGTTCTGCACCACTGGCAAATTCTCAGCAGGACGCACATTTTTATAAAACTTGGTGACCTTCTTCTGGCTAATGAGCTGTGACTTCTCCTTCTGGGAGAATATATATGGTGTTGCAGCTTCAGAAAATAGTGAGTCAGAATAGTCAGAAACACTGACATGTTTATAGTTTGATTGTATGATAACAAATGGTGAGTTGGATAGCAAGATATGGGGTTATGTTGTATTAAAGAAGGTTTCCAGTCCTTAGTAATTGTAATTATTGACCTATCCTGATGATAAGTCATCAATATCAGAGAGATGGGAGTCCAAAACCCAGCACTCCCACCAAACAGCTGTTTTTGAGCCAGAAACTAAACTGTGGATGGAGCTAGAAGTAGAAGTATCTGTCCACTCTGTGGCTGTGCTGGAGTACTGCAGCTCAGTTCCCATATAAGTCACCGCTATAGTCACCACTATATAACCATATACATCGCTTACATGGCTCTGTTGCTCTTTAATGTCAGTATCCCTTTTGGCCTCGGGCTGAGAAGGCTATTGTCAGTTTCACTGGTGGTCTAGAGAAAGGGCATATTTTGCATACCTGATGCCCAGTGTGTTACTCACCCATCCAACTTCCAGCATTTTCCCTGTAGCAGGAAAGCTGATATGTGAATGGACAGACATCCCCTCTCTCACAGACTGCTCTACATATCCCTTCCATTACACAGACCTCTCCATGCTCCTTCTCTCACAAGCCTCCCTGTGTTATAGACTGCTCCCCATGCCCACCTCTCTCACAAACTTCTCCTCATGTCCTCTTCTCACTCATAAACTGCTCACATGGACCTCTCTTACACAGACTAGTCCCTGTGACACAGAGGTGTAGCTAGAGGTTCAGCACAGGGGGGGCGAAACATACTTGAGTGGGCCCCCCACTTATTGGCTTCCCAAACGCACGTTTCCAACTTCACAGGCACATACTACTAGTTGTGGTTATAATATTGTATTAGAAAGATGACTGTATAAACTGCAAGATCGTCTATGCTGCTAAGTACAGTACAATAGACTTTCTACATACCCTAGTCTAAATACTCTACCACATAATGCAGTAAAATATAGGATTAATAGGAGTAAAAAACAAGGGGACTCCTATGTTAAAGGAAACGTGTCCCCAGTTTTTACATCACTCCCCTGCCCCCATCAGACCTCAGATCAGCTTAATGTGCCCCCATCAGACCTTAGATCAGCGTATTGTGCCCCATCAGACCTCAGATCAGCGTATTGTGCCCCATCAGACCTCAGATCAGCGTATTGTGCCCCCATAAGACCTCAGATCAGCTTAATGAGCCTCCCATCAGACCTCAGATCAGCAGAATGTGCCCCCATCAGACCTCAGATCAGCATACTGTGCCCCCATCAGACCTCAGATCAGCATACTGTGTCCCCATCAGACCTCAGATCAGCGTATTGTGCCCCATCAGACCTCAGATCAGCATATTGTGCTCCCATCAGACCTCACATCAGCAGAATGTGCCCCCATCAGACCTCACATCAGCGTATTGTGCCCCCATCAGACCTCAGATCAGCGTAATGTGTCCCCATCAGACCTCAGATCAGTGTATTGTGCCCCATCAGACCTCAGATCAGCATATTGTGCCCCCATCAGACCTCAGATCAGCAGAATGTGCCCCCATCAGACCTCAGATCAGCGTATTGTGCCCCCATCAGACCTCAGATCAGCGTATTGTGCCCCATCAGACCTCAGATCAGCGTATTGTGCCCCCATCAGACCTCAGATTAGCATATTGTGCCCCATCAGACCTCAGATCAGCCTACTGTGCCCCCATCAGACCTCACATTAGCCTACTGAGTCCCCATCAGACCTCAGATCAGCGTATTGTGCCCCATCAGACCTCACATCAGCCTACTGTGCCCCCATCAGACCTCACATCAGCCTACTGTGCCCCGATCAGACCTCAGATCAGCGTATTGTGCCCCCATCAGACCTCAGATCAGCCTACTGTGCCCCCATCAGACCTCAGATCAGCGTATTGTGCCCCCATCAGACCTCAGATCAGCTTAATGTGCCCCCATCAGACCTCAGATCAGCGTACTGTGCCCCCATCAGACCTCAGATCAGCGTACTGTGCCCCCATCAGACCTCAGATCAGCGTACTGTGCCCCCATCAGACCTCAGATCAGCGTATTGTGCCCCCATCAGACCTCAGATCAGCATATTGTGCCCCATCAAACCTCAGATCTGCATATTGTGCCCCCATCAGACCTCAGATCAGCGTATTGTGCCCCCATCAGACCTCAGATCAGCATATTGTGCCCCATCAAACCTCAGATCTGCATATTGTGCCCCCATCAGACCTCAGATCAGCGTATTGTGCCCCATCAAACCTCAGATCTGCATATTGTGCCCCCATCAGACCTCAGATCAGCATATTGTGCCCCCATCAGACCTCAGATCAGCTTAATGTGCCCCCATCAGACCTCAGATCAGTGTATTGTGCCCCATCAAACCTCAGATCTGCCTATTGTGCCCCCATCAGACCTCAGATCATCGAATTGTGCCCCCATCAGACCTCAGATCAGCTTAATGTGCCCCCATCAGACCTCAGATCAGCGTATTGTGCCCCATCAAACCTCAGATCTGCATATTGTGCCCCCCATCAGACCTCAGATCTGCCTATTGTGCCCCCATCAGACCTCAGATCATCGAATTGTGCCCCCATCAGACCTCAGATCAGCTTAATGTGCCCCCATCAGACCTCAGATCAGCGTATTGTGCCCCATCAAACCTCAGATCTGCATATTGTGCCCCCCATCAGACCTCAGATCAGCATATTGTGCCCCCATCAGACCTCAGATCAGCCCACCCAGCCACATAAGATAAAAATAAAAAACCTTTCTTACCTGTTCTGCGCTGCGGCTGCCCTCCGGTCCGCGCTCCGCTCTCTTCCCTGGCCCGCGCACACTATGACCTGACGCTGCGTGCAGCGTCAGGTCATAGTGCGCGCCGTCAGGGAAGAGAGCAGAGCGCGGACCGGAGGGCAGCCGCAGCGCAGAACAGGTAAGTAAGATTTTTTATTTTTATGGGCCCCCTTGAGTCACTGGGCCCGGAGCCGTCGCCCCCCCTGCCCCCCCCGGTAGCTACGCCACTGCTGTGACACCTTCTGTGACACAGACTGCTTTTCATGGTCCCTCCTTTCACAGGTTACTTCCTATGGTCTCCCTTCTACATATACAGCTGCTTTTGCCCCCCTCCACACAGACTGCTTCTTGCACTGATCATAGAGATGAGCGCAGGGCTGTCATAGAAAGGACTGTGCAGTTGGAACTATATGGCTGCACGGTTCTTTCTATGATAGGGCAGAGCAATTCAAGAGGGCTGTGCCTGATCACTCCCTGAACATGAGCACTCCCTGAACATGGTAAGTTTCTATGCTGCACAGCCATGCTGCCATGCAGCTTTAATTGAACTGTAGTAGAGACCTAATAAATAATGCTGTGTCTTTAACTTAACCCCTTAGGCCCCTTCACACGAGCGTGACGGATTAGGTCCGGATGTGTTCAGGGTGCGTTCAGGAAAACTTGCACCATTTTTTCACTGAAGCTCCATTTACTTCTATGGGACCAGGGCTGCATGAAAAACACAAAATATAGAACATGCTCCGTTTTTCACGCAACGCAGAACTGATGCGTGAAAAAAACGCTCATATACACAGGCCCATTGAAATGAATGGGTCAGGATTCAGTGCGGGTGCTATGCGTTCACATCACGCATTGAACCCATGCGGAAAACTCGCTCGTGTGAAAGGGGCCTTACATCGATCCCCAAAATAAAGCTGGCATGCTAGATAATCGCTGTTTCAACCAATCCTGCATGTTAATTTCCATGGGTAGGGAGGAACAAGCCACTACTAGATACTTCTTATTTAGGGAGGAACCAAACAGGCTTGTTGAAGTCAATCATGCCCCATTTGTCATTCCCTTCCCATCAGCTGACTTTTGCACTATGTATATGACCAGCCAAAAACATAACCAGGAGGAAGTGGACATCTGATTTCTCAGATAAATTTCTGCTTTTTGTTTAAGGATGCATTTCCATGTTCCTTCATGCACATGAGTTTTAATTTAAACATCATGTCGCAACCTGAAATAGCCTTACTAATAGAGATGAGCGAATGTGCTCGCTACGAGCACTGTAGCACTCATCTCCACTGCGAAAGAATGCCCGCAGGCATTGCGGATCCGTCCTCACCCGACTGAAAGTCAATGGGGATGGATCGGTTTGGTATGACACTCATACCAAACGGATCCGTCCCAACTGACTTTAAGTCGGGTGAGGAGGATGGATCCGTTTGGTATGAGTGTCATAACAAACCGATCCGTCCCCATTCACTTACATGCAGTTGAGGACGGATCCGCAATGCCTGCGGGCATTGCGCAGAGGAGCCGAGCGCTACAGTGTCGTAACAAGCATTGCTCGCTCATCTCTACTTACTAAGGCCTTAGGTTCATTACTAGTGCTGAATACATTGTGTTTTTAAGGAAAAAAAGGAAGCAATGAATGGGAACAGACTTCTAAAATGCAACTGAGTGAAGAAAAAAAGTAAAAAAGGAATAGATTAAATGACTCCTTTAAATAAATGTAATTAATTTCATTTCTCAGAGCCAGCGGGCCTTGGTTCAGCAGTAACCCGATCAGAAGCTTCACACAGTCCTGCCGGTTATCTAATTATCCTGGAGGATACTGGCTTCTCTGCCTGAAATATAAGCCATTGTAGCTGCTGATAAAGGATAAGAGGTCCTGTTTGTTCAGAGTTATGGAGGAGTGCTCATTAACCTCTTAACTGCTGTATGACCGCTGCAGCACAAGATGATTGCATGCACCAGTATTTTTGGCAGTTTTTTTTATTAATGCTATTCGTCTGTAGATGATAACTGTCTTGTTCAAAGAATATTTTGATGTCAGGCTTTTGAGGACAATTCTTTTTCTGTAGGTCAAGGAGTTCTACTTTGAAATGGTTATTTTTTTATAAAAAGGAGAATGTAGAATTAATACATATCAGGGCAATTAGAAAGGGCAAGCGGATAAGGAACATCAGCTATGGCAGTCCATACTCATGAGTTACCCCTCAGCAGAACACTCATTCGACATACAACCCTCCCATTCACTTGCAGGCCTAGCTCATCCGATCTTACATAAATGCATAGGAAGTTCACATTTTATGTATGAATGGATTCTTTTGAAAACGGAATTCTTTTAAAATTATTGACTATTTCTTATATATTGTTTAGATCTTCAATCTCATGGCATAAAGTACAATGATGTGACTTGCACCTTAGTTATGCCAAATTCTACAAGGTTTTTGATGTTTCCTTGCTGAGAACAGGACTCTAAAGGCTGTTCAATGTATGTTGGGGTACTACAGTATGTAGTTATAGATAGACCATCTTTGTAATAACTATGAAAGCAAAGACTAATAGAAAAATCATAAGACAATGCTTGGTAAATTGCAATATAGACAAAATTAAAGATAGTGAAAGAATTCCTAATATATTTGTGTAAAAGGTAATTTCTTCATATATGACCAAAATATGTGGACATTACTACAATATGAGCTTGCTGGACATCCCATCCTAAAACTATGAGCATTAATAATGGCTTGTCTCCTTATCTGCAGTTTTAGCAGCCTCTAGATTTTGGGGTGTCTTTGTGGGAATTTGCACCCATTCAGCCATTCATCTGGCTCGTAGTTAGCATTCTAACTCATCACTGCAGATGATGCTAGGGCTACCGTATTATGTAGAACACAAGTATTAAAACTAATGTTGAGCACAACGAGCTTCAGATGCTTCATCCGAAGTTGCTTCATTCAAAACTTCGGAATAATATTGTACAGAGATCTGTCTCTATACAGTATTAGAATGTATGGCCTCCGATGACCCGAAATTATTCATGAAGTCGCGTCTGACGTAGGTGAATAACTTCGTTAGTTGATTTTTAAAGTGGAAAACTGAGTACTAGTCGGTACTATCGTTGACCCCATCTACTTGTATTGACACATGTTCTGTTGATTTTTAAAGTGGAAAACTGAGTACTAGTCGGTACCATCGTTGACCCCATCTACTTGTATTGACACACGTTCTGTCAAGCTGGACTCTACTACAACATGGGAGCCACTTTAACATCTCAGTCTGCCCCTGGTAATTCTAATCAAACTGTAGTGAAATACTGATTTCCTATCAGCAGTAGAACATCCTAGTCATTACAGTTTTTACTCTTATCACTGTTTTCTAATAAACACCATAGAACACAGAATATATTTATATGATTTAATGTCCTAAATTTCACTAATATCCAATATTTAGTATATTTATTTTGGAGTTGGAGGCAGTCATTTCGACTGGCTTTGACTCCACCCCAAACCAACTCCGATTCCAGCTCCACTAGTTGTTTTACGCTTGTTCCCGACAATCTAGCCGTCTAAAGATGTAGCTGATCCCCTGATGAATGTGCGAAACAATCATTCATTGGCTGAAAACAGTTGTTCATGCAGGCACCTAAATTATCATTGGGCAGCAGAAATGCTGCCCAGAGATAGTGCCGGGTTGAGGACGAGAGATTGCAATAGAGATCCCTCGTCCTCATACTGTAGAGGTGATCACTGCATGTTAATGCAGCGCTTCACCGCCACTTAATGGGCAACCATCTGCTGCTCGTTGGCCTGTCTAAAAAAGTCGGCCTGACTTCAGGCAAAACCGAAGTCAGGAAACAAGTTGAGGTCAGGGTAAGAGGTGCTTGTGCAATCCAGTAAACCCTCCAAAGGTCAGGACAGGCAGCACAGGGTCAATATGAGAGTCATACAGCACAGGTTCAAATCCTGAAAACAGGCATGTACATGGGAAATCAAACAGGACTTTGGTACACCTTTGCAGGAAACTACTAGTACCTATTACTCAGGCACCTGTGAGAATTTGCCTTAACGGGGTATTCCCATCTGGGACATTGATCAGCAATGTGTAGGTCCCATGTCTGGAACCTGCTCCTATTTTCACAGAGAGCAGCCACACATGCATGGCCATCATCCATTAACTGTTATGGTAGTTCTGAAAATAACCAAGCACTGGCTCGGCTATATCCATCAGTCCCATAGTGGTGAATGGAGAGGTGGCCTCGCTTGCTCTCTATTCACTGCTATGGGACTTTGGAAAATAAGTGAGTGTGCCGGCTTGTCTATTTTCAAAAATCTCCTAGCGATGAATGGAGAGCACACCACTCATGCGGGGTGTATTCTCATTCACTTCGGATGCCCTGTTCTCTACATAGGAGTGGGTCCTAGAGATGGGACCACATACCTATTTGACACATATGGAGACAGAAAACGAAACACTTATAAATTAGACAACCCACACAAAAAAATGCAAAAATAACAATACTTTATTAATTAAAAGCACACAGCCACATAAATATAATATAATGTACTGATCATATGAGAATGGTGGTTTGGAACAGTAAGTAAGGACAAAATGGGGACGTCGTCGTGCAGAAAACACACAACCAACCAACTAGGATACAGAAGTAATAATATAAAAAGGCAGGGTAGTCACGTGTCCAACATCAGTGAAATGAGACAAAAATTAATTATTAACGATATAGGGGCACAGATGTAACATACACCTGGCCTAATCAATAAAGTGTAAAAAGTATGCCATACATAGATTTAAAAGACACAATAAGTTGCCCAAACCTAAAGTAGTCACAAACGTGGTTGATTTGTGGATCGGCACGACAGCGTCCTCCTCCCAACGCCGTTTCGCCCAAACAGGCTTCTTCCAGGGGAGACATATGGAGACAGCACACAGGTCTCAAGGGGAGAATGGGCCGTCTAGGCGTTGAAGAAGGTGTATACCTCCTCCTGTGCCCTCCAGGGTAAGCAGGACAACATCAACAGGCCTGAACCACCAGAGCAGACATGACAGCAGAGATCATGGATTTAGCAACGGGGCACTTTCCTCTCCTCCTGGTGGGCACGGACCACTGGTGTTACAACACAGAATCATCTGTTCATGAAAATGTACTATTATTATTTATGGCATTTTAAAATGTGCAAAAGGGGTATGGATTTCTAGATTTCTTGTAATATTATAACAAAACACAGGATAGACAGAGGCGTAATGATCATTAATCTTTCACTTCAAACAAAATGAAAATATAAGATAGAGTGTGTGCTTCAGATTACAGATTTCTTCTGTTGATGTTTTCTATGTTAACCTATCATGTCCTCCACTGGTAAATGCACCCAACAAAAAAGCAATTTCCGATAGCTGTCGCAGAGCTTTTAGTTAACTTAGTGACGGCTCTTCCAACAGGGAAAGTATTGATTGCTGTGACCTGTAGACCTGTCCATTGATATTTTCCAGCTCCTGGTAGGGAAGCAGAAGCTTTTGGTCTTGGAGGAGTTAATGAAAATAGATACGTGCTGCAGGCGTACATCAACACATTCACACCTTGCTGCTCTACCTGCTGTGAGCTTCTGTAGCGATTTGCAGCGTATTAGACTCTATAGCTGAGCAAAGAGAAAGCCGCCATCCTGTCTCTGCCTCTCTGTTAGGATCTTTCACTGGAGATGAGAGAAACTGACAATTATAAGTATGCCACAGATGTTCTAGCGTATTTTTTGTATATTTCTCTTACATCCTAGCATATCTCACTTTATATTATGTATTTGAAGTGAGGCTCTACCTTGAGTGACATTGACTAGTCAATAAAAGGTAAAAGTAAATGCAAAATCTGTAATACATAACCTTGTTTTAGTATTTCTGTCTGTCACGTTGAGAATGAATGGAGCATGCATTCCGCTCCATTTGGGAATCGGGACCCCCATTCTCATGATTGGTTCGGTCTCATTGGTTGGAGAGGCTTGCCCCCTATCCTTAGGACAGGGGGTATGTTTTTATTTTGGCGCAAAGCCTTTATTATTTCCTTTCGACAGCAAAGATAGGAATCTCTCACTGCTACCTGAAAATCAGCTGCTGTTGACAGATCTTACAGCTTTATTTTTACTATTATGACGAGTGTTGAGCAAAGCAAAGCATTCAAAGCGGAATTCAGTCCGAAGTTTAGGAAAACTTTGATATGCAACGAATCCGAATTTTCTTGTGCTTTGTGGTAACAAATCAGGTTTTCCTAAAATGGCGGCTGCACATGTTACAAAGCTAAGTGTAGAAGAGACAAACCCAGGGACGCAAAATCCCCCATAATGTCGTGCAGCCAGCCATTCCCCAGGTAGCCATCCCCTGTGATGTAACAGCCCTATAAAACCCTTTTCCTGCACGGTCCCTGCCATTGTCTGTGAGCTGAGCATAGGGAGAGATGTGACAAGCGCTCATGTACTAGGGAAAGTGTTGCTGAAAGTGATTAATAGCAGAATTCAATACCAATAAGATGTAAGCCTTTATTATTCCGGTGCCAGCGTGCCAACCAATACCATCCAGCCTGCACCCCTTAGAGGGACAGGTCTTAATAATCACTATCCTCATCTTTTGCTGGCTTTATTTCCTAGAAAAGTCAGCAAGATGCAGAGAGAGAAGGAGCTGGATGTTCCTGATGACATATTCTCATCGATATTGGATGATGTGGAAAAGGAGGAAAAGCAGATGGCAGAAGAAGGGCATCCACCTGTAGGGCAGGAGAGAGCTGGAGTTGGAGAAGTGGGTATGCCAGCATATCGTGCCCCCACCTAACCAGCCAAACCCCTGCACCAGCAACAGCCTTGTACATTAAAGGTGCAGTCTTCAATATTAAAGCTGCTGAATCTAATCTTGCAAAACTTTGCTCACCTCTAATTATGACTTGTGTGAATCCACGACAGTTCAAGTCCTATCATGTACAGGCAACTCATTAACAGTTCATTAACACATGAACATCAAAATAGTTTGATTTACATACTGTATAAGCACATAAGGCTCTGTCAAGTTCAGACTAGGAAGTAGGTGGGGCCAGCAATGCCATAGTACAGAACAAAAATACCTCCCCAGTAGAACCAAATACCACAGTGCAGCACAAAATACTGCCACTGTATCATTGTCCTGAGGACAGTAATACAATTGAATTCAGGAGGGTACTTGCGGCTGTTGGCCAGGGGCATAAGTGCCTGATGCTCCTACATTAATTAATCCTGAGAGCCTCAGATCTTTATGTACCTGGCTGGTGGCCAAGAGGAGGGCTTGGGCAGCCTCCTGGGCATTGGCCCACTGGGAAATTTCCCTGTAGGGTCGATGGCCAGTTCACTCATGGGTTCTGCTCACACTACATTTTAGGCCTAGGTCAGATGTATACATGTGTATACAGGTTTTTGTCTGCATACATGAAAATGTCTGCACAGTGTAAGTTGGGATCTTTCTGAAGAAAAAATGGGGAAAAAATGATGCGACTATGGGCTTAGTCTGTTGACTATAGCAACCCTAGAACAAGCAAAATACTTACATTACTGCATTGTACTGTTACATTTAAAGGGGTTCTGCAGGCTAGAGATTGTGATGACCTATGGGGATCTAACACCCAGCACCCCCACCAATCAGCTTTTTTGAAGCTGTGACACGTAGTGTAAATGCCTGGGTACTGTAGCTCAGCTCCCATTCAAGTGAATGGGATCTGCACTGAAATACGACAGGAGAAACTACACAGTGTACAGTGCCTTCTGCTTCCTCTCTGTACACTGTACAGAGAGGAAGCAGAAGCTGCCCGAAACAGACCCGAAACAGACGAGCTGCCCGAAACAGACCCCCATCAATTTCATATCAATAACCTACCCTTTTAAGATGGACATACACAAGATTTCTTCCAATCATGGGCCATTATTTGGCCCCAATTTTGCATGCAATCAACTGATTTACCACAAATAATCTTCAAAATATGGAATTCTGTAAAATTTGGTGTGTCTAACCATTAACTGCTCTTTATAAAGTTTTATAAAGTTGTGGTATAGCTTTGTTTTTGGTGGCACAATCAAAGGTCAGCCATCAGCCACTTTATTTAATGTCTATGACAGGGCTGGCCAACCTGCGGCTCTCCAGCTGTTGCAAAACTACAACTCCCAGCATGCCCAGTCTGCCTACAGCTATCATCCTACAGCAGGGCATGGTGGGAGTTGTAGTTGGAGAGCCTCAGGTTGGCCAGCCCTGGTCTATGACCAGCTTTGGGGGATCATCATAAGTAGACAAAACAAAAAAAAGAATTTAGTGGTCGAGTAAAGTTATTCAACTACGGTACATTTCTTTGTAAACAGAACTCCTTTAAAGGGAACCTGGCATGTTGAACATGGTGCTTGAGCTGCAATCTGCATGTTATAGAGCAGGAGGAGGTGAGTAGATTAATATATAGTTTTGTAGAAAAATATTCCTGATAATTTGTAATTTACTAATTTAAATTTGTACTCATTCTGGGCTTTGAAGTCCATGAGGTGGTCCGATCAGTGACTGACAGCCTTCCCTCTATGACTCTGTGTCACGCGAGGTCGGCGTCGCGCTCCCTCTGCACGACGTCGCCGGACCTCTCCGCCCCCCTAGAGACGAGCAATAGGGAATTGAAGTGCTGGTCTTGTCAGCCAGCACTTCATGAGTTAATTCTCTGTTTGGGTTTAGCCATGTGGTGCTGATCACACCACATGGCTACTTTACATATTGTTTGGACAGCTTGCTCCGCCTCAGGTCATGTGATGCTGGCCACATCCATCACATGATCCTGGGCGGGCTATTTAAAGATGGCAACTGCCTCACTCAGATGCCTGTGATTAGTCTTCTGAGATCAGTGCTGTGTGTTGGACCTTGCTTTTGGATTATTGGTATATTGGATTTTGGCTTTGGACTTAGACTACGCTTTTGTGATTCCCCTCGGTATTTGACGTGACCTCCTGTTCCTGACTTGGCCGCTGTAGCTGAAACTCAGCTCAGAGACATTCGGCAGGGTAACCGTCCAGTTGAGGATTACTGTGCTGAGTTCAGAAAATGGTGTGTGTCCTCTAAATGGAATGACCCTGCTTTGAGAAGCCAGTTTAGGGTGGGACTGTCTGACCATCTGAAGGATTTACTAGTTAGTTATCCTACTCCTGACACCTTAGAGGCGACTATGACCTTAGTTATCAAACTTGACCGACGGTTTAGGGAGAGACAAAAGGAACGTTCTGTTGCCCCTCAAGTTGCCGTGTTGTCCGAAGTTCCTCTTCAGAGCCCGTCTCCTATCAAGGTCCAGGAGGAGCCTATGCAGTTGGGAGTTACTATGAGGGATCAGAGACGCCTGAGAGGGGCCTGTTTTACTGCGGTGAGATGAACCACTGGCTCCAGCAGTGTCCGAGACTTCTGCTCTCAAAAAGGTCTGTTCCTGGAAGTAAGGTACCCCCTGCGGTGGTAAGAAAGAAAATCTTGTTACCTATTTTCATTTCTTATAACCAACTCAAGAGATCCGGTGAAGCATTTGTGGATTCAGGTTCTGCTGCTAATTTTATTGATTATGATTTTGTGCAATCTGTGGGTGTGCCTATAATTCCTTTAAGGGAGGTAATTCAAATTATCGCACTGGATTCCACTCCATTGTATAATGGGAGAGTGGAGTTTTGTACTCCTGAGGTTGTATTAACTGTAGGAATTACCCATACTGAGACTTGCTCCTTCCTTGTATTAAAGGATTTACCTGCCGACCTTGTTTTAGGTCTGCCTTGGTTACAGGACCACAACCCTGTGATCAACTGGTCGGTAGGTGAATTGGAAAAATGGGGAATGAATTGTGACAAATGTTGTAGATCAGTATTGCAGTTGGGAGGTACCACTGAGTCTCTTTCCTTGCCCAAGTATATTGGCGATTTTTCGGACGTGTTTTCCATGTCTGAGACTGAGTTCCTCCCTCCTCACCGGCAATATGATTGCGCCATCGACCTTATTGAGGGATCCAAATATCCCAAAGGTTGCATTTATAATCTCTCTACTCCTGAACGTCAGTCCATGAGGGATTATCTCAAAGAGAGTCTGGCCAAGGGTCACATCCGGCCTTCAGTTTCTCCCATGGGGGCAGGTTTTTTCTTTGTTGGTAAAAAGGATGGAGGATTGAGGCCCTGTATCGATTACAGGGAGCTCAATAAAATCACTGTTAAAAACAGATACCCGTTGCCCCTTATTCCTGACTTGCTGAATCAGGTCCAGGAGCCTGTTGGTTCACCAAGCTGGATTTGAAGGGGGCATACAACCTAATCAGGATTCGTGAGGGGGACGAATGGAAAACTGCGTTTAATACCCCGGAGGGTCATTATGAGTACTTGGTAATGCCTTTTGGGTTAAGTAACGCTCCGGCAATTTTCCAAAACTTTGTCAATGACATTTTTAGACCATTTATTGGGAAATTTGTAATTGTCTATATTGATGACATCCTGATTTTTTCTGCAGACTGGGAGAGTCACGTATCTCACACCAGGCAAGTGCTGGAGGTGTTGCGTGAAAACAAGTTGTTCGTTAAAGGGGAAAAGTGTACCTTTGGTGTTCAGGAAGTGGCCTTTTTGGGATACATTCTCACCCCTTTTTCTTTCAAAATGGACCCAGTTAAAGTACAGGCCATTGTGGATTGGGTGCGACCTTCCTCTTTGAAGGCGCTCCAGCGATTTCTGGGGTTTGCTAATTTTTATCGTAAATTTGTCAAAAATTTTTCAGTGGTAGCCAAACCCATTACGGATTTGACTCGCAAGGGGGCTGATCTGGTCAATTGGCCCCCTGCAGCAATTGAGGCCTTTGAAAGGTTAAAGCAGTGTTTTATTAATGCTCCTGTGTTGGTCCAGCCTGATCAAAGTAAGCCTTTTGTAGTTGAGGTGGATGCGTCTGAGGATGGTGTGGGGGCTGTACTGTCCCAGGGGTCTTCCACCTTAACTGATCTTATGCCATGCGCCTTCTTCTCCCGCAAGTTCTCTCCTGCCGAGAGGAACTATGATATTGGGAATAGGGAGTTACTTGCAATCAAGTGGGCATTTGAGGAATGGCGTCATTTTTTAGAAGGGGCATTTCACCGCATTACGGTTCTCACGGATCATAAGAATTTAATGTTTCTAGAATCGGCTAAGCGATTGAATCCTAGACAAGCGAGGTGGGCTTTGTTCTTTACTCGTTTTGATTTTTGTGTTACTTTCAGACCCGGGAGCAAGAACGTTAAGGCCGATGCCTTATCCCGAAGTTTCCAGGCGTATCAGCCTCCTGACGTCCCTCCTGAGCCCATCCTGCCAGCTGATATCATCGTGGCCGCTACCTCATCTGACCTCGCTTCTGAAATCTCGGCAGGACAACATCTTGCTCCCATTGGTACCCCCAATGACAAATTGTTTGTGCCGGCTCATTTGCGGTTGCGACTGCTGGGTGAGTGCCATAATTCTGTTTTGTGTGGACATCCTGGCATCAATGCCACCAAGGAGTTGGTCTCTAGGCAGTATTGGTGGCCGTCAATCTCCAGAGATGTTCAGGCTTTTGTAACTGCGTGTAACACTTGTGCCAGGTCCAAGAATTCCAAGACACGACCTATGGGTGAGTTACATCCTTTACCCATACCTAGTAGACCTTGGTCACATCTGTCCATGGACTTTATCATGGACTTGCCGTGCTCTGAGGGTAAAACCGTGATATTTGTGGTGGTTGACAGATTCAGCAAAATGTGTCATTTTATTCCTTTGTGTAAATTACCCTCTGCGAAGGTCTTGGCGTCCGTGTTCATTGATAATATTGTCAAACTACATGGTGTTCCTGAGAATATCGTTTCTGATAGGGGAGTACAGTTTGTGTCTAGGTTCTGGAGGGCGTTCTGTAATAAGATTGGTATCTCTTTGTCCTTTTCATCAGCCTTTCATCCGGAGACCAATGGTCAGACTGAACGTCTTAACCAATCCGTTGAGCAATATCTCAGATGTTATGTTTCTGATAACCAACATGTGTGGGCCAGATTCCTGTCTCTGGCTGAATTTGCAATTAATAATCGTGTTAATTCATCCTCTGGGATGTCGCCGTTTTTCTGCAATATGGGTTTTCATCCACGCTTTAGCTCCTTTTCCCCATCTGCGTCGGTTGTCCCAGAGGTCAATGATTTTTCTCAAGAACTGTGCACAGTTTGGGCACAGGTTCAGTCGAACCTGGAAAAGGCCCAAGGAGTTCAAAAAGCTAAGGCTGATAGAAAACGTTCTAAGGGTGTGAATTTTAAGGTTGGGGATAAGGTATGGTTATCGACTAAAAATCTCAACATGAGGGTACCATCCTATAAGTTTGCACCTCGCTTCATTGGTCCTTACAGGATCACCAAGGTGATCAATCCGGTTTCTTTTAGGTTATGTTTACCCGACTCCCTTCGTGTTCATAATGTTTTTCATGTGTCTTTGCTCAAACGTTATGTTGCTCCCGTTGGTCCTGAGGAACAGTCTCCGCCTCCGGTTGAGGTAGCAGGACAAATGGAGCATGAGATTGCCAGAATTGTGGATGTGAGAAGGGTCCGGAATTCCTTCCAGTACCTCGTACATTGGAAGGGGTTCGGTCCTGAGGACAGGTCTTGGGTACCGTTGACCAGGATGAATGCAGACTCGCTCATCCGAAAGTTCCATCTGCAGCATCCCGATAAGCCTGCTCCCGCTGGTAAGGGTCCGGTGGCCCCTCGTGAAGGGGGGGGTACTGTCACGCGAGGTCAGCGTCGCGCTCCCTCTGCACGACGTCGCCGGACCTCTCCGCCCCCCTAGAGACGAGCAATAGGGAATTGAAGTGCTGGTCTTGTCAGCCAGCACTTCATGAGTTAATTCTCCAAGTTACGGTTTTGTCGCCTAGGGCATCTACTGTAAGTAGGCAGGGAAAGAGGTGGGGTTCAGACAGGGCACACTATCCCTTGTTTCCCTGTCGTGACACTCTGTATACAGAGATAGCTGTCAATCACTGATAGGACTGCCTCCTGGACTTCAAAACCTGGAATGAGCAGAAATTTTAAATGAATAAATTACAAGTCTGACTGAATATTTTGACATAAAACTATATATCAGTCTGCAAAGATCCTCCTGTTCTATAACATGCTGCCTGTAGCTTACATACGATGCATTTTCATAATGGGGTTTTAAAGGGTTTTCTGGGAATTTCCCCAAAAAAGTATTGTTGGACCAAAAACCGAAAGATACACTTACTTTACCAACCCTCCTACATTCCTTCCACAGCCTCCTTTTTGGAATGTTGTGATAACATGTAAAGCTCTCCATTCTTTTCATAGTTCTGCTGATCTAAAATTATAGAAAATGTCTTACTGACCCTTGTTGTCATCCATGTCATTACAACCTGTATTGAAAATGTAAAATATTAGTAAAGACAGTCATTTTTACATAGGAAGCATTCCTCCCGTCAGTCAGTCCATCTCTTGGATCCATGACAAACAGCTGACTTTGCAGTCACACCCAACCAGACATTTTTCCTGCAGTGGCTCCAGTACAGCTCCTTTAAATGGGCTATCCCATGACTAATGTAAACAAATGAAAATCAGACATCATATAGTACATGACAATCTCTTTCTAACAAAGCCAGAACCAGCCCTGTACCTCACATGGATACAGAAATCTCCACATTCATTGCTCTGCTAGATTTATATCAAGCTGTCAGCTCAAGGGGAGTGTCTTTTATGCTGCAGCTCAGGAGGTGTGTCTCATCCCTCCCTATCACAGCTCAGAAGGCAGTTGAAGAATGATACTGAGCATGTGCGGCCATCTCAGTGATCAGGTCAAAGAAATAGGAAAAAAAACAACAGCAGGTGGCTCTATACAGATGCATATTGTTGAATAACTCTGATTAATGATACATTTTTAATTACATGCAAATAGAAAAATATTCAGATCTAGGTTCTGGTTTTAAAACTGTAGAATTATCAGATTCCTTGCATGTCTGATTTCCCTTCAGATGTTAAACACCCCTATATGCTAAAATGGGAGGACTGGCTTCAGAGAGAGCTTCCCCCGGAGATCTGGAAGACCATTTGGAAGAGGGCCTATTCTAGCTCCTTATCGATAACACATAGGGAGAACAATTGAAAATCCTTATGCTCTGGTATCATACACCATCAGTTCTCCATACCATTTACCCTGAGGTACCGGATCTCTGTTGGAGGTGCTCCCTACCAGGGTCATCGGTCTTCCACATTTTCTGGTCATGTCCAGTTCTTGAACCATTTTGGAGGAAAGTCATCCAATTTATACAGACAGTCTTGGAGACCATCATACCTAGAGACCCATTGATTCTACTCTTAAATGTGGTCCCACAGCAATTGCGAGGCCGTGATGCCAGGCTGCTCCTTCATATTGTAACCGCTGCTAAATGTTTAATTGCCCTTCATTGGAAACGTGTTCTTCCGCCCTCTGGACCTGACCTCTATGCATACATACAGGAGACTAGATCTTTGGAGTACTCAACAGCCCTGCAGCGGAAAACTACAGCCACATTTCTAAAGTGTTGGCAACCATGGGACACTCGGAAATCTATGCTTGTTTTATAAATATGGAGAGACACTGTTTTTTGTTCTCATACTTTTCTTTATTGTTTATACACATACTGATGATCAAAATGGACTACATATGCCATATTGTTACAGTATTTACAGCAATGTTTGTATTTTATAATTATTGAAAAAAATTAATACAATTTAAATGGGGAACAAGAAAACTGTAGAATATTTTTGGTGGGACAACCCCTTTAAATATAGCATTCATGATTTTTGCCTAGTGAAATATACACTTACAAGGTACATTGTTTCAAGATACTATGGTAAACTGGATTGTCAACTAGTGGTCACTAGTGGTACTGCAGTGCTGTAATCTTACCTGTAAAGTAAACATATTCATGTATTAATGCGTTTACAGTATGAGAATAGGTAACAAAAACTTGTATTCTTGTATGTTGTCTGGGGCAGACTTCATTCCCAGTACATTTTAAAACTAGCATTATTTGTTAATTATCCATTATTCCAATTTTGGCATTGATTTAAGATTGTATTAGACACCCTGATCAGGCAGACGATTGTCGGGAGGGAAGAGTTCCATTCTGGCAATCGCCTGCTTGCTAGCGGAGGAGACCGCTCCTATTAAATGCAGCAATCTCCTCCACAGCATGACTATTCCATTGCCTCCTTGATACATCAGATGAGATATTACAGAGGTTTAAAAAGGTGCAGAGCAGCAGGGCGGAGAGTGCTTTCAGCACAGTACATTCTCTATGTACCCCTATACTGTGCACAAAGCTCTGTGGTATGCACATGACCATAGGGTGCATACCTCTTTTATTACATTGGGCTTTATCCATTTGATCTGTGACACAAATTTGATTGCATAGGTGCACAAGGAATTTTGGGAAATATTGAGCATAACACGTGGAATGTTTCATGTTAAAGTATCTCAAGTATGAATGCTAGAAGATGCTGAAAAATCAGAATGGTTAACCACGATATAGATTCCACCATTTGTTTTCCAGTTTATCACTGTCAGGTGTCTAGAATGACGAAGCGTTGCCCTTGTCTGATCTTGGACAAGGCTTGACAGCACCTTGTTACAATGATCCATATTGCCAATAAAATAATTGATCACTATTCTAAGTCTCTCATGCAAGAAATGAACTTGACACAAGCTCCAGTCTCTTAGAAACCCACTTCTATGAAAACACAATTCTTTTTACATTTTCTTAGATTAGTAATACAGTATTCTTATAACTTTGGAGATGGAACAACTGGCACAGTGTAAAAAAGTGCATTTTTGCGATTCAAACCAAATTACTGAATTATCCTTTTTTTAAAAAATCAAGTAGCATTTATTGGTTAAAAGGAACAACACATGTTTCAGTACAGTGCATCAAGGACATTCACAGCATATGTATACATACAAATGATTATTGAAATAAACCGTACATCATGGTAAAGTACCGTATAGTAACGAATTTTGCAATTTTTCACCCTTAATAACCCACCCCAACCCAGTGACCAGAAACCCAAAGCTGCCCAGTTCCCCCCCCACCAACACCCCTCCCCCCACCCACATTGTGGAACATAAAATATAGAAGAAAAGGATACCCATCATCCCAATCATACCGCCACATCCATACAGGCCAGACATATCTAAGGGTCGACTCCCCGTGGCACCCCCCCTTGCATCCCATAGACCTAACATCAACAACCCCCCTCCGCCCTAACCCGACCCACCACCTCCCACCCCCTCCCCCCAACCCCATAACCTGAGAGCCAAATAAGAGGCCATAAAAAATCCTGCAACCGGCAGGTGCGAGACGACAACACCGCCACATTGCTAAGAATGTGACAATTGCTAACACAAGAATTCCCACAGGGAGCAGCAAAGTGTCGTAGTCACTCAGATAAATAGGCCAAAGAGATCCTCCGCAACATAATGAGGACCCAATCGGCCTAACAGTGCAAATAACTGTAAAGCAAACATTCAGTTAGAAGTGGGGAAATGTGCAATTGAAACCCACTAACACAGAAATTAGCGTAGACCAGTCAAAGGAGAAACCAATCTAACCTGTCACAGTGGATATCCGACATCCAGAGGAACCCCCAGTATAGTCTGACACCGACAGTCTAATCCCCCCTCCCCTCTCCCTTCTCGGGGGGGGGGGGGGCACTAAGTACAGCAGTCCCTGTCACTGACAATAGATGATATCCACCCTGATAAAGGACAGGAAACACATTATAAAAGCCAGCATAACAGATAAGGCAGCCCCACTATACCATGCCCGTACATCGTAATTATGAATGAAACATCATGGTAGCACTCAGTTGAGGGATAAATAACGAAGGAAGAAAGAAATCCAAAAAGGAGGACAGGAAAGACAGAAAAGAGAGATAGCGGCAATAAGGAAAAACAAAAATAGTTAAGGCTACTCATCGGCAAAGTCCAGGATGGCTCAGGCCAGGATATACACGGCAGGAAGGAGAACACTAGACACAGTCTCGAAACCCCTATCCAGCGCCAGCATGATTACGCAGCAAATCTTCGTTCTGCTCCATCCAGGTTGCTGCCTCATCAGGGGATTCAAAGATCTGTACCCTTCCTCCAGCTTATATACGCAGCCGGGACGGGTAAAGCATGGAGTACTGCACATTACGCTGACGTAAACGTCTTTTAATATCCAAAAACCGCGCTCTGCGCCGTTGTACTTCTGCCGAAAAGTCCGGATAAATGGACACTTTCCTCCCGTCAATCAGCAAATCCGGATGGTCCCTAGCAGCTCTCAGGATCATATCCCGGTCTTGGAAGTGCAGGATGCGGATTAGGATAGGGCGCGGAGGCGCCCCCCGGGCGGCAGAGGGCGGAAGGGCACTCTGTGTGCACGTTCGATAGCAAAGAGAGGAGATAGGGTCTGCTGTGTGAACTTGGCCCTGAGCCAGTCTTCAAAAAAACGCACCGTGTTGCTACCCTCCGCCTTCTCAGGCACCCCCACTAACCGGAGGTTATTGCGCCTCGACCTATTCTCCAGGTCCTCTGCCTTGTTGATAAGCAGCGTGATATTGTGGATTACTTTGGCAAGATCACGTTTGACTGGAGGTACCTGATCCTCCAAGAGCCCCACTCTTTCCTCCACGTTCTCCACTCTCTCCTTAATCTTTTTAATGTCCTGCCTTATAAAGGACACGTTTTCTTGCAAGGCCCCAATGGATGTATTCAGGGTATCCAGGGCCGTGCTACAGTGCTGTACCGCCATAAATATATCTTTACTGGTCGGTTCAGAAGGGCCCAATGCTCTAGCATCTGTGTGTCCTAACCCCCGCCCTGCACCCTGCGCGTCCCCGCTGCAGGCCTCCATCTCACCATCCGTTCCCGCCGCCGCCATGCAGGAGCCGCCATCTTGGCCTACCTCCGATTGCCCAGTTTGAGGCACTAAGGGCTTCTCAACGAGATCCTCCACCAAGGTTTTCCTGGAGGCAATCTTGCTGTGTCCACCCTCCGGCTGTGGTGTTCTTGCGAACTGCTCAAGACGAGCGGCTATGTCTGACATCTTGGACGGGCCAGCCGCGCCATGCTGTTTGTGCGGCGTGGGGCCAGGACCCTCCTTATCCCTTTTAGTAGTGCAGGTCATCGCTGGAAAGGATACCGATGGGGTCCCCAACTCTATCCAGGTAAGTTTTAGCAACTTTTGACTTGTTTGCGGCAGGATGCAGAAGGATTTATGTGCAGGTTGCGGAGGAGCTCTCAGCCGCGCGTCCTCTTACATCGCCGGCCAGGCCACGCCCCCATTACTGAATTATACTAATGTACAATGATACATTGATACAGCAGCCAAGATTGGGTTTAGAAGAAACTAGAGAAAACTTCAGCATCTCAATGGGAGGCCACAGTACGCTAAATGCTGCTGAGGTTTATAGCCACTGCCAGACCAAGAAAAAAACATGTCCTTTCTTGGTGCAGTGTTCAGATGGGCAGTGCTGGAAAGCATAGCTCATGGTTTAGCTCCATTCAGAGGAGCAGATCAGTGCAATTCAAATTGAAAGACCATGGCAGAAACTATGGCGATTCCTACATCAGAAAATGTGTCGGATTTTGCCTTTGCAAGTGAACTAGCACTGAAGGTGGAATCATACACAGCTTTTTGTAGCAGTTTGTGATGCAGTGTTTTGAGCTAAAGCCAGAACTGGGTTGGAAAGTAATGAGAAAGATAAAGGAAGGACTTCTACTTCTCTTGCTGTCAGGTTCCTTTTTGGCTTTAGCTAAAAAAACTGCCTCCCGAAAACTAGGCCAGGCAAGTAAGAAGTGATGATTTAACACAGTGGTGTTCACAGCATGATAGATTTGCTGCATCTTGCTTTGGTGCCGATGGATAAGAACACATCCATTGGAGCTCAATTGCACTGGCCTGATTACACAGGCCAACATAAACTTTGAATGTGGGTGGAACAATTGGAAGTTGATGTGCTGCCGATAATCGGGCATGTTTCATCCTGATGACAGGTGCCGATGAACAAGCGTTTGTTAGTTTATTGGTTGATCAGCTGCTCGGTTATACAAGCTGATTACCGGGAACAAGCATTTGAATATCCAATAACTGGCCCAAAATTGTACAGTGTAATAGGGCCCTAAATTACACACTGGTGCCAGCAGAGATTAATAGTACTAAGTAGTACTATATAGTGTAAAGTAGTACTATAAAGCAGCAGTGTAGTGAGGAGACGGTGTTTCATGATCCACAGTAAAGTAACTTTAGACAGCTAAGTTATCATATAATAGAAAGCTTAAAGGGGTTATGTCATGATTAATGTGAAAAATGAAAATCATACATTATACAGTGATCCCTCAAGATATAATGGCCTCAGGATACAATATTTTCAACATACAATGGTCTTTTCTGACCCATCATAAGTTGAAACTAGACTCAACATACAATGTCTCAGACTCAGATCCAACCAATCAAGGCCACTTCTCTGGTAAAATAGCTGGGTAAGATGCTAGTTAGCAGTTGTCCCTGACTGTTATATGTAAGGACTTGTCTTATCTGTCTTAGTTATCTGCTTATTTTTCTTAAATCTTCATTTTCTCTTATCTTCAATGACATTTTGGGGCTTTGGAACCGATTACTGAAGTTACAATGGTTTCAACACACAATGGTTGTCCTGTAACCAATTAATATTGTATATTGAGGGAACACTGTATAGTACATGACAACCTCTTTCTAAGAATGCTAGAACCAGTCTTATACCTCATAAGGATCCAGAACTCTCCCCATTCATTACTCCGCTAGATTTATTTCAAGCTGCCAGCTCAGAGGGAGTGCCCTTTCTCAGGTGTGTGTCCTGTCTGCTGCAGCTGGTGGCAGTTGAAGGATGGAACTGAGCATATGTGTCCACTTCAGTGAGGTGAACATAGAAAAGAAAAGAAGAGCAAACAGCAGGTGGCACTATACCCATAGATTTAGTTGAATAACCTAGTGGAATTTAATTACATGAAATTACAAAATTATTAATATCTGCAAGTATCCTTCCCCCTGGTACTGGTATGAAAACTGTAGAATATTTTTCATGAGAGAACCTCTTAAATTTATAATTTACATAGATCCTACAGAAAGGGAAATTGTAACACACAACTGCATATAATGGTTAAAGGCTGGGATCTGGTACAGATCGCATCCGAACTACAAGGTACAGTGACAGGATTGCTTTTATATCTTGTTGTCTACTGAAATGTTCATCAGAGTACTTGTTTTATAGTCTCAGACATACAAAAGAAGCCTCGCTCAGGCATCTTCCCTCTCATGGTAATCTGTCAGTCTGAATCTGACTGATGGAGCTGTGGGGATGAAAAATCTCACTCTGTGTTATTGTGGTGACAGGCAACGAATGCCTGACTTCCATCAGAACAGACCCTATCACTCCTACCAATGTAATGGGATTTAAAGTTACACTTCCAAATTATTTCTATCCAGAATGACTTATAGTATAACTCCCAACTCTTTAGATTGACAAGAAGAGATACAACTCATAAGTGGCATAAGGGGTAGTGTTGAACAAAGCATCTGAAGCAGAATTCGGTCCAAAGTTTAGGAAAACTTTCATTGCGCTTCACGGTAACAAATCATTTTCTTTAATATGATTAAAGTGAAAGTGAGAGTAGGGGAGACAAGCCCGGGAACACAAAATCACTCATAATGCTGTGCAGCCAGCCAATCCGCAGGTATATCCATCCCCCTGTGATGTCACTGCTAGGCAGAGCCCTATAAAACCCTGATTCAGCGCGGTCGCTGCCATTTTCCTGTGAGCTGAGCATATGG
This sequence comes from Rhinella marina, assembly GCA_900303285.1. Lineage (NCBI taxonomy): Eukaryota > Metazoa > Chordata > Amphibia > Anura > Bufonidae > Rhinella > Rhinella marina. Next base: position 676,369 of record ONZH01010099.1, on the reverse strand, counting down.
AGAGATGTGACCAGTGTTGCTGCAAATTCTTAAAAGAGAGTGTAGGATAATATTGGAGAGGGAGACTGCAGGGAGAGTGGTGTGAGGGAGAGCGTAGGTGACTTGCTTTTGCTGCTCTGTCTGTTAGCCAAGTAATGGTACCACCGGCTCTGCTCTGCTTTTCAGCGATGATGACCTTTGTCAGGACAGTCAGGAGTTACAGGCCAGCACAGACTTGGAGGATAGGTCCGCTGCAGACTCCTTTAGGCGTGCAACTACCGATGATGACAGTCGGGTTGGAGCACAAGTTGCAAGAGGTCAGGGACGTGTGCAAGAGACAGGTGAAGGTGCAACACGTGACTAGCAAACATATGTAGTTGATGATGTAGACCAGGGGTCCCCAAACTACGGCCCATGGGCCGCATGCGGCCCCCTGAGGCCATTTATCCGGCCCTCCACACTTCTGTCTTTTCCTGGCGGATAAAATAAAAACCTCTCTTACCTCTCCTGCGCCGCGGCTCCTTTCCAGGTCCGGCGCTCCTCTGTCTTCTCTGCCCACGCTGCACTGTCCTGACCAAGTACAGAATCAGGACGTAGTGCACGCACTCTCACCTGACTCTGAACGCAGTCAGGTGACAGTGCAGCGCGGGCAGAGAAGACAGAGGATTGCTGGACCCAGAGCGGAGCTGCGACGCAGGAGAAGTAAGTGAGTTTTTTATTTTATTCTGATGGGGGCAGAATGGGCTGATCTGAGGTCTGATCTGAGGTCTGATGGGGGCACAATGGGCTGATCTGAGGTCTGATGGGGGCACAGTAAGCTGATCTGAGGTCTGATGGGGGCACAGTGGGCTGATCTGAGGTCTGATGGGGGCACAGTGGGCTGATCTGAGGTCTGATGTGGGCACAGTGGGCTGATCTGAGGTCTGATGGGGACACAATGGGCGGATCTGAGGTCTGATGGGGGCACAGTGGGCTGATCTGAGGTCTGATGGGGGCACCAGTGGGCTGATCTGAGGTCTGATGGGGGCACAGTGCGCTGATCAGAGGTCTGATGGGGACACAATGGGCAGATCTGAGGTCTGATGGGGGCACAATGGGCGGATCTGAGGTCTAATGGGGCACAATGGGCTGATCTTAGGTCTGATGGGGCACAATGGGCTGATCTGAGGTCTGATTGGGACACAATGGGCTGATCTGAGGTCTGATGGGGGCACAGTGGGCTGATCTGAGGTCTGATGGGGGCACAGTGCGCTGATCTGAGGTCTGATGGGGCACAGTGGGCTGATCTGAGGTCTGATGGGGGCACAGTGGGCTGATCTGAGGTCTGATTGGGACACAATGGGCTGATCTGAGGTCTGATGGGGGCACAGTGGGCTGATCTGAAGTCTGATGGGGACACAATGGGCGGATCTGAGGTCTGATGGGGGCACAGTGGGCTGATTTGAGGTCTGATGGGGGCACAGTGGGCTGATCTGAGGTCTGATGGGGGCACAGTGGGCTGATCTGAGGTCTGATGGGGACACAATGGGCGGATCTGAGGTCTGATGGGGGCACAATGGGTGGATCTGAGGTCTGATGGGGGCACAATGGGCTGATCTTAGGTCTGATGGGGCACAATGGGCTGATCTGAGGTCTGATGGGGGCACAGTGCGCTGATCTGAGGTCTGATGGGGACACAATGGGCGGATCTGAGGTCTGATGGGGGCACAATGGGCGGATCTGAGGTCTGATGGGGGCACAATGGGCTGATCTGAGGTCTGATGGGGGCACAGTGGGCTGATCTGAGGTCTGATGGGGGCACAGTGGGCTGATCTGAGGTCTGATGGGGGCACAGTGGGCTGATCTGAGGTCTGATGGGGGCACAGTGGGCTGATCTGAGGTCTGATGGGGGCACAGTGGGCTGATCTGAGGTCTGATGGGGGCACAGTGGGCTGATCTGAGGTCTGATGGGGGCATAGTGGGCTGATCTGAAGTCTGATGGGGACACAATGGGCGGATCTGAGGTCTGATGGGGGCACAGTGGGCTGATTTGAGGTCTGATGGGGGCACAGTGGGCTGATCTGAGGTCTTATGGGGGCACAGTGGGCTGATCTGAGGTCTGATGGGGGCACAGTGCGCTGATCAGAGGTCTGATGGGGACACAATGGGCAGATCTGAGGTCTGATGGGGGCACAATGGGCGGATCTGAGGTCTGATGGGGCACAATGGGCTGATCTTAGGTCTGATGGGGCACAATGGGCTGATCTGAGGTCTGATTGGGACACAATGGGCTGATCTGAGGTCTGATGGGGGCACAGTGGGCTGATCTGAGGTCTGATGGGGGCACAGTGCGCTGATCTGAGGTCTGATGGGGCACAGTGGGCTGATCTGAGGTCTGATGGGGGCACAGTGGGCTGATCTGAGGTCTGATTGGGACACAATGGGCTGATCTGAGGTCTGATGGGGGCACAGTGGGCTGATCTGAAGTCTGATGTGGACACAATGGGCGGATCTGAGGTCTGATGGGGGCACAGTGGGCTGATTTGAGGTCTGATGGGGGCACAGTGGGCTGATCTGAGGTCTGATGGGGGCACAGTGGGCTGATCTGAGGTCTGATGGGGACACAATGGGCGGATCTGAGGTCTGATGGGGGCACAATGGGTGGATCTGAGGTCTGATGGGGGCACAATGGGCTGATCTTAGGTCTGATGGGGCACAATGGGCTGATCTGAGGTCTGATGGGGGCACAGTGCGCTGATCTGAGGTCTGATGGGGGAACAGTGGGCTGATCTGAGGTCTGATGGGGACCACAATGGGCGGATCTGAGGTCTGATGGGGCACAATGGGCGGATCTGAGGTCTGATGGGGGCACAATGGGCTGATCTGAGGTCTGATGGGGGGCACAGTGGGCTGATCTGAGGTCTGATTGGGGCACAGTGGGCTGATCTGAGGTCTGATGGGGGCACAGTGGGCTGATCTGAGGTCTGATGGGGGCACAGTGGGCTGATCTGAGGTCTGATGGGGCCAGGGCTGATGGTTGGGGCACAGTGGGCTGATCTGAGGTCTGATGGGGGCACAGTGGGCTGATCTGAAGTCTGATGGGGACACAATGGGCGGATCTGAGGTCTGATGGGGGCACAGTGGGCTGATTTGAGGTCTGATGGGGGCACAGTGGGCTGATCTGAGGTCTGATGGGGGCACAGTGGGCTGATCTGAGGTCTGATGGGGACACAGTGGGCGGATCTGAGGTCTGATGGGGGCACAATGGGTGGATCTGAGGTCTGATGGGGGTACAATGGGCGGATCTGAGGTCTGATGGGGCACAATGGGCTGATCTGAGGTCTGATGGGGGCACAGTGCGCTGATCTGAGGTCTGATGGGGACACAATGGGCGGATCTGAGGTCTGATGGGGGCACAATGGGTGGATCTGAGGTCTGATGGGGGCACAATGGGCGGATCTGAGGTCTGATGGGGCACAATGGGCTGATCTGAGGTCTGATGGGGGCACAGTGCGCTGATCTGAGGTCTGATGGGGACACAATGGGCGGATCTGAGGTCTGATGGGGGCACAATGGGCGGATCTGAGGTCTGATGGGGGCACAATGGGCTGATCTGAGGTCTGATGGGGGCACAGTGCACTGATCTGAGGTCTGATGGGGCACAGTGGGCTGATCTGAGATCTGATGGGGGCACAGTGGGCTGATCTGAGGTCTGATGGGGGCACAGTGGGCTGATCTGAGGTCTGATGGGGGCACAGTGGGCTGATCTGAGGTCTGATGGGGACACAATGGGCGGATATGAGGTCTGATGGGGGCACAATGGGCGGATCTGAGGTCTGATGGGGGCACAGTGGGCTGATCTGAGGTCTGATGGGGGCACAGTGGGCTGATCTGAGGTCTGATGGGGGCACAGTGGGCTGATCTGAGGTCTGATGGGAACACAATGGGCGGATCTGAGGTCTGATGGGGGCACAATGGGCGGATCTGAGGTCTCATGGGGGCACAATGGGCTGATCTTAGGTCTGATGGGGCACAATGGGCTGATCTGAGGTCTGATGGGGACACAGTGCGCTGATCTGAGGTCTAATGGGGCACAGTGGGCTGATCTGAGGTCTGATGGGGGCACAGTGGGCTGATCTGAGGTCTGATGGGGGCACAGTGGGCTGATCTGAGGTCTGATGGGGGCACAGTGGGCTGATCTGAGGTCTGATGGGGGCACAGTGGGCTGATCTGAGGTCTGATGGGGACACAATGGGCGGATATGAGGTCTGATGGGGGCACAATGGGCGGATCTGAGGTCTGATGGGGGCACAGTGGGCTGATCTGAGGTCTGATGGGGGCACAGTGGGCTGATCTGAGGTCTGATGGGGGCACAGTGGGCTGATCTGAGGTCTGATGGGAACACAATGGGCGGATCTGAGGTCTGATGGGGGCACAATGGGCGGATCTGAGGTCTCATGGGGGCACAATGGGCTGATCTTAGGTCTGATGGGGCACAATGGGCTGATCTGAGGTCTGATGGGGACACAGTGCGCTGATCTGAGGTCTAATGGGGCACAGTGGGCTGATCTGAGGTCTGATGGGGGCACAGTGGGCTGATCTGAGGTCTGATAGGGACACAATGGGCTGATCTGAGGTCTGATGGGGGCACAGTGGGCTGATCTGAGGTCTGATGGGGGCACAGTGGGGCTGATCTGAGGTCTGATGGGGGCACAGTGGGCTGATCTGAGGTCTGATGGGGACACAATGGGCGGATCTGAGGTCTGATGGGGGCACAGTGGGCTGATCTGAGGTCTGATGGGGGCACAGTGGGCTGATCTGAGGTCTGATGGGGGCACAGTGGGCTGATCTGAGGTCTGATGGGGACACAATGGGCGGATCTGAGGTCTGATGGGGGCACAATGGGCGGATCTGAGGTCTGATGGGGGCACAATGGGCTGATCTTAGGTCTGATGGGGCACAATGGGCTGATCTGAGGTCTGATGGGGGCACAGTGCGCTGATCTAAGGTCTGATGGGGGCACAGTGGGCTGATCTGAGGTCTGATGGGGACACAATGGGCGGATCTGAGGTCTGATGGGGGCACAATGGGCGGATCTGAGGTCTGATGGGGGCACAATGGGCTGATCTGAGGTCTGATGGGGGCACAGTGCGCTGATCTGAGGTCTGATGGGGCACAGTGGGCTGATCTGAGGTCTGATGGGGGCACAGTGGGCTGATCTGAGGTCTGATGGGGGCACAGTGGGCTGATATGAGGTCTGATGGGGGCACAGTGCGCTGATCTGAGGTCTGATGGGGCACAGTGGGCTGATCTGAGGTCTGATGGGGGCACAGTGGGCTGATCTGAGGTCTGATGGGGGCACAGTGGGCTGATCTGAGGTCTGATGGGGACACAATGGGCGGATATGAGGTCTGATGGGGCACAATGGGCGGATCTGAGGTCTGATGGGGGCACAGTGGGCTGATCTGAGGTCTGATGGGGGCACAGTGGGCTGATCTGAGGTCTGATGGGGCACAGTGGGCTGATCTGAGGTCTGATGGGAACACAATGGGCGGATCTGAGGTCTGATGGGGGCACAATGGGCGGATCTGAGGTCTGATGGGGGCACAATGGGCTGATCTTAGGTCTGATGGGGCACAATGGGCTGATCTGAGGTCTGATGGGGACACAGTGCGCTGATCTGAGGTCTAATGGGGCACAGTGGGCTGATCTGAGGTCTGATGGGGGCACAGTGGGCTGATCTGAGGTCTGATTGGGACACAATGGGCTGATCTGAGGTCTGATGGGGGCACAGTGGGCTGATCTGAGGTCTGATGGGGGCACAGTGGGCTGATCTTAGGTCTGATGGGGGCACAGTGGGCTGATCTGAGGTCTGATGGGGACACAATGGGCGGATCTGAGGTCTGATGGGGGCACAGTGGGCTGATCTGAGGTCTGATGGGGGCACAGTGGGCTGATCTGAGGTCTGATGGGGCACAGTGGGCTGATCAGAGGTCTGATGGGGACACAATGGGCGGATCTGAGGTCTGATGGGGGAACAATGGGCGGATCTGAGGTCTGATGGGGGCACAATGGGCTGATCTTAGGTCTGATGGGGCACAATGGGCTGATCTGAGGTCTGATGGGGGCACAGTGCGCTGATCTGAGGTCTGATGGGGCACAGTGGGCTGATCTGAGGTCTGATTGGGACACAATGGGCTGATCTGAGGTCTGATGGGGGCACAGTGGGCTGATCTGAGGTCTGATGGGGGCAGAGTGGGCTGATCTTAGGTCTGATGGGGGCACAGTAGGCTGATCTGAGGTCTGATGGGGGCACAATGGGCTGATCTGTGGTCTGATGGGGGCACAATGTTTGTTTTTTTACTTTAAAATAAGATGTGTGCATAGGGATTTGTTCATAGTTTTTTTTTTATAGTCCGGCCCTCCAACGGTCTGGGGGACAGTGAACTGGCCCCTTGTGTAAAAAGCAGTGGGAGATCTGGAGCCAAACGTGGAAGGGCTACACTGTCTGCTACTCAGGAGACTACCACAGGAATACACTGGCAGTGCACGGGTTCATAGAAAGCAGCAGCAAACAAACATCACAAGAGAAAGTGCGATACTCAGCAGTGTTGGAATATTTCACACAGTCCCTGGGGACGTTAGCGTGGTACTATGCAAGATGTGTGGGCGTGGCCAGGGTGCTAAGGTTGGCACGATGGCCCTGCATCAACACACGGAGCGTCACCATAAAGTGGCATGGGAAAACCATGCCACTCATTTAGTATTACAGCCTGATGCACCAACTGCAGTACCTCCCAATCGCCCTCATTCCGTCTCCAACAGTCATGGCTCTTTAATGTCAGCAGAAGGAAGCTGACGTTCCTTCCCATCGACTTCAATGTCATCTATTGCTCTTGATGATCCTCCCCCTCGTCACTTGTTTTGACAGCAATCAATAACCGAGGTGATTGCAAAAATACAACAGTATGCGTGCACTCATCCAGTGGCACAGAAGCTCAATGTGCACCTGGCTAAGTTGCTGGTGCTACAATCTCTCCTTTTCCATGCTGTTGACTCTGCACATTTCAGAGTCCCAAGACAACATTACTTTTCCCAAATAGCTGTACCAGCCCTGCACATGTACATTGAGCAGAAGGTGGCCCAGTCCTTGAGCCTCTGGTGTCTGGTAGAGTTCACGCCAGCGCTAACGTATGGAGTTGTAACTATGGTCAAGAACAATATATGTAATTCACAGCCCACTGGGTAAATGTCCTTCTAGCCCAGGCACACCAGCAATGCCTCCTTTAGGAGTGAAGGATGATGAGCCCTGTGCAGCCACACAGGTCGTACACTGCTAATGCTGGCCCTGGCACTAGACTACCAGGTTCTATTCTTTCTTTTTTCAGGGCTGTGAAGAATGCTCTCACTTTCCTTTTCTCTTTCTGTATCCACTTTCTGTGGGTTTTCTCTCTCGGATATGCAGGGCCAAGTTCCATTTCATTGCAAACTCTAGGCAACCAGCAACACTGTGTCAGCTGATATCCTGTCATATCACTGGCCTGGAGGGAAAAAGGTCCACCCTTTATACCTTAGTTTCAGCCCATGTGAATAAAAAATATGCATTTGAACTTCAAGTGTTCCGATGCTGGCTACTGGAGCAAGCCTCACCCTACTGTCTTAGTCAGCAGTGATAAATGTGGCCTCAATAGAAGTAAAGTGCTCTGGCAGTAACAGACAAACAGCCCCATCACCCCTTCTTAAAGGGAATCTATCACAAAAACCTGTTCTATATTTTATTTATGCTAAAAAAATCTATTATATATTTGTAAGAAATAATAAATAAATAAATAAAAATTCCAATGTGTGAAATATTATAAATAAATATTAGATTTTACCATATTTACCATCTTTGGTCACCAGGGGGAGCTCTGCTGGCCAAATGAGGCTTTGAGCAACCTGTAAGTAGGCATGCTGCAAAAAAGTGGGTGGTACCAATGACATCACCAATTCACACCTTCAGCGGTGACACCACTGCTTCAGCAAGATAAGATGAGACAATGGCTTCATTACAAAAACACAGATCTCTGCTCCTCAGTCTCCTCCCCCACTGGTCACATGGCCGATTACATCACTAAGGTCCTACAGCCCCAAGAACCTCCATCTACTCTGTTTCTGAGTCCCCAGCAGCAAGGAGGGAGGACCTGGCTGTGTGTTACTGGTGTCATCACAGGGGCGGGCTCACATCTTCCATTCATTCTCTATAGGGTCAGCAGCGACTGAGGAAGCCTATGTACATGCCTGAGGTGCCATTGTGTTGTAAATCCAGACTGTCACACTTTACTTCCAACATGGCAGCCCCCATGTAAGGCAAGAAAACTGAATTAAAAAAAAAACATTTACACAATTTGAAAAATACATTATGTTAAAACCTGCTTTTGTTATGTTGTAAAACATATCAAAAATTTTTTCTTCGCGATAGTGTCCCTTTAATAAAGAATACCACACCTCAGAAACCTGGCAAATCTGGAGCCACACCTGTCATGATACGAGGAATAGTGAGCTAACTTGAGCCCCAAACTCTGTCCCTGCCTACTTACATGGCCCGTCCTATGTAACAGCGCGTAACTGGGCGACAATCCGTAGCCTGAATAAGTGCTGGGGCATAAAGGGAAGGGGATCAAGAGGAAAATACAACAAACAAAGACAGAACACAAACACAATATTGGAGGGTCAGCAAGCCAAAAGTTGTACCAGGAAGTCACTTCATAACCAGGGGAGAGAGCAAAAGCAAGGTCAAAAATACACAGCCAAAGTCCAAAACACAGTAGTCACAATGAGGATTAGCAAGCACTAGCACTGGAGGTATAGACCAATCTCAGGCAACCTGTGGCTGGCAGGCTGCCAGTTTAAATAGGGCTCCAAGTAGGTCATGTGACAAGGCGGCGTCACATGACCTAACTCCAAAAGTGAAACAGGAAGTGCTGGCTTCCTTGCCAGTACTCAGAGGTAGGTCACGTGACGTGGCCAGTGTGAGAGATAGGTTTTTATATATAATTTGTAAAGCCTGTATTACTCATCTTTGACCACTAGATGGCAGCTAATTAGCTATGTGAGTCATGTGAACACTCTCTTTGTTTTAAGGTTTTAAGACCACTGTAGCGGGGGGGAGGTTGGAATGTTAATTTGCCTCTTTCAAATTAACCAATGAACTCAGTGTTGAAGTTGCTGAACTACTCCCCTTGTGTCAAAGAGCCAATTACTTTGCTTAAGTAACACCCCTTTTGTCTATGTCATACCTACTATTTAAGTGACTCTTTAATAAACGCTCTCATGCTTGGGGGATGTGAAGTATTTTCCATGAAACCAACTTGTGTGTCTGGTCTCATTGTAAAAGCTGTATGGCGTGCATACTTATACTTCTAATGATTTGGCACCACACAAAGAAGGCGAAATCGTGAGAATTGCCATCACACCAGCGTCATGTGACCTATAGCACACATATTCATAGTTGAAGCTGCTCCTGCCTGTCGTCAAGGAGATGGGGAGGACGCCGGCCGCGCAGAGACTGAATGTTTGACTTATTGGGTATCGCCGCGTCCATAACAACCTGCTCTATAAAAATATTACCTGAGATGGCCCCCCAGGTGAATGCTGTAAAAATAAAAATAAAAAAAACTATGCCATAACACCCATTTTTTTTCACCTTGCCTCACAAAAAGTGTAATAACAGGCGATCAAAAAGGCGTATTTACCCCAAAATGGTACCAATCAAACCGTCATCTTGTCCTGCAGAAATGTAGACCCTACTTGAGACAATCACTCAAAAAATAAAAAAATATGGCTCTCAGAAAATAGCAACACAAAAAAAAGATTTTATTCTGTTCAAAAATGCATCTAATGTGTAAAACTTTCCAAAAATAAAAATGTTTGGGCTAAAGCAACATTTTATTGGAAGAAATGAAACTTTTCATTTTCATAGCCAAGTGTTTCCAAATTCCATAAAATGCTTAGGGGGTCAAAGTGGCCAGTACCCCCGTTAATATATTCTTTGAAGGGTGTAGTTTCCAAAATGGGGCCACTTTTTGAGGGTTTCCACTGTAGGGGTACGTCAGGGTCTCTCAATTACAAAATGGTGCCTAAAAATCATTCTAGCAAAATCTGCCTCCAAAATCCGTATGGCGCTCCTTTCCTTCTGACCACTGCCACAAACCCATAGAGACGTTTACCACCACATATGGGGTATTTCTGTAAACTGCAGAATCAGAATAATGTATATTGAGGTTTAGTTTGCTGTTAACCCTTGCTGTTTTGCAAGAAAAAAATTATTAACATGAATAATCTACCAAAAAAGTGAATTTTTGAAATTTCACCCCCATTTTCCATTAATTCTTGTGGAACACCTCAAGGGTTAAAAAAGTTTGTAACAGCAGTTTTTTTATAATTTGAGGGGTGTAGTTTCTAAAATGGGGTCATTTATGGGTGGTTTCCATTACGTAAGCCACTCAAAATCACTTTATATCTGAATTGGTGCTTAAAAAAATGGTTTTGGAAATTTTGTTGAAAATTTTAAAAATGGCTTCTAAACTTCTAAGCCTTCTAATGTCCCAAAAAAGTAAAATGACATTTATAAAATGATGCCAACATAAAGAAGACATATGGGGAATGTAAAATAATAATTATTTTTGGAGGTATTACTATATATTTTGAAAGTAGAGAAATTGAAATTTGGAAATTTTTCCAAATTTTTGATAAATTTGGTATTTTTTTTATAAATAAAAATGAAATACTTTGCCACAAATTTGCTACTGTCGTGAAGAACAATATGTGACGAGAAAACAATCTCAGAATGACTTGGATAAGTAAAAGCGTTCCAAAGTTATTACCACATAAAGTGACACATGTCAGATTTACAAAAAATGGCCTGGTCAGGAAGGTGAAAACAGGCCGGGGTTGAAGGGGTTAAAAAAGTTTTTTCTAAGGTTTGGCAAGTGTTTACCAACAAACATACAATTCATTTTCAGACCCCCTGATATTGAGTTTGCAACCCGCGACTAGTTTCAGACTATTCTCATGTGGGCATGTCCCTGCCAGTAATAAATGCTGGATCTGTAAGTCCAGGATGCTGCTGCCTTACCCCTGTAAACTGCCTGTTTTTGCTTTCCTCCCTATCTACTGCCCGTGTGAGTTGTTCTCCTTGAATCTTCTCCCATTCCACACACATCTGATGTGTACAACCTCTTTCTGAGAAAAGGAAGAGTGAGAGCAGAGAGAGTCATCAGAAATAGCAGCAGTGTTCTGATGGATTTACATCAGATTTAACAGCACCAGCAGCTAGTTGAAGAACTTACATACACTCTGCAAAAAGTTACTTAATTTTGCATTTGCTGTAATTGTTTTCAGAATCAGTTAAAATAAGGATTCATCACAAAATACAATTAAAGGGTTATACCCATCTCTGACATTGGTGGTATATCCTGATGTAACCCTAGGAGCTTACATGCTGCCCAATGGGAGCATATTGATAAAGAGGATAATACCCCATATCCCATTCCGGTAAGTTCAATTGCAGTGACCGGGCTGCAGGGACGCTCATGAGTGTGGGTGGCTGGATGGGTGCAGTACCTGTACTCATGGTTTCCTGAAGCTCCCTGGGCCGGTGTGCAGTGACAGGAAAGATGCACCAGTTCTTGTCTTCGGGCATGCTCTGGTTCTGGGGTTTTCCAGGCAGGGGTGTAGACTTTACTTCTGACAACCAGCAAAGCAGACTCCTATCCTCCATTCTTTGAACAGGTTGTTGTACTTACAGTACACTTCCACAGGATCCATCTTGGGATGAAGAGATTCTTACAGTGGGCTAAACTGTAATTTGGTATGCTCAGGCACCGGAGGCAACTCCTGAACATGGGTGCCATAGAATCCTTTTAGACATGTTACCTATATCGGACTTGCACTACACCTCTCTGTTACATCTGGGCTGCTTTGGGTAGTTGTTTCTTTCTACTTCAGGCCTCCTCCTGGCTGTTACCTGGGTCCAGGAGTGGCTAGGGGGTCAGCTTCAAATCTTTGTGCTTGCTCTAACGCTGCACTCTCTCACCGAACTGGTTTAGACTGGATTAACACACTGAACTCTCACTGACTCTGCACTTTGCTGACACACTCCTTTCCTTATATAGAGGGTGACCCAGCTCCATCTAGTGGTGGGTGTGAGATATGGCCTATAATTATTATGTGCTTACAGGAATACACAGTGAATAGATACATGACATGATTGCAATATACTTGTGCAGTTTTCAGTATACGCGACTTCTAGGAGCAGGATGCTGCATCATTTTTAAAATCCCTCCAAATCTATGGAGATTTAGACATGCTTTAGATTTTCAAATATAGAGAGCATTGTTTATCCATTGTAATCTATACAAGTTTTGATATGGAGGTATACAGATGGGTTTTTTTTCTCACAGACTCATATAAAAATCATTTAAAACATCATCTTATTCCAGCATTATGGCATGCCTAAGGGTGTGCAGACACTCCGTGTGTCGCTATATAGTAGTTGTGCATGTAGCAAACTGTAAGCCCATGGATGTAAACTTTTTTTGCAGATAGACACACGAATCTATGTCTTATTTCATGCTGCTCATACGTCGGAAATTACACTATGTTTTCTAGCAGATGTCCTGTGGTATTAGCAGACAGAGCGGAAATATTATATATGTCTGAGGGTCTGATTTGTATAGGTCACAGTCAGAACTATAACTCAAGGCCAGTAAGGAAACAGAAAGGGCACTTAGGACTTTGTCTGTCACCACTAAGCACAGTACATCACTAGATGATTCCGTATCATAATACACTTCTCCAAAACTGGTTTTAAAATCTGCTTCAGGATGGGAATAAACCATGAGGCCTCAGGTAGTGAAGATGGAAGATGTAATTGCAGACATTTTCAAAGTCCAAGACTGCAGCTCTAGTTCTTCTCATTTTCAGTTTTTTCCCCCAAGCTTGAGCATGTAGAGGTCTATTGCTGGAGGACTGGGCAACTATTTTTCATCATCCCAGGCAAGGCTGGTTGCTTTGCCTTGTTTCTGCAAGTCAGTTTGAATTTTTCAGACAGGAAGATACAACTTCCTAAAGAAAAAACACTCAACAGTAACATGTGACTAAGTGGTAAATATTTCTGTGGATTTCATAAGCCAATAGTTTACATTTCGCAAATGTAAATTTTCAGAAAATGAGCATTGGGAAAATTAGGCTTTACAGTGACACTGAAGGTAAATTACAATATAATATAATAATAATAATAATAATAATAATAATAATAATCTTATACATAAAAACTGAAAGCTACTTCTTATAATTCTTAATAACTGAGAACAAAGACATATTGAGAGAGATTGGTTATGGCTCTATGCCAGTTTTCTGGTGTAAAAAAAGTCAAAAATTTTGTCACTGGTTTGTGACATTTTATCCTTCTCCGACACCCTCACCGGTTTTCCAGAAAGTAGGTGGGACGTGAGTGGGAAAAGACGATCTGCAGACAGGAGCTTGCAACCTGACTCATTTAACACCATATGCTCCGGAAAACCGGTACACAATACACCAAAATTTACTCCAGCTCCTGTGGGCAGCACAAAAGACTTGGCCAGTAAGAAGGTAAAGATACTCCTTCCCCAGATGAAGCTGCAATAGTGGCAATATATGTTGAGTTTCACCCACCGGCCTTTCTTTTATGCTTAGCCCTCGGCCTTTTGATATCTTTTTTGGGTCAACACTTTTGAGTAACTTGTTTTGTTTGTGATTTATTGGATGTCACATTATCAATTTTTTTATTCATTTTTAAACCTTTTCAGATTATGCAAACATAAAAAAGATGATAATAGAAAAAATAAACCCAATCCCAACTCCCTTAATCCCACCCCTACTGTGTGCACCCATATCAGTGAGTGGCCGTAACAAAATGCCATCAGACAATGAAATAGAAGTATGTTCATGAAGAACGTCTAGAAGATACCATGAAGTATGTTCAAAATGACAGATCAATCATGTGTGGTGTCTGTGAAATGTGGCCAATAAGTGATTACTGTTGACCCATGTGTATGTACAGTAAAATAATTATATGGCCCATACTAATATAGTCTTGGTTGAAATTCTGTACCATTTGTTATATTTCATAAGGTATTCCCCCATGCTGGCCAAGTCTTTTGTGCTGTCCATAAAGTGACTGCTGATGAATGGTTATGTGACCAGACACGTCACCTCCATGTGATGTCTCCTCTAATCAAATAAACTGCACCTGCACTGTTGGGAGTGTAGTACAGGTGCAGTGTGTTTGTATGGAAGGGGCTGAATCATCATTCTGGCCACATGACCCTCCATCAGCAGCCATCTTATGGACATGACCTCTATATGGCCAACACAGAATATCAGTATTCATTAGTAAGTGCGATATGGTCACAAGTAGCCAGAAAGGGGCCAGTCCCTATAACACTAATGAAATGAGTGGCAAAACAGGCTTAGTCCAATGATTCAGGATACTTTTGCTAGCCACAGCAGACCATGTTCACAGTAGTGTCTTGACACCTCTGGGTAAAGTAAGGTAGGAGTCAGGTAATATATTAATGATAGCTCACTGGGGAATCTGAGGAAACCTGACATTGTATGTGGTCTGCAAATAGGACTGTATGTCCTGCCCCCCACGACAACCCCCAAAGTGAGGAAAATGTAGTGGCAGGAGACATTTTGTGTTGAAGGTATGGCATGATATATGCCCTATGAAAAATTAATAAAGCCATATCTGAATAGCTGCTGACTGGAATATATTTATTTTATTTTAAGGTGGCTGATATCACAGTCTGGTGAATGACATATCCACTTCCTGGAAGCTGCCACCACCTGATCTCATGAAATCGCATTATCATTCTTATTGCACTTTGTAGTAGTTCGTTGATCTTTTGCTTCTCGTATATTTTACATGTTCTTGTCTATGAGAGTGCTGTGGTCTCCTCAAACAGCTGTTTGGGGGGGACCCTGCCGAAGTCATATTGATTACCTATCCTAAGGATAGATCATCAATATGTAAATATCGGAGAGCCACTTTAAAATAACATCAGATTAAAAAAAAAAAAAACTACTAGGGAATATGAATGAAAATGCAATAAGGGAAATCAGAGTAAAATAGGTTGTAAGCATAAACTGATAATAAAAACAGAGCAGGAGAAATGTTCTCTTCACCCACCTGCTCCATTGATATTCCACATAGGTTCACCTCCTAGCAGTTTTTTACAATATCTATAAAAAGTACATACCTTAATAATAAAAGAAGACACATTTTAAAATGATTCTCTGCACAGCACAGAATTGCTTTTTTTGTCTAGATGAGTTGAAAGAATATTACAATCAGGGAACAGAACATTGGGTTGTCATCAAAGTGATTTTCTTTGTGCCCTTTTATTATTTGGTTTGACTCATAAAAGTGAAATAGAAATTTGTCCTGAAATTCAAGTAATTAAGACTCGCTGCTACTAATATTCAAGGTGTCGGTGATAAACTCTTTTAACAACTTACATGTCATTTCACTCAGTTTAATGTCACCATCTTCATCATCCTTAGCATGTGTGAATGTGGCACATTTTTATGAGACTAGAGAAATAGATACTGGCAGAATATAATGGAGTATCGATGTTCAGCGGCTGTTGTAGATTTTGCCGAGATGCAATGACAGAACTGTCAATTAGAGAGCGGGTCTAGATAAGTTGTCTGTTTGAGGCCAGAGGTTGTAGATAATTGAATGTGCGGATTTACAGTGCTGAGTGAATCAATTAATTTCTTATTCTGTGAGGAATTCAGCTCATATAAAGAAATATGCATCCTTGTGATGATGGTTTCCATGTTCTTCTTAGTTTATCACGCTTAAATTCTAATCTACTTTTTTTTTTTTTTATTGAAATAAAAGCTCAGTGCTGAATCATTTTTTTAATACACTGTATCTTTATAGTGGATGGAGCTCAGTTTTTTTCTTATATAAAGCTCTAAATCACCTATTTTAAGCAGGCGCCTCCAGACCCCACCAGCTACTGATTGAAAGATTTCTCCTTAATATCAGTGGTGGATGGAGCCCACATCTCATGAATTCATTGGACGGCACTGGTATTGTGATTCAAAGAATAACCTGTAAACTCTATAAAATGAACTCGTCTTCACACATATATAAAGCTGAAGTCAGAGAGGACAACATAAATGGACTGACAGGTTCCTTTTAAAGAGAATCATAGACAACCCCTTTAGTCCATTGACTACACACATGTTTTGGAGCTATCTAATATAAAAATGTAGCACCAACCATTGTAAAATATATAATTAAAGGGGTTTTCTGGGATTTTACTACTGATGACCTATCCTCGGGATAGGTCATCAGTATCTGATCAGTGGGGGTCCGACACCCGGGATCCCCCTAGATCAGCTTTATGAGAAGGCACTGGCGCTCCCGTGAGCGCCGCAGCCTTCTCTTAGCTTTTCCTAGGCCAGTAACATCACGTTCATCGGTCACGTGGCCTAGGAGCAGCTCAGCCCCATTCAAGTGAATGGGGTTGAGCACGATACCAAGCACAGCCGCTGTACAATGTACAGCACTGTGCTTGGTAAGCTACGAGAAGGAAGCGGCGCTCATAGGAGCGCCGGTACCCTCTCAAACAGCTGATCGGTGGGGGTGTCGGACCCCCACTGATCAGATACTGATGACCTATCCTGAGGATAGTATTTTAAGCATAACGGAAAGCAGCATCTCCTTGTAATATCCTTCTTTATTCTAGTTGAGTCCATGAAAAATGTGCAAAAAACAGGCCACAGAAAAAATGCAAGTGCAACGTTTCGGCCTTTCTCAAGCATAAATAGTAGCATCAATTCAAAACTTAAATACTGTGCAAAATCTCTCTCCTCATTCGTTTATACCTATCAGATCTCAGGGAATAAATGCACAATGTGTTTATACATAATTCACCAATCACACAACAGATTAATGAGTATGGCAGCACTACTCACCAATCTTAAACAAAACACAATTGTGATGTAACTGTGAGGAGTAGGTCAGGGGGACACAAATGACACAGACAAAGTGAGGCCCTGACACTCCTCCCAACCACTGTCCCTGCCTTTTGGGGGAACCCGGCTCCTTAACAGGCCGGCCCCAACCGAAGACTGCAATTACACTGAAGAAAGTGGAACACGAGACAAACAACCAAAACAAAACACAAGCAGGAAAAAACCTAAACAGGTCGGGAACTGAAGGGGTAAAAAGTAAAGGAACCAAGCAAGGAATAAACACCAAAGGAGAACACCAAAGGTAGGTAATAGTAACAGAAACCAGGGAAAAAGGTACAGAGTCACTGGAATACCGGAAAAACACAGAGTAGCTAGCTTAGGCACAAGGCTCTATAGCAGGCACAGATAAATGGCGAGTGTGAAACTAAATAGTGGCTAGAGCTCCAGCCCCAAGGCGTGATAGGAGCAGGGATCCCAGCCACACCCTTGAATGGACCAAAATTACTGGCAGGGACGCCTGCCAGTAAAACTAGCTAAACTAGCCGAACCTTTAACCCTTAAGGAACCTAAGTGTTACAAGAGGATTTTCTGGCGTGCACTCGGGATGAGCGCCGCATAGCGTCAGGACACGGGAACGCCCACACCCGCCCAACATCCGCTGGAGGGCCGCAGCGCCCCGAATCCTGACAGAACCCCCCCCGAGGAGGGGCCTCCGGACCCTCAACAGGACCTCCAGGCTTGGAAGGGTAAGATTGGTGGAATTTTTTAACGAGTCTGGGAGCGTGAAGATCTCTGGCAGCCACCCAGACACGCTCCTCAGGACCATACCCTTTCCAATGTACAAGGTACTGGAGAGAATTCTGTACTTTGCGAGAGTCAATAATTAGTTCAATTTCAAACTCCAACTCTCCCTGAACAACCACAGGTAGAGGTGGAGAACGAGCGACCACAGCGGGAATATATTTTTTCAACAAAGACTTATGAAAAACCGGATGTACACGAAGAGAACCAGGAAGTCGCAATCTGAACGATACAGGATTTATGATTTCTGTGATGATGTAGGGATCAATAAAGTGTGGAGCAAACTTTGCTGATGGTACTCAAAGACGGAGATTTTTAGTTGAGAGCCACACTTTGTCACCAACTACGTATTCAGGACTGGGACGGCGTTTCTTATTCGCATATTTGATCTGCTTGAGTTGGGCATTTTTTAGAGTCTCAAGACTCTTTGCCCAGACTGTGCACAGTCGATTAGCGACGTCCTTAACCGAGGAGAATCTAGATTCGTTACCAGTTACTGTGGAATATCTGGGGTGAAAACCATAGTTGCAGTAAAATGGGGACAGTCGTGTCGAGGAACTTTCATGATTATTTAGAGCGAACTCGGCCATGGGCAGGTACTCACTCCACTTTTCCTGTCATTCAGAAACGAAACACCTAAGATATTGCTCAAGTGACTGATTAAGTCTTTCAGTCTGCCCATTCGTCTCTGGGTGAAAGGCGGAGGAGAAGGACAGCGAGATACCCAACCTACTGCAAAACTCTCTCATGAAACCTCGACACGAACTGAACCCCCCCTGTCAGACACTATGTTAGACGGAATTCCATGAAGGCGTAAAATATGGCGGATAAACAACCCTGCAAGGACTCTAGCTGTAGGTAATTTTTTCAACAAGACCAGATGGCACATTTTAGAAAAATGATCCACCACAACCCAGATTACTGACCTACCTTTGGAGAGAGGAAGATCAGTAATAAAATCCATGGAAATGTGAGACCAGGGCCTGTTGGGCAAAGGGAGCGGATGTAATAGCCCTTCTGGGAGTTGTCGAGGAACCTTTGCCCTAGCACAGGTCTCACAAGCCTAAACAAACGCCTTAACATCACGTTGCCAGGATGGCCACCAATAGGTACGGCACAACAAGTATCCAGTGCCCGCGATGCCCGGATGACCAGACAAAACTGAGGAATGGACTTCTTCTAACACCTTCAGCCGAAGATGACCAGGGACAAAGAGTTTACCTGGGGGTACAGTAGTAGGAGCAGAACTCTGAGTCTGCAATAGAAGACACAAGATCTGAAGTCAAAGTGGCAACGACTACCCCGGGAGAGAGGATGTTTCCTGGTTCCTCATCCAGGACATCACTGGCACCAAAGCTTCTGGACAAGGCATCAGCCTTTACATTTTTTGAGCCTGGACGATAACTTACCACAAAATTAAACCTGGTAAAAAACAAAGCCCATCGCGCTTGACGGGGGTTCAATCTCTTGGCATTGTCTAGATATAGCAGGTTCTTATGGTCAGTTAACACTGTCACCTTACGTCTGGCGCCCTCCAGAAAGTGTCTCCACTCTTCAAAGGCCCATTTAATAGCCAGTAACTCCTTGTTTCCTATATCATAATTAACTTCAGCAGTGGAGAACTTTCTGGAGAAAAAGGCTACAGGTTGGAGGTTGGTAAATTGTGTAACTCCCTGAGACAGGACAGCCCCTACTCCTGTCTCAGAGGCATCAACCTCCACGACAAAAGGCTGTTCAGAGTCAGGATGAACCAAGACTGGAGCAGTGGTAAAACACCTTTTTAAGTTAGAGAAGGCTAGTTCGGTTTCATGTATCCAAGAGGTAGGATCAGCCCCCTTTTTAGTTAAATCAGTAAGGGGTTTAGCAACCATAGAAAAGTTTTTCATAAATTTTCTATAATAGTTAGCAAAACCCAGAAAACGTTGGACCTCTTTCAAGGTAGTAGGTCTAACCCACTCAACCACAGCAGAAACTTTTTGTGGATCCATACTTATAGAACCAGGGGTAAGTATGTATCCCAGAAATCCCACCTCCTGGACTCCAAACTGACACTTAGACAATTTAGCACACAGCCGATTATGTTGCAATCTGGAGAGGACCTCCCTCACATGCTCCCGATGGGACTCCAAATCTGGGGAGAATATGAGGATGTCGTCCAGATATATAACCAAAAAACGGCCCAAAAGATCTCTGAAGATATCGTTAACAAAACGCTGGAAGACAGCCGGGGCATTGCTGAGACCAAATGGCATGACTAGGTATTCAAAGTGCCCCTCTGGAGTATTAAAAGCTGTCTTCCACTCGTCGCCTTCCCTGATGCGGATTAGATTGTAAGCTCCACGGAGGTCAATTTTAGAGAACCACCGGGCCCCCACAACCCGATTGAATAAATCCGGGATCAGAGGGAGAGGATGCTGGTCCTTAATCGTGATCTTATTGAGCTCCCTGTAGTCAATACATGGACGGAGACCTCCATCTTTTTTCTCAACGAAGAAAAACCCTGCACCAATAAGGGAGACAGAAGGCCATATGTGCCCTTTTTTCAGACTATCCTGAATATACTGACGCATACACTCTCGCTCAGGAGCTGACAAATTAAAAATGCGACCCTTAGGAAGCTTGGCCCCAGGAACGAGGTCTATGGCACAATCGTAAGGCCGGTGCGGAGGCAGAGTTTCCGCAGCGGCCTCATCAAAGATGTCTTTGAAATCAAAAATAAACTCAGGAATATCTAAATCATTATTCACAGTACACATCATGGAAGGAACAGTTTTAAGATGTGAACCACATGAATTCCCCCATTTCACCAGGTCAGTGGTTTTCCAATCAAATACAGGGTTATGGAGGCGGAGCCAAGGCAAACCAAGAATAAGATCTGCAGTTAGTTTTTCCATCACAAAAAATGACATTTTTTCTGTATGTAAACACCCAACGTTCATCATAACCTCAGCAGTACGAAATTTTATTCTCCCCTCATTCAAGGGAGTAAAATCTGCACCAGAAACTGAAAAGGGGGAACACAAAGGAATTAACTCCAAACCCAAGGTCTGAGCAACAACCACATGGATGAAACTCACTGCAGACCCTGAATCCACCATGGCCTGACAAGCAAAAAATTTAGAATAAGAAACCAAGGTTACAGGTAACAAAAACTTATTAACAGAATTAGGAGGTACCTGTACGCCTGAGTGACCCTCCTGTAGATCACTCAGGCGCTGGCGTTTCCCTGTGGTGACTTCGGCTTGGATGGGCAACCCCTCAAGAAATGGCCAGGTTTTCCACAGTATAGACATAAGGCATTCTCCAATAGATTCAATAACGGAATGGAGGGCTCACACCGTAATAATGGGTATGATAGGTGCAACGGCCTTTCTGGTTCACCTAATAACAGAAAAGAAGAAGAAAGTGTATCAAACCATGGGGACCTGCACTCAATTGCTCAGTCATTACTCAATATTCCCATCAACAATGTCCTCTGACTTATATGTACTAATGGTTTGTGAATGATCTTTTAAGAAATTTTTAGAAGACTGTTAAGCAAACAAAAATTATACTTTTATGTGGAATCTTAGAATATTCATATAAGGAGTACATTTAGACATGAATATATAAGAAAAGCATCAATAACGCAATAGCGGTTTTTTGATATGCAAAGATATTTTTTAAGTGTTATAAGATTGATTTATGGTGCATACTATATAATATATTTTTTGCAAGTAAGACAGCGACAGAAATTGAGGATTAACATCCTCTATTTTTCAATACGAACATCCTAAACAATCCAGTTCAGAATTTAGGAGATACCGAGGACGTAGTATTTAAATCCACACGGTAGACCTCCCTCTTATCACTGCTGAGGAAGGGGATTGGATCCCCGAAACGCGTCCAGTGTAATCTTTGTAGGGTCCGGACCCACATCACAAGCGTTTAAAGCTAAAAAGAAGGCTGCCTTTAAAGAATTCTGAGAAGTGGATTATATCTACCTGTAAAAGTAAGGTACCGATCACATGATTCTATCACGTGACCGTTTACGTCCCAGGTCCCGTGATACATTGTACGGGGAAGGACGCCGCATCAGCGAGGCAACTGAGAAGTGATATCCGAATAAGACCGGTACCTCAGCTACGGCGAAACCAGCCTCCATACCACGTTGATATAGAGTGAGTACCCCAACGGGAGTTTTTCTTGTACTACTGCGAATATTTATTCAACACCGAACTTTTATCAGCATATATAGTGGGAATATTCGAACTCCCCAGACTTTGTGAGATCGATAAAAGCCTGTAAGGGCTATATTTATTTGGATTACTACATCTACTCATGCTGGCGATTCTACATATGGGACAATAACTATTATACCTACATCAGAGAATTGGAGTCTACTAACCAATAACTAATAGAACTATTGGATTGTCACCTAAATTTCGCAAAATCAACTTAGCATGGACTGATGACCCTATAATGTGTTGGAATATTTTTTCTTGATTTTATTGATTTTATGTATATTTTTACTGTGTGTTATTTGTGATTAAAATTCCATACAACTTCAGCAATTGAGTGCAGGTCCCCATGGTTTGATACACATTCTCCAATAGATGTCTCCTTCTAGCAGCAGCAGATGTAGAGCCTAACAACATAGGTTCTTCTCCAGAAGACTGAGAGGGAGATGGTGATTGAAATTGGGAAGGCATATTCTTAGAGAAAGTAGAAGGAGGTTTGACAGAAAAGCCTGGCCTAAACTGTACAGTCGATCCCCCTTGCTTTTCCTTGCGTCTCTCTCTAAGTCTTCTGTCAATAGTCACAGCCAAAGCCATAAAGTCACTCAGGGATTCAGGGATAGGATGGCTGACCATAGCATCCTTAACAGCATCTGACAGCCCTTGTCTGAAAAGGATTTTCAAGGGTTGATCAGGCCATCCAGTCGCCGAGCACCACTGGCGGAACTCAGAACAGTAGTCTTCAGCAGAGCGGCGACCCTGCTGAATAGATAACAAATGAGTTTCCGCCAATGCAGCACGGTCAGGATCATCATAAACTTGGCCCAAGGCCAGAAAAAAACTATCCAGGGAACTCCACTCAGTAGCATCTGAGGGGAGGGCTAATGCCCAATCCTGAGGGGGACCATGGCGGAGGGACACCACGACAGCCACTTTTTCTGCCTCAGAGGGGAAAAAATTAAAACGAAAATACAAACGACAGGACTCCCGGAAAGTACGGTATCTGTCCGGGTTCCCATCAAAGCGATCCGGCAGAAGCATTTTAGGTCTCTGCTGGACACTGTGCACAGGAAAAATAGGGGCTGGCAGTGACACAGGTGGGTTTGCAGCGCCAGGCGCAGGAATAGTCATGGCGTCCAGACGCTGCGACATCTGCGCAATTAACCCAGCCATGCCCTGAAACTGATTTGTCAGCTCATCCAGGCGGTCGGTGACCGATAGATCGGTACTCATATTAAACCTCCAGGAGAGTCGACTAGGGTATGGGCCTGCTATAATGTGAGGAGTAGGTCAGGGGGACACAAATGACACAGAGAAAGTGAGGCCCTGACACTTCTGCCAACCACTGTCCCTTCCTTTTGGGGGAACCCGGCTCCTTAACAGGCCGGCCCCAACCGAAGACTGCAATTACACTGAAGAAAGTGGAACACGAGACAAACAACCAAAACAAAACACAAGCAGGAAAAAACCTAAACAGGTCGGGAACTGAAGGGGTAAAAGGTAAAGGAACCAAGCAAGGAATAAACACCAAAGGAGAACACCAAAGGTAGGTAACAGTAACAGAAACCAGGGAAAAAGGTACAGAGTCACTGGAATACCGGAAAAACACAGAGTAGCTAGCTTAGGCACAAGGCTCTAAAGCAGGCACAGATAAATGGCGAGTGTGAAACTAAATAGTGGCTGGAGTCCCAGCCCCAAGCAGGGATCCCAGCCACACTCATGAATGGACCAAAATTACTGGCAGGGACGCCTGCCAGTAAAACTAGCAAAACTAGGCAAACCTTTAACCCTTAAGGAACCTAAGTGTTACAAGAGGATTTTCTGGCTTGCACTCGGGATGAGCGCCGCATAGCGTCAGGACACGGGAACGCCAGCACCCGCCCAACATCCGCTGGAGGGCCGCAGCACCCCCGAATCCTGACAGTAACTGAGGATGTCAGCAAGGAATCCAATCCCATCGTGTACTGCGATATAGCGTTCCTCCCGCGCCACTGCGCAGACTCACTCTCATTCCCGCGTCTCAATCTCCTCCTCCCCTGACAACGTCTTACAGTCATCTGACGGCAGTCTGGTCATGTAACTGCTACGTCAACTGGGCCATGTGATTCACCATGCGACCCGACCTCCCCGCCCTGCTCGGCAAGCGTCTCCATTGCCATGGAGATAAGCCTCGCTACATGACCACATTACAGATCGCGTCACTGTCACTGACCCGATCGGATATATAAGGTAGTAATCAACTACTCGCATTGTCATTATGACTTCCTAACTATATCCAATCCTATGGCGTCATCATGAACCAGCTAGATGAAGGGGGATGAGATAATAGTATATTCAACTAATATGAAGTGATATTTCTCACTGTACTCGATGGACTCCAATCCCAATGCGTTCTCTACCTAATGAAAATACAAAACTGTGTATTAAAAAACATATATTAAAAGCATGTTAAAAACAACTCCTATCCAATATCTGTAGCCATATACTGGTTAGACATATCAGAATCAATCTATGCCACTTACGTTAAATTCAATATTCATGCCATAGGGCTGAAGTGCTTTCAAAATGAAGATCCACTTCAATTCTTTTTTCCTAAGGATCTTCTCCCTATCTCTGCCCCTCCTCAGAACAACCATGGAGTCAATCACACGAAATCTAAGTTGATTGATAGAATGTTCACTCTCTATAAAATGTTTCACCACAGGTTTATCTAACATTTTCTTTCTGATAGTACTCTTGTGTTCATTTATTCTTTCTCTTATCTCCATAGTCGTCTCCCCGACATATATCAGACTACACGGGCATTTTATCATATAGATGACATCCCGGGATCTACAAGTGTAGTACCCCCTGATGTCATACACATGACCCGTATAAGGATGAGTGAAGGTGTCACCCTTTATCATGTTTTCACAGTTGCAACAACTCAAACAAGGATAATTGCCCATCTTCTGGGGGCCAAATATCGTTGCCTATCCACTTGTGTACCCCCTATGTCAGTTTTTACCAACTTATCACGCAAATTAACACTCTTCTTATATGACATTAAGGGTGGCAACCCAAAATCTTCAACAGACGGCATCCCCTTCTGTAGAATATGCCACTCTTTTCTCAAGATCTCCGCAATCCTAACACTATGCTTCCCATATGAAGACACAAATGGGATACGGCAAATGTCATCCTTAGTAGATCGATTCTTATACAGTGTGGTTTGTCTTAACCTTCTGACATGTTTTTTGTAGCAACCTACGTGGATAACCACGGTGAACAAATTTTTTACACATTTCTTCCACTCATCTATCAAAGACCTGATCTTCGGATGCTACCCTCCTCACCCTCAACAACTGACTCCAAGGTAATGACTCAATCATACGTCGGGGATGATTGCTATCATACCTCAACATATTATTTTTGTCCGTGGGTTTCTAATATATATCTGTTTTTAAGGTCCCTTGTTTGACATATACCCTCACGTCCAAAAACTGCAACTCCTTGTCTGATACTGTTTTCGTAAACTCCAGGTCTGGAATACTTGTATTTAGATGTTAATGGAAAGTATCTAATTCATCCATTGTTCGCCTCCATATCAGGAAAATGTCATCGATGTAGCGCCACCAACACAGGATCCTCTAAATAAATATGGATTGGTACACCAGCCTGTCCGCAATAAAGATGTTCGCATATGTAGGGGCCACATTGGACCCCATCGCAGTTCCACGCTTTTGTTGGTAGAAGGCATCCCCAAAGAGATAATAATTCCTCCTGAGGACCATCTCCAGCAGCTGGACCGCTCTAAGGCCATCCTCATACTTAATTGAAGTATTGAAGTAATGTAATTTCAAAAGGAACTGACTTGTGTCCTGAATATAGGAGGGAGCCTCTATAGCATATCTACGGAGTAATTTATCTAGAAAGATAGCTATACTGCTGAAGATGGATCCTCTACCCGAGACTATGGGCCTACCTGGGGGATTATCCAAACATTTGTGAACCTTTGGAAGTATATATAACATTGGAGTTACAGGATGTTGTATCCTCAAATATTCTCCCAGATCTTCATCAATAAGCTTATCCCTAACCGCTTTCTCCACAATTAATCACGCCCATAATCTTGAGTTTTGGATCCATCTTCAGCACCTCATATACTTCATCATCATCCAATTGTCTCTGGACTTCACTAATGTAACCTTGTTTTTTTCACTATCCTGAGGATAGGTCATCAGTAGTAAAATCCTGGAAAACCCCTTTAAAGAGGTTTATCCTCAAATGACATTTATGACATCTATCCACAGTATAGCTGATAAATGTCTGATCACTAGGGGCCTCTGCACAAAGACCCCTACTGATCACTAAGGCAAGGGGTCCCAAGCTCCTTGTTCTTCCTCAATACAAAACGGAGACTTCTGGGCCTCAAGTGGAGCCTACATGCATCAGCACCTAGGAACAATTGACTTGGAGGGCAGGCAAAGTTTAGTGACTTCCCTCCAGAGCCCGAGAGATACAATGGAGCAGAGCTGCAAGAAACAGTGACCCTGAGCTAAGGCACTTGAGGCCGCCTGGAGACCTATAACATTGTTCATGGATTAGAGATGTCCCCTTTGGGCATAATGTACACTGTAGATGCTGTTGATAGACTGCCTTTAAGAGACTGTAACTGACCTGAGTTATATGTCTTCACATTGAGAGACTGCTACTGTCAAGCATGTGAACTTGTAAATATTTTATCTATAACTGCCAAGCTTGGAGTTTGCTGTAAATTTTATATATACCTCCGCTTTCCATGATTTCTATGCCACCCAAACAACTTGCACTTCCTTACACTTCATAACGTAACTTTAAAAAATGGCACTGGGGAGAGCATAATATGGCAGCACAACAAAGACAGATTTAGGTGAGGCAATAAGGGAGAACATTCCCATTAAACAGGTCATGCACTGCTACTGGCTCAGGGGAAACCCAAGCATACTTTTGCATTTTCTATTTTTTCTGTGATTTGCATAAAATTGTTGCAAATAGGTTCCAATATTACTGTAATTTGTGCAAAATAGTGTAGTTTCTAATATGATTCAAAGTAAATTGCATTACAAAAGTGAGGGTTTTCATCTGAATTTTTCACAAATTGCAGCAAATCCAGAAGTAGGAGGAGTGCAGGACCTTGGTTGACTTCATACGGATGATAATAATTTAAGCCCGTTTATTACTGTGATAAAAGGTAAATGAGGTGACTGAGAACCAGAGAGAGCAGTCTTGGGAGGCATGGGAGGTGAGGGCAGCGCTGCACTGGCTGTACACACCTCCCCTGGTCTTCTTCGGGGTCCCCCTGTGGTGTCCTGTCCACGCACAGCGGCAGGACGTAGTGCACATAGGCGTGCACTATGACCTGATGCTATGCGCAGCAGATCACAGTACGCAGTGGGACCCGGTAGAAGCAGTGTGGTGAGTCCTGGATATGCAGCACAGTCTAGAGCAAGCAAGTTAAAGGGGTTATCCCACGAATAATGTAAAAAATTAAAATCAGACATCACATAGTACATGACAACGTCTTTCTAACAAAGCTAGAACCAGCCCTGTACCTCACATGGATCCAGAGATCTCCACATTCATTTCTCTGCTATATTTCTATCAAGCTGACAGTTCAAGGGGAGTGGCTTTTCTTCTGCAGCTCAGGAGGCGTGTCTCAGCTCTCCCTATCACAGCTCAGGAGACAGTTAAAAGTTGAAACTGAGCATGTGTGGCCATCTCAGTGAGCAGGTCAAAGCAATAAGAAATTAAGTGTTCCTATACAGATATATTTTATTGAATAACTCAGTAGCTATACAAAATGTTTAATGACATGCAATTACAGAAGTATTCAGATCCAGGTGCTGGTTTGAAAACTGTAGAATATTTTTTGTGGGACAACCCCTTTAAGTTTTTTTTTATTTTTATAAACGTCTGACCTGAGGTCTGATGGGGACTGGGGGGTGCAATCTGAGGCTGAGTGGGGTCCAATCAGAGGCTGATATGATCTCATTAGGGGTCTGGTCTGAGTCTGATGGGGGCTGGGAGTGCTGGTGGGTGGCTGATCTGAGGCTAATAGAGGCTGGGGGGTCTGATCTGAGGCTGATGGAGGCTGGGGGTGTCTGATGGGAGGCTGATCTTAGGCTAATGGAGGCTGGGGGTGTGATGGAAGATTCATGTAGGCTGATGGAGGTTGAGGGATCTAATGAAGAATGGGTGTCTGATTTGGGGGCCTGATTAGCATTGCTGTCTGATAAGGGTCTGATCTGAGGTCTGATGAAAATTAGCGTCTGATTTGGGGGTCTGCTCTGAGGGCTGATGGAAAATATTTTTTTTCTTATTTTCGTCCTCCAGTCCTAGGTGTGTCTTAATACGTGAAAAAAACTAAGAAAAAGATATTCACACTTTAACAACCCTGTCCAAACATCTTGGATGCTAACCAAATGGGATTTAAACATCTTCCTACTTCATTTAAGACTTCTTGTGAGAAGAACTATACTTATGACTTTAGTTATCACTAACAGCTTATATTGAGAAAATATGCACACTAGTAACGTGTGAAGAATTTGGAGCAGTAACACATTGCGATTCTGTTGATTCGTTTATAATGAAGAGCTTCACAATGAATAGTAAATCTGTATAGCATCTGAGTATCCATAAAAAGCAAGCATTTATACATTATACATTTTGTAAAGGACAAAGAATCTCATACTTACATACACACACTTGCCAGTTACATATAGGGCCAACACAAAAACGCCCTCATAAAAAGTCCATAGAGGCCCCATAAGAGTGCATAATGCATGTCTCCTTAACACTGTCAACTATATGCCACTGTAATAGTAAAAATGCCTTCTGGTGATACTACTTATCTCCCCTGGTAGTGGGCATGCTGGGAGTGCACACGTACATAAACATTATGACATACCCTTTATTAAAGGATTTTAAAAAAATATATAAAATATATACATTTAAAACATCTCAGCACATTCAAAATAAACTTTAAAAAGTATACTCACCGCTCTCGTTCCAAAGATTCCCAGTCCCTCGCTGTTCTCTACTACCTGCTGCATCAGTGACATCCCAACTCATGTGACTGCAGCAGCCAATCACTGAGCACAGTGGTGACCCAGCTGCATTTCCCATTGTCAGGACGTTATCGATGCAGCAATAGGTAGAGAACATTGACAGAATGGGCATCCTTAAAATGGAAGCAGCGATAAATCAGAAAATATACCTTTATTTTATTTATTTTGACCATGGTGAACAGTTTTAAATATGTTTCCCTAGAAAAAAAGCCCTTTGAGAGTGGTAGCTTCATCGTAAAAGTGCTGTCAATGCTGTCATGTATACAGAGTGTTCCTTCAGGGGCAACGTTCACGTGGTGAAATATTTTTAACATCAGACGCTCAGATTTCCGCCCTCCTCATGGTCTATGTGATCATACTGGTTGCTGGACTGATAACTTCCATTGCAGCAAGGCTCCAATAATTCTAAAGCACAAATGACAAAACCATCAGTGAGAAGAAGAATATCATTGCTTTGTGATAAGCGTTTCCGTGCTGACCCTAGTCACATTATTCCAAAGATCCTTTGCTCTGGTTGGTGAAAATATGCAAAGCCTGATTACAGAGATTATATCCTGAATGTCAGTGTTTAGCTGATATACTGTTGGTTTAAGATTAGGATAATGTTAGGGCTGATATCAGGCCAAGGTAAATAGTCGTTTTTGTTGTTATATACGTGACCTACTATGGTGCATGCTTGGAAATAAATAATAGTTAATTTGAAGCCAAATCTCTAATTTCATCATTACAACTCTTCTTCCTTCTGTACAATTGAACAGTGCGGTTTTTCCCTCAGGTTCTGATAGGACACAATATGAAAGGGATTAGACTACATGCATCCCGAATCCCTTACAGTTTTGCTAGTCTAAAGCTGATGCATCTGATATATAAATGTCATAATTTGCCTTTCTGGGTGTCCAGTGTTCTTATGGCTACTTTCCTCTTGCATTGCACCACTCTGCTCATGGGTTGTGTGTAAGGGCAAGTGTGCACTAAGTGCCCTTACTCCAGCAAATGCCCATGCACCCCTGGCTTAATTGTGGTCCTTCCAACATCCTTTTGGGCCTAAACAATAAAGTTCACTTGGTTCCAGTCTGCTTTGTGTGCACTTGTTTCTACTGTTTATAGTTAGGACTTTAAATAAGCAGTTAGAGTGTGTGGAGGTGCTCACCTGAACTCAGCACGACCCACCAACAACCAATTGGCTATTATAATATAACAAATATACAAAAAATGGTCGGCTTCTTAACAAATTTGGTATTTATTATTAACCAATATAACCATAAAAAATCTAATAAATAATAATATAAAAAATCTCATACATTAAAAACATATATTATATTTGCTTGTAGTCACAGTCCCCCTATTGGATTCAACTGCGGAGCTCTCGCAGTGAATTAAATCTATATTGTGGTTTTCTATTTATATAATGTTCTTTCTGTTATTCCAAAAACGGTTGTGTTATTTCCACTTATTGAGACATGCTTCTGTAGTGAGATCCTCACATATTAGTCCTTCTTGGATTATTTCATAACTTTGTATAACAAACTTGCGCTTCTTACCTACAGCGCTATATAAAGACTCAGCGCTATGCGCTTCTTACCCCAACCACGTCGATGGTTACTAGTAGTCCAGTAATGGAGGGGCGAGGGTGCAGTCTGTTTAATCCGGTAAGCTCCAGTGTCCGGTGCTGCCGATGATCTATTCTCGCGCTGATGCCAGCCAAGCGCATGCGCCCTAGACAGACGCGGACGCCAAGTCCCGATATGCTTCTGCCCCACGTGGACTCCCCACTTCTCCTCTCACCTGCCGACAAACGGCGATATAGCAACACTCTGTTGAACCTGATCAGTTCACACTGACCTCTACTGATTGTACAGAACCTGTGCCACCTGCCCAGAACCATTTTCTGTATACCAGATGGAACAAACTCTGCCTACACAGACTATGCCTTGTCCAATGACCATGAATGCTCCTTGGTGCCTTGCATCTGGGTCAGTTATCAATAAACAGAGACTACTCCAAGAGATAGCGGCCTGGTGGCTCCCCTGCAGTGGAGTCCAGATCCCTGTACAGGGGTGAAATGGTGAATACCTGATGGGGAAGGACCACTTACATAACACTCTTGTGAGCAACCCTAAGCCAAATGTGTTCAGTTACACAGTTGTCCACACCCACTGCTTTACATTATATCAAGTGAAATAGTTGATATGAATCTTTGTAGCAGAACTACTGAAGTATGTATTTGTCATTTTTAGCCTCAGATTTCCTTGTGTTTAACCTCCAAGCAATAATTTAGAATAAGTTTCTGTAAAGCATTGTCACACTACTTGTCTTGAAATATACTTGGCAAAGTACTAGATTGCTGGATCTAACATACCGAATCTATTAACTGTTCTGCAGTTTGCTACAGTACTGCATTGATCATCCTGATAAACCCTTTTACCCAGACATTCATCACGTCCTTGTCATCTTCTAACATGATGTTAAGCCATTTATGCCTTGAGCAAGTTCTTAAATAAAAGATTTAGTACATTGATTAGCAGTGGATCCGTGGACCTTAGCGAGGGGGTGGAGGGGTTGCGGGCTGATAGATGACCATGTTATACCTGCAATCCCTATAAAGAAATGCCAAGCATCATATAGCAGTCCAGCCTGTAAAGTTTAATTCAAAGACCAGCCATGGAACAGATGTTTAGAGGATTGATAGGTTTTCATTCCAGATTTCATTTCACCACTTGGATTAAGGCCAAGGTGCCTCTTGCTCTGTAGAAGGCTATGGGCATTATAACTGTATAAATACATAAGTCAAGCTGTATATGCAGCAAGCTTGGGAGAGCTGAGCAGAGGAAGGGAGTGGTAGAACTCACAGTGGCATTTCCCCTTCTCTGGCTCTCCCTTGGACTGTGCAGTGACTAGGGGGGGCACACCCTGGTCTTGGGGCTACTGCCTGGTGGTCATTGGGATGCCCTTGATGATAATCTGTATTATTTGAAATTAACTTTCCATCAAGATAACACCGAAGATTCTTTTTTAGATCTTGTTTTGATAGAAGATATCATTATCTCTAAAAGCAACAAGATATTGACTCTTGACTGGTTGCTCATCATTATTAAACCTTGGATTTTAGAAAGAGACAAAAATTATTGTTTTTGCTAAAGATAGGTCCCAATGCAATGTCTGTAAATCTGCAAGGAGTCAAGGTGATTCTCCTCTTCTTCCAACTCTAGACTAGACTGAGACTGACTGCAAACTTTCTGCAGCCCCTCCCTAGGTAGGAATCGGGACTGACCCACTTCTGCCCAAAACGGGGAGAATGGAATGGTAAGTTCCATTCTATCTAAAGATCTCTCTGCCATATCCGCTGCCACTTGCTAGTGAACCAGCAAAGACCGCTGCCACTTGCTGGTGGACATATAATACAACAAATAACAGTAACATAGGAGAGCAACTAATGTTCAGTGTAAGAGGATCTGGAATAAATACACAAATTATATCATGGTTAACCCATTAGAGACAGTAACAGGGTCTAGGAATGGTAATACCACTCTGTGGTATTACATTTGCTTTAGGTGATATGGTGGCTCCTTTGATGTATCTTTCCCACATAGATCCCAAAATTGGCTCACATTTAAGATTTTTTTTTTTTTTTTTTTTTTAATGTAGACACAATTGATGTAAAATGTGCCAATATATTAAACCCTGTAAAGAGGTGATTGCTACATCTAATAATCATTTGCATACCATCACCTATTTTATTAATTCCAGCTCCAAATACAGTATGGTGTTTATATTATCAAATATACATATTACAACCTGAAATATATTGGTTGCACAACATGAAACCTTAGAAGTAGCATTGCTGAACACATTTCACAGTTCAAACCCTGAACAAAGACATCTTTATGGTGGTACTTCACATTTTTGTAATTACCATCAGAGTAAGAGAGACGCTTTACAGGTTAAATGAATCAAGAAAGAGCACCAATCTAAGAGTGATTGGAGCAAAGCTCTTCTCTACTGTGAAGCTTTTTGGATTCTCACATTTGATAGCCGATATCCTAAAGGAATTAATTTAAAAACTGATCTTACTTATTTAAGATGTAATATTTGCTCTTTTTTCTGCCTTTTTCCATCCCCAGTATCATCTGGTACATTCCAGGTTTTCTATATATCATGTGCCTTCCCAGGATGGCAATGTATTTAAACATTATTTTCTGTTATGTTATTTTATTATGTTATGACTAAGAATGGTTCAAGTACTTGAGACACATAAGCAATGTTTATTATCCTTTTTCATAATTTAATAAAGACTGGATTTTATTGAGTGCTGAACAATTCACCTTTTTTGGAATACTTTCTGGTTTCTTCAGTTGGTTAAGGCTTAGGCATGGGCAGAATACATGACTGGAGATGCATCATCTGGAGTTTCCTTCTCTGCAAGATCAGTAATGATGGCTGTTGTATCTTGGACAGTTGAGGAGGAACTCTGATGCTATCTTGTAGCAGGATAAAAAACAGCTGCTAGATCATTGCTGGAACTCTGATGCCCTTTGGTGACAAGGGTGTGATGGTGAAACTCTTCTACTTTCTTACTCTGTCTTTTCAGAACCCTCCAGTTTGTGACTTCAGGTCTCAGCATCCAGGACCCTCTCACAAGGGGGTAATCATGAGGGCTCAAAGCTAGGGTATACCTCGCAATTCACATGCCCACATTCAAAGGTGCAGTGGACCAGAACCTAGACAAGGTGACTGATGATTGAAGGTGGCAGGTACCATCATCAGACCCAGGACAGTCTTCATTTCCACACATATTCCCCCTATCGGAGACAGCTACAGGTTCTACTGTTCTTTAGGGAGGTTCCCCCATCTTGTCTTGACTGTGTGGCGGTTCTCTTTCCATCCTCTTCACTGCTGTTCTGTCGGGTGGCGGATTTCTAGCAACAGGACGGTGATATCTGTCCTATAAAAATGTTTCTTCTGTTCCTTGAAGTTTTTTTCAGTAAGCCAGAGTACTGGTAAGGTGACGTACACCCCTGGAGCGAAGAGCTCAGAGAGACATGTCCTCTCCCAAGTGCAGAGCATACGCTCCATTTTGCTGGGAGTGAAGAGTTTAGAAACTTGTATCCTTGCTTGATCCATGCAGGGTGTACTCTCCTGTAGTTCCAGGCAGGACATTTTTGGGGTTGGTGGTTTAGGGTCCCTCAGGAGCAACACACTGACACGATTTGTCTGCTCAGAGTAGGGCGTACCCTACCATTCTCCCATACCCCAGAAGGGCAGAGTCAGCAGGAATTGGCCACATGATTCTGTAGTTTAAACCCTGGTGGACCAGTGCATGGCCTGCGGCATGACTCAGGTTGTTGACAGCAAGTGGGATGAATGATAACACCTGCCTTTACAGCAGAATGTGGTCATTAGTTCCACAAAATGCACACTTGTATCCACCTTTAGCACAATAAAGCATCTTCGGGGTCTCTAACACAGCACAACAACTTCGACCAATATGTAATAGGATACAGAGCAGAGTTGTACTGGGTATCAAATTATTAATACCCAATCAATACTTTTGTACTGGCATTTACCATTTATCCATACAGCGAACATTGCGAGCGCGGAACTAACTGCTGTGCATTGCTGCAGTTAGTTCTGTTCATTGGCGGCACAGTGTGCCAATACAACTACAATCCCCCAAATATTAAAGTCATTGGCACCCGCCTCCTGTACTTGTATTAAAAGTTAGTTCTGTTCATTGGTGGCGCAGTGCACCCATACAACTACAAAACTACAACCCCCCCAGTATTAAAAACATTTGTGATGCAGTGCGCCCTCTCCCAACCCCAGTATTAGTCATTGGTGGCGCAGTGCACGCCCCCTCCCCCCAACCCCAGTATTAGTCATTGGTGGCGCAATGCGCCCCCTCCTGGCCAACCCCCCGCCAATATTAAATCATTGGTGGCAGTGGCAACAGGGTCCCATCCTCCCCTCCATTAGTGGCAGTCGTAGGTTCTGATCGGAGCCCCAGCAGTGTAATCGCCAGGCTCCAATCGGTTACCATGGCAACCAGGACGCTACATGATGCTGCCATGGTAAGCTCCCTGCTGCTGTGTGCACAAAACACAGGGCAGCAGGGACAGTGTAAAGTCCTATTCACCCTAATAGAGCTCTAGTTATTAAATAAAAAGTAAAAAAAACAAACACCAAAATATTAAATGTAAACCCCTTTCACAATTTTACATAGAAAATATACAAACAATAAATAAATAAACATATTAGGTATCGCCACGTCCGAAAAGTACACACTATTAAAATATTAAAAAATATCTCCTATGCGGTGAACGCTGTAACAGAAAAAAAATAAAAACCGCGTGATTCGGCATTTTTTAGTCACCTTGTTCCCCCCAAAAATAGGATAGGACTGTTCTATTATGGGCTGGACGTTCCATAAAATGTGGAATGCACGCAGCTTTTTTTGTGTTTTATTTTTTTCGCGTGGTATCGAATGGTATCGAGTATTGCAATACTTTTTTATGGTATCAAAACCAAATCAAAATTTTGGTATTGTGACAACCCTAATACAGAGTATAAGATTCTGTTCACGACACCAGATTGCATTGAGTCTGGGAAAGGGGAGTGGAGGATGGGAGTAGTAGTTTTCACCCTGAAGGTGGTAGTAGTATTCACAGTGGCAATTTCTCCTCTCTGGCTCTCCCTGGGGCCGTGTGACTGAAGGACACACCCTTTCAGCCATCAGGGCACACCCTGGTCTTGGGGCTCCTGCTTGGTGGTGCCCTTGATGTTAAGTGTTTTGGAAGGGTGCATGGCAGGAGGATGAAAACAGTGGCCAAAATAAGTCTCTACTAAAGTGCAGAATAAGAGTAGTAGTACATCCAACAGTAACAAGGCACAGTTCCAAGCAGATCACATGTATTTCTTCCCAATAGCAATGTATGGACAGCAGCAATGACAGAGGTTGCTGTACTCCTCTCTGTCTCTCTAAAGTCTCTCTGCAGAACCTTAGGCATTCAATGAGGTTCTTTGTAAATGTTTCTGTATTTCTAGGCTGAGGGTTATAGATTTAAGATACATTTGACCAAACTGTCTCAAAATGTGTAAGGATGTATAAGGGTGGAACCTGCTATACTCCCCACTCCGCCATGACCCCTTCAAATGCCCAAAATACGACACACAGACATTCTCTTGGCAAAAATAATTTTGCAGCATACGCTGCCTTTTATTTAACAAAAACTTTATATGGTACAGCCGGGGAGGCCCGACGCAAATCCCGACCCTTCATCCAGAAGCTCACATCCCTGAGGGGTGTCCGGAAAGACATCAACCCTCCCCATTGACAGCCAGCCTGCCGTAAAGCAGCGTTCTGTCCACTGTCAATGGGCACGCCTTCGCCCTTGCCCCGGATGAAGGATTGGGATTCCCGCCTTACATTAAGCGACCACATAATTGTAAACCAAAAACAACATATCGAAATAACGGGGAGGGTGGGAGGGATCCAAAAATCTTCTTGCCTACCTGCTCTCACCTGTCCTATTTTATACCCGTAACTCCGCCCCCTTTTTTCCCGCCGAATACTAGCCCCTCCCCCTTTTCTTCCCGCCAAAACTAGCCCACCTATTGTTCTAACTAAGCTCCCTGCTGAAACCTAGCCCACCCCCTCCCTCACTCAGCGCCATCTTGTCCCACCAGCTGCCCATGCACTTATATATATAAAAAACACAAAACAAAACTATCCTATAACCCTGCACCCTTAAACCTCTCAAACTGCTCCCGTGGGGATCGCAGAGACCCCCCTTATAGCTCCTCACCGGGAGGGCCTTTTGCCCCCCGACTCGTCGCTCTTTAGCAGCAGGGGCGTAGCTATAGGGGGTGCAGAGGTAGCAGCCGCTACCGGGCCCAGGAGCCTGAGGGGGCCCCAAAGACCCTTGGGCTGCATAAAAAGACACCAGTATTATAGAAAATGCATGCTGATCAAGGTACATCTATGGTTGGAGGGAAGGGTTTAGGTCAAGAATTTGGCATGGTGGGTTGCCAGTTCAATTTTTGCCTCAGGCAGCCTGAAGGCCATTTGCCTCCCTGCCCCTGGCCACAAAGTGCTGAGGGAAGGGGGGCCCAAGCTTAACTCTTGCACCAGGGCCCATGAGCCATTAGCTACGCCCCTGATTAGCAGTGTTTCCTCTCACAGCAGCAAAGTCTCTCTCTGCCATAAACGTGTACAATA
This sequence comes from Rhinella marina, assembly GCA_900303285.1. Classification (NCBI taxonomy): domain Eukaryota; kingdom Metazoa; phylum Chordata; class Amphibia; order Anura; family Bufonidae; genus Rhinella; species Rhinella marina. The sequence goes on along the minus strand of ONZH01010099.1, from coordinate 639,074 downwards.
CCTTGCTGGCTGCAATGTGCAGCCTTCCAGATTCTGGACCATTTTGATGGTACAGGAACTTATTTGGTTTTCTATGTCTCAGAAATGAAAGTACACTGAGCTCCGACCTAGCTCTGGGTAGAATGCACAAGTAGGTCCTCATTGTAGCACAACTAGACTCTCACTACTCACTGACTAACCAGGGGGTGGACTCAGGTCCATATACTGGCTATCTAAGAGGATGAGCCAAGGTTGTTAACCCTTGTTTTTCCATACGGTACTATTAGGTATACAAATATAATAAATCAGAATATATTTCTCTAAACAATATAACATCACCACAATTTACCCTTTGCAGTGACTCTATTCTGGGGTACTGCACATCATATATTGATGGCATACTCTGATATGACAAGACTGCTACATCCCATCTGTTACTAGAGTATCTGTTCAAGTATACGTCATGGTACTGTATTTATATTCCAATATATAGCAATCTACATTGCTAATATTCTGTCTCTCATATTCAACTTAAAACATTGTGCACCATAAATAACTGTCAGAGCTGTTTGTGACACACAATGAAAACATACTGTCTTTTACCGAGAGCTTTTTGTGTAAGTACATTAGAAATAAATGATGATAATTGCATTCAGTCAGTTCCCACGCAACGTTCTGCCTGTAATTTAATGCATAAACAGACTGTGCAAGATATTCCCAAAGAGAGGAAGGCAAAGATTTAGCACCTATGAAAATATGAATCCATTTCTGCCATTTGCAAAAAAAAGTGGGATAATCTGTTGTGTTTTATGCAATGTTATAAAATATTTTTATGAATCAGGAATAGGTGAATGGGTTGATCACTGAAGAATCATTATGCCAAGTGCAAGGCCTTAGAGGGCACAGGTATTCAAAGAACACCAAAGGCAAACTCCCTGTGTCTTGCACCGACCCCTCAGGCCCTGAACAAGGAATGTGTTGCTTTAAAGTAAAAAAAAGTCCGGAAGATGACAGGAGTGATAGTAGTAAAATGGTGGTTATAGTTGTTACTCACTCTGACGCTCACCTGGGCCGTGCAGTATTGGGAAGGACACATTTTTCTTCCCTTCTGGGCATACCCTGGTTCTTGGATTCTCCAGCCTGATGGTAGTTTGGAGTGTCTTTGATGGTGAGGAACTCTGAGATGCAAGACATGGTCTCCTGCAGTGGTGGAGGCAATGATGAGGTAGTTTCAACCGTAGATCATTTCTTTACTGAAGTTCAGGTACATTAGGTACAGTTCTCAGCAAACATTGATCGGCAGTTCTTACACAGCTTTGCGATTTTTCCACAGATTATACAAGTTTCATGGATGCAGGTGTAGGTAATAGGCCAAGATGTCTCTTTAAGGCAATTTTCCTCACACTACACTGTCCCACACTCACTTGGTGGACCACACCACACATAAGATTCTGTCATTCGAAACTCTCAAAACCAAATACCCCAACATTCATTTTAATTTTTTTCCCTACCTACAAGCCAGAAGCTATCTTCAGAAGTTACTACCCAACCTAACCCCTCGAGAATGGAGTCCGGCTTTACAGGTGTCTCTCAAGCATACTCCTACAGGGGACATACCACCAGCTACTATAAATTTCTACATACCCTTCTAGATTATAAGGAAGGACAATGGGCAATAACTAATTGGCTCAGCGATATCCCACAATTGACAATGTCCACTTTGTATCAAGTCCTGGAATGCAACCTTCGTTATCTGCCATCCAGTTGCTACCAGGACTACAGATTTATCACCGGGCATATATATCTCCAGTACGGGGCCATCGTATAGGCATCTTTGAACCGGATAATTGTTTCAGATGTAGGTAGGCAGGAGCAGATATTTTTCATTGTCTGTGGTTATGCCCGGTGATACAATCCTTTTGGGGTAAAATACACACTTTCACCACCACCCATTTGACGTCAGCAGCACCTTTGGACCCTATATGGGCCATCTTTGGATACATCAATTCCACTAAAACACGTTGTACCCCTGGCAGCCGGAAATTGTTATGCCTAATATCAGCAGCAGGGGTCAAAACCATCCTACATACATGGATTGACCCTACACCCCTACCATTTAAGTTATTTCTTGAGAAACTCTCCTTCTTAATGAAGATGGATTGAGTAGAGGCGTCTTCAAGGAAGGAGACTCACATGAAACAATTTTTTGCGTGCTGAAAGAGTTTTATAGACATATTGCCCCTCCAGGTTAGGAGATGTATTCAGGATTGTTTCCAGCTCACCTCGTGGTACCAGACACTAGTCCTATTAAATGATCCACCTATATTGGAGATGTGATTTAATCTGAGTGCCCACCGGGGGTCCCTGCGCACCGCGTGCCTGTCTGGATTTTACATTTACTGAATATGGAGGAGAGGTATATGAGTTGGGCTAATGTTATGTTCTATTTGCTCTGCGGTTTGCGGATAATTCTGGTTATACACCACTTTTTCCCCATACCATCCCTTCCACATCCCCCCACCCCCACTTCCCCTTATTTCCCTTCTTTAAAACTGACGGATGTTGGAAGGTTGACAAAATGGTCTTACTGCATTGCTCTGACTGTTTCTGTTGGAACTATTACCAAAGACTCGTAATACATGTACCTGATCAATATTACTGCTCTTATCAAACTGTATGTAATCTTTTACGATGTCTACCTTTAATAAAAACATTTGAAAAATGTAGTTAAGGTATAGTCAAGGTATAAAGAGTACTTAGTAAGCTCTCCCAAGTGGTAAGTGATGGTAGAAAGAGTTGGTTCACTAATTAAAAAAAAAAAGGGCAGGGAGCAAGTGGCTGTTTAAAATAAAAACAAAAAGCTTTACTCACCTTTAAAATGTCCTGCTGCTCTGGTTTCTGCTGCTCTGATCCTTGTTGGCCCTGCAGCTGTCACATGCCATTCCTTATTCCTGTGACCACTACAGTCAATCATTAGCCTCAGCAGTCATGTGGCATTCATAAATACATGACTAGTAAGGCTAGTGATTGGCAGCAGCGGTCACATGAATTATGAACATGACTTCATCACTACAGGTCCAGCAGGTGTTGGAGTGGCGGGAAGAACTGGAGTGACAGGGATTATCCAATCCCAACAATGACCCCCAGCCTGCTAGTGGCTGCACCCCCCCCAAACCCCACCTCCCCCGTATGTTTTGATTCACGCAACGGGGAGATACAGCAGCGGCCGTACAGTAATCCAGAGGTACACAGGTAAGTATGCTCTAGAGGAAGGGCCCGGGCATTCTTGGGGTCATATAGGGAATGCATAACCCCTTTAAGGTTCCTTGTTATAGATTGGGGCACAGGAGTTTCAAGTTACACCTCCACACAAACTTGTCAGAAAAAAAACCAAGCCATTTTGTGAAAGATGAATGGCTGTGCTTATGAAGTCTGGCAATATGCAACTGCAGTGACCTATCACTGCTAAAGGGATAATACCAGGTTCACTCCTAAAAGCTTAATATTATGGTTCATTACTAAAGTGGTTAAAGTGATCACTGTTATACTGAATGTGATGTATGTACAATGCAACCCAAAGGGGCTGTGCATATAGGTAGTAAACAGTTAAACTGGGGGCCTTAGTTACAGTTGCCGGGTGGTCCAATTTCCCCCTGCCTAACAATAGGGAGTTCCTAACAAACCATGCTACAGTGAAGGCCTGTTTTGGTGTGCTCTGCCAAATAGGCCCTGAAAGAACTCTTAGTAACATAGTAACATAGTTTATAAGGCCGAAAAAAAGACATCTGTCCATCCAGTTCGGCCTGAACTCTTCTCCAGGATAACATCATTCCTGTGAGCGAAAGCTGCCAGAAAGAAACAACTTTTCTGAGAACTACCTCTGAGAGAAAGAAGTCATTTTGCAAATGATTGAGGACCATGCAGGACATGCTTGGACTGAGTCAGTAAAGGCAACACGTGTTTATGGTTATAGACTTTACTGCTTCTGGTGCCCACCACACTTCTGAGACAGAATGGCCATCCAGTCTAGGACTGTACCCCATAAACTGGATATTGAATATAAATTTTGGAAATTGCATACTTGTGGTTATTTGGGAAGATTGCTGTTTTTTCTGAACTACCATAATCATAACCACCTTCTATATACAACCTTTTGGGAAAAAGTCTACTGTGAGAAATACTTCATGATTGTGCCTGCTGTACGTATTTGTACTGTGTCTCTACATCTATTTAGTAAAAGAGAGCCTTTATTTTGCCATAATCATGCCATAACCGATCATTATCATCTTCCTCCTCTTCTGCCTTGCATCCCACTGTTGATCCCAACATCAAGATCAACCCAACCACCACCAGGCAGGACCTGGTCCTGAGGGGAAGAAGGGTTGCGTTCTTCCATTCACTGCCCATGCAGCCTTATGTTAAGCTGGAGTAGAATCAGTCACCGTGAGGACTATGGCTTGTGCTCTCCGTGCCTGATGGCAGCCCCCATAATAATGTTCAGGAAATAAAATTAAAAAAAAATATGCAATCAGAAAGTAAAAACAGATTAGAAAAAAAAGGAAATGTGTTACTATCTGGTTTAAACTGGCAGGTAACATTTTTGGTGACCCATTTCTTTAAGGTATCTATAGGCAAAAAGATTTTGGTGTATCCAATTAGTGCTCTGATCATGTTCTCAGTCACAATGCTCTATAGGGATGTATCGCATAATATGAAAGATTTTTCCATGTGTTAGGAATAATACCCTTGCATTGGCTTCTTATAAGCTTTTCCACTAACAGAGAAACTTTTTTAAATGTTCTGATGAGACATATTGTTATGATTATAACATTGTTAATTGTAATATTTCCATCAATGGCTAATTTTCAACCTCCTCCTGCAGCTGTGAGCAGTGGCAGATATAGTCATCACAGTGCTCTGTATAGTAGTATTGTCCCTCTGCTGCCATTCACCATCTACTATTCTGCAGATTTTGTATGCTAATCCTACAATAAAAAAATACAGATTTCATAGACCCGGATCATTAAAAAAAATATAAAAAAACTCAGAAGCTGTGTAAAATAATTTAGCTGCAGTACATAGATGACCACCATTTAGTTTTAGTTTCGTAGACTAACTGGTATTATCGTAGAAACATTGATAAGTCCCAGGATTTTGGCCCCTTGTTGACCACTTTCCAGATCCCTTGCTTTGTCTCGCCTTCATGTAACTCAAAATTATTAATCAAAGCCTGGCAAAAGGCCAAGTGCACAGCCAGCTGTAATTAAGGTTTCTGCACATCCTAAATGTTTCATGTATTTAATAGCCAAACCTCAGGGGACTGGAGAACAAGAAAAGGTCTAGATAAGCTGGCGATGTCTCTTTCCGCATGAGTACTGTTTGGATCTTAGAGCTCCTGTTAAGACTGGACACCTTTCCAATTAGAATAAATATTATGTAACAGTATAATCCGCCAGCTGAAATAAAAGTGAATAAAATCACAGAAGCAGGTAGTAGTGTAGCTGGCAGTGGTGGAGAGGGCTGTCGACCCTAGGCACGGTAGGGACCAGTACTATTAACTGTATGGGCGTCTGAGGAATGCCGATACAGTTGAAGGCTGTGGGAGAGCACTCCACCGTTCTCCGTCTTGTAAACTGCAGGTAAATTTAGGCCTCTGACCCACCGGACCTCAGTGTCACAGGTCAAGTGGCACGATGGCATCACCACATTGTTCTGCCTGTGCCGGGACACTGATGTCCTATGTTTGCTCTGGCATTCTGTAGACCTAAAATGGTTTGCTTCCTATAAGATGCTAGAACACAAGCAAGCCCATCCCACACAGGAGACATGATGACATTGCTGCATTGTGTTGCTTGTGCCGGGGTGCTAGCTGTACGGTGCAAGGCTTCTTTCTGGTGGCAGTTGTCTGTGAAGCATAGAGATATTCTTATTCAGGTGGCACAAGGGAGATTATCTGCTTAGGGGCACCAGGGGCATTATTATATAGTAAGAAACCAGAGGCGGTATTATTACTTATTAAGATGCACATGGGACATTATTAGCTACTAGGGAACACTAAGGCCCCATTCACACGACCGTATGAATGGGGCCGTATCTATTCCGCATGAGCGGACAAGTATAAGCATTTTGAATGGTGCACCCGGCCGTGTGTTCCGCAGCGCGGCAGCCGTAGTATTGCAGGCCCGCATTATTGCGGACCCGCAATAATACGGCTGTCTGAATGGGCCCTAAGGGGCATTATTACTCTTTGGCAGCACTCAGTGGGAATTATTATTTTTCTGGGTACTTATGGGACGTTATTACCTTTAAAGGGGTACACATTGGACACTAGTACTTTCTAGAGTACTCACACGGGTCATTATCTAGGAGAAACAAAAGAGTAATTATTGCCATCCAGATGGCATATAGGAGACATGAGGAAAAGCAGTAAGCATTATTATATTGGGGGGGAACAAAAGATGGCACTGTTACTGTGTGATGCACTATTACCATCTGGGACCGTGTATCTGGTACTATAATATTTTGGGGCACTATTTTCAAGGGTGCTGTCTATCTAGTGCTAATTTTGGAGGATAACTATAGTTATGATACCTTTATAGCTGAAGTAGAATATTTGGGGGCGCCATGCAGCTGGTACAGTAATAAGGGACGGGAATGGGAGCATGATGCCTACCACTGTATGGTCGCTGTATGAGGGCTTATGCACACAAACTTTTTTTTCTGTGTTTTTTTGTTTTTTTTTGCGGCCCGTATGTGGAACCATTCACTTCAATGGGGGGAGGGGGAACACGGAAATGAGTGTGCATTCTGTGTCTGTATGTCCGCATGGCCTATCCGCAAAAAAATAGAACATCCTATTAGGGCATATGCACATAAGCGTTGGAAGCTTTGCGGTCCATGTGCATTCCGCATTTTGCAGAACGGATGGGCCGGGCCTTAATAGAACAGTCTTAAAAAAATATATTCGTGGGCCCTTATTGTCCACATTATGGACAAGGATAGGACTGTTCTATGGGGTGGGGGCTTCTGTTCCGCAAAATGCGGAATGCACATGGCCGATATCTGTGTTTTGCGGATCCACAATTGGCGGACCGCAAAACATTGAACAGTCATGTGCCTGAGCCTTTATGGAAATATTGGTCTTATACATACATAATGGTATGGTGGTAATATTCAGTAACTATTTGGTGGTATTGGCAGTGGTCATGGTATGGCATTACCTTAGGTGGCAGATGTGTTTTTGGCCCCCCTTGTACTGAACCCTCTTCCGCCCCCCATTCTTGTACCGAAGTATTTGAAATTATAATATTTTCTTTGCCCATTACTTTGTGTAGGAAGCTGGAGAATCAATGTTGGTGGAGGCCCATGAACAAACCATTGGGTGAGGAACCTTAACTCTGTTTTGGAAGGAAACAGAATAAATGTATATAAAGATATAAATATATCTACAATAAGGGTGGTTCACCCTACATGTTTTTGAAAAACATAGCATTTTTTTTATTTTCTGCCAAAAATGCAGTGGGCAGATGTTATATGCTGGCCAATAGGAAACTGGAAACTGGCTTTTTTGTAGTGGCATTTTAAGCGTTTTCTTTGTGTTTACATTGTGACATTTCCAGGCTTTTTTCCATAGCATTCCCTATAGGAAAAATAAAACACCCTGAAGTGAAACATGTGACTTAAACCGCTACTACAAAACAAAGCTTGTAAAGACCAAAATTCATTACATTTTTTACAAGCTCAATAAAATGTGAAAGAAATGACATGGGGTGGCATCAGCCTTACAGATCATAGTGCTCTCTTTATCACAGTATAATATGATAACACGGACCTGTTACACCAGTGCCAAGGTGCTAGAGTGTGGCAATCAAGGATTCCCGGTGCCGTCTGTGGATCACATATTGTAATTTAATAATCTGTATTGATTGATAACATACAGTAGCTCATAGATTTTTTAATGGGGGATTGTGGAGCCCCTCTCAATTCCGCTAGTGGATGCTCTAGGGCAATTGACTCATTTAATAAAATGAATATAGTACTTCAGATGCATAGCTATACAAAATCTGTAATGGGGTTCCTAGCTTTACATGTGATTTATAACTTCTATCCTTTTATGTGGCAGTGTGATCATTAGGCAACCTTGGTCACCAGTTCACAGGTACACCTCTGTACCTCTTAAATACTTATGCTCCTAAAATGCACACAGTGATGTCACAGCATAAGAATTTTTCTTAAAGACACATCACTGAACCTGAATAATGCACACAGTGATATCCCAACATGAGGATAGCAAACTTTGCTTGGATAATTAACACTAGTAAACACAGAATCATAGTATACCGATAATGAACACGATGATGTCCTAATACAGGGAAACACACATCATAATGTTCAGTGTTGTCACAGTACAGCACACAGTGGTAAGGCAAGGCACACAGTGATGTCATAGTAATGCACTCAGTGATGTTGCAGTACAGAAGTAATGCTCAGTGGTGTCACAGTAAAGAGAGAGTAAACACTGTGAAGTCATCAATAATGACTGTAGACAAAACTGGGCTTACGTAATAGAACAAGGATAATACATTGATATCATAGCTAAGAATCACAATAATGTCACCACTCAGGGATAGCAAACACAGCATTATAAATATGTGATAATGCCCCTAGTGATGTCATAACACAGAGATAAACACATTATCATGATAAAAGCATAACACAAAAAAGTGATATCATAGTACATATGTTATGTCCTCAGATGCAAATCTAGTTATGTTTGAGTGTATTCCAGTTTAGACATTGCAATTGCCTGTGATTGAATATGATCTGTGTTATAGTGTATGGTAACAGCACCATCTACTGGTGGTTTAGTGTATTTTCTCTAGCCTGAAGTTTCTAGGCATTATGGGAAGTTTCTGGTGCATTATGGTCCTGTTCCTGTTAGTAGCAGCAGCCATCTTATGTCTGTGTGAGGAGCCACACTCTCACTTGTTTTCTGCTCCATGTTCAGTGCCTTCAGCCTGTTTCAAGCATAGTCGGTAAGAGCACTATCCATGTGTCATTATAATGTTATTTATTGTATGTTTGCTGCATTAGATAGCTCATTATCATTGCATTATTACCTCATGTTACTGTATGTATAGCAGATTACCTGTATCCTATGCACTGTACAGTTGATATATATTCTGAAATACTACTGTTATTTTATCCTGTAGTTTCACCTTTCCTTTCACAATCTACTACCAATAAAAGAGAAGGTTATAGCTTCACAGCCTTTTTCTTATGAAGATAGGGGGTTTAGCTACATGTCAGATTACACACCGTGCTAACCAGTGGCGTAACTACAAGTGACTGGGCCCCACAGCAAATTTTAGAATGGGCCCCCCCCCTCAGCAACTTCTTCGCAACCCCCAACTCGCGCATCCCCCACTCCTGTGGCTAGTCAAAACTGCTCTCTCAGATGAGGCCTGGCAGCTGCTCTGTCCGTTTCCTACACGTATATACTATACATAATGTCATTGTATAATACTGTTGAGGGGGCCCTGACAATAAAATCTTTTAGTATTCCTCATGAGGGGGCCCCTTGTGAGTCTGGGCCCCAAAGCAGCCGCTTCCCCTATAGCTACGCCCCTGGTGCTAACGTGTATGAGGACAGTATAACATACAAGTGTATCTCAATAAATTAAAATATCATCAAAAAGTTGTTTTCAGTAATTCAATTCAAAAAGTCAAACACATATATTATATAAAGTCATTACAAACAGAGTGAACTTTTTCAAGTGTTTATTTCTGTTAATGTTGATGATTATGGCTTATAGCCAAGGAAAACCCAAAAGTCATTATGTCAGAAAATTAGAATATTATATTAGATATTATATTAAACACAGAAATGTTGCCCAAATGAAAAGTATATACAGTAAGTGCACTGAATACTTGGTTGGGGCTCCTTTTGCATGAATGACTGCATCAATGAGGTGTGGCATGGAGGTGATCAGCCTGTGGCACTGCAGAGGTGTTATGGAAGCCCAGGTTGCTTTGATAGCAGCCTTCAGCTTGTCTGCATTGTTGGGTCTGGTGTCTCTCATCTTCCTCTTGACAATACCTCATAGATTCTCTATGGCGTTAAGGTCAGGCGATTTTGCTGGCCAATCAAGCACAGTGATACTGTGGTTATTAAACCAGGTATTGGTACTTTTGGCAGTGTGGACAGGTGCCAAGTCCTGCTGGAAAATAAAAATTCAATCTCCAAAATGCTTGTCATCAGAGGGAAGCATGAAGTGCTCTAAAATTTACTGGTAGACGGCTGCACTGACTTTGGTCTTGGTAAAACACAGTGGACCTACACCAGCAGATGACATGGCTCCCAAACCATCACTGATTGTGGAAACGTCACACTAGACCTCAAGCAGCTTGAATTCACTCTTCCTCCAGACTCTGGGACCTTGATTTCCAAATGAAATGCAAAATTTACTTTCATCTGAGAACAACACCTTTGAACACTGAGCAACAGTCCAGTTCTTTTTCTCCTTGGCCCAGGTAAGATGCTTCTGGCGTTGTCTATTGGTCATGAGTGGCTTGACACTTGGAATGCGACACTTGTAGCACATGTCCTGGATATGTCTGTGTGTGGTGGCTCTTGAAGCACTGACTCCAGCAGCAGTCCACTCCTTGTGAATCTCCCCCCAAATTTAGGAAAGGCCTTTTCTTAACAATCCTATCAAGGCTATGCAGGGGCGTAGCTAGAAGTCACTGGGCCCCACAGCAAACTTTTGTACGGGCCCCCCCCACCTTCCCGGGACGTATGTCTCAGAGGGTATGTCTGATAGCCATCCCAGCCTCTGCCCACTCCTTCTTGTGCCAGCCTTCTGTTCTGTACTATAGCAGAGATGCATTTAATACGGGAGGCTGGGGTGGCTGTGGCAGTCTTTTCTACTCCACCCTGCCCTACCCGCCCACAGCCGTGCTTCCTCCTTATGCCCAGAACTTTGGCTGCAGGCAAGGACCAGGGGCGATACAGATGAATATGGAGATGAGCGCTTCCACAAAGCGCTCATTTCCTACTGCCCCCTCCCCACCACTAGTGTTGCCACCTTTCCCAACAAAATATACCGGTCAAGTTAAGCCACACTCCATAGGCGGTTGGTTAAAGGGGGCATAGCTTAACACAGGGTCCTAATGTGGCTCTCAGTATTAAAAGTGCCCCTATTAATGCCCCCCAGTAATATTAATGCCCCCCATTAGCGCCTCTGGTAACAGTAATGCCTCCATTAGTGCCTCCAGTAATGCCTCCATTAGTGCCCCCAGTAATGCCTCCATTAGTGCCCCCAGTAATGCCTCCATTAGTGCCCCCCAGAATTAATAATGCCCCCCCCCAAAAAATAAATAAATAAATAAATAAAAAATAAAAATCACCTCACCCATTACCTCCTTGTGCAGTACTGCCACTCGTCGCTCCCTGGTCTTTTTCTGGTCCATGCTGCACTGTGAATGGACTTCGCCCGGAAGAAGACCAAGGAGAGGCGAGTACAGCTAGTGGAGTCCTAGACTCATTGCTCCCTGCACCTCCTGCATACTGATGATGTCTTCTATAATGGAAGCAGCCATTAGCAGTCGCTCTATAAGACACACTTATTTATTGTATGATCACCAACATATTTCCTTAAAAAAAATGCACACACATATATATATATATATATATATATATATATATAAATACATGCATACATAGATACATATATATAGATACACACATGCACAGATAGATATAGACACATATATACACACATGCAAATTTACATACATAGACACATATACATACATGCATACATAGATATATCTAGACACATATACATAGATAGATATAAACACATACCCCCCATAATGTGCCAGTAAGAAATGCCCCCATATGCCCCCCCATACATAGACACATACATGCATACATATAGACACATATATTTGATATATATACATGCATACATATAGACACATATACATACATAGACATATATACATGCATACATACATAGATATATCTAGACACATATACATAGATATACACACATACATACATACATGCATATAGACACATATTTACATACATGCATGCATGCATACAAAGATATATACACACACCCGTAACAAACAGTTTGGTCACTTATCTTTCTACTTGGAGGCACGGAGGAGGAGGGGGAGCACCACTGATAGCATTCAGAGAGGTTTTTTTCTCCCTGACCTCTGCATGCTTCCCTCTTAGCACCGACCGCTGGGCAGCATCAATCAGCGTCAGCAGGCACACGTGTGGAGCCTGCTCTTCAGTGGCTCAGAGTGCCTGCTGACGTGTAATGCTGCTGCCCTGCGGTCCTTCTCAGCCTTCAATCGTAAGTCCAGACACATACAAATAGTTTTCTTCATGGGGCTGACAGGGGCTGTGTAATAGCAGGTGGCAACCCTACCCACCACCCTCAATTAGATCCAGGGCCGCGCCGCCTGTGGCAATTGGCGGTGCGGCCCTGAGTGGTTTTTTTTTAATGATTGTTTCTAGGGGGGGTCCAGACCTTTGGACCACCCCTGTCGGTGCGCCCCTGCACATACCTGAAAAGCCAAGACGGAGCGCTGCTGTGCCGCTGATGAGCTGCTCCTTTTGCTTGCCGCACTTCTCCCACCTGCCGCTCCCTCCCTCCGCTAGGAACTTTGTGGGCGGGCTTAATTAGCAATGTGCGCTGCGCCTGCCTGCTTGTACTGTTCTCCAGCCGGCAGCGCAGTGCGCTATTCGGGTACAGTCTGGCAGTGCCAGTATGCAAACAATGTATGGGTGTGGAGTGGGCGGGCCCCCAATGTGACCATCACTGCACAGTATGGCCTGGCCTGAAACTAAGATTGCATGTTAACTTGTCTGAGACACTGCTCCTGGCCGGCCGGGCCCCTTGTCAGCCCGGGCCCCGAAGCAGCTGCTTCCCCTGCTTCCCCGGTAGTTACGCCACTGAGGCTATGGTTCTCCCTGGTGCTCATGCACCTTTTTCTACCACCCTTTTATCTTCCAATCAACTTTCCATTAATATGTTTTGATACACCACTCTGTGAACAGCCAGCTTCTTTAGAAATGACCTTTTGTGGCTTACCCTCCTTGTGTAGTGTGTCAATGACTGTCTACTGGACATTTGTCAAGTCAGCAGTCTTCCCCATGATTGTGTCGCCTGCTAAACCAGACTAAGGAACCTTTTTAAAGGCTTAGGAAGCCTTTGCAGGCGTTTTGGGTTAATTATTCTAATTTTCTGAGATAATGAATTTTGGGTTTTCCTTGGCTATAAGCCATAATCATCAACATTAACATAAATAAACACTTGAAAAAGTTCACTGTCCTAAAGTTTCACTTTTTGAACTTAATTACTGAAAAAAAAACTTTTTGATGATATTCTAATTTATTGAGATGCACTTGTAAGTAATGAACACAGTGATGTCACAACACAGAGGTAATAATGAACAAAGCAATGTCACAGTACAGAGGTAATGAACACAGTGATGTCACACTACAAGAATAACTAATGCAGTGATATCACGGTACAGGGATAATACACACGGTGATAAAACTGAAAGATAATATACACAGTTATGAACATAACATAATGTAAGGGGATAATTGACAGTGATGTCACAATGCAGAGTAGATATTGGGCCTTCTTCAGCCTTAAAACCAAGGTGTAACGTCAACCTCTGAAACGCCTCCAGTTACGCCCCTGCAGTACCCTATATAGCGCCATCCATTTCCATATTTGCATTATATTTTTTGCATCCTGATAGAAAGCCAAAGCATTGTGAACTCAAAAGGCTGCCATTTACCCATCGAACAACTCAACCTGATATACTGCATTGTGCATAAAGACTGCGAAAAGCCTCCGTTCAAATCTAAAATCAGGTAAATATTTCTGAAGCAATTAGCACCTTGATTACAATACAAAACTGCTTGTGATGTGTGTAATGATCTTGTGACAAGATGATAATTGTATAAAAGCTCACAATTAATAAGCTGACAGGGTGCATTGTGATTTTGAATAATGCTTCGTGGGAGAATAAATCATAATTCCCTTGGATTTCTCAACGCATTTACAGCGACAGTGTTACTTTATAAGATATGTGTTTTTCCTCTGGACTTCAGAGCAGGATTATTATTGCAGATTTTCCCTGAGGATCTGAGTCCCTGGTGCTTTAATCAGTCTCCATTCAAGCACTCCATTAATTGCGGCCCTTTGAAAATCCTTCCACGTTCACAGCTGCAGAATAATTAGAGGGAAGGGTTTCACCCCAGTCTGTGAATTAGAGCGGAGCTATATTTACACAACACACAGACACACTTTTTGTCATTTCCATTCAGCAGCAAAAGGTTGTCACTTGATTTTATTAACTCTCTAAATACCAGAGAGTTGCCTATTTAAAGAGAATGAGGGACATTTATTAAGACTGGCGTATTTCCCATGTACTGCCAGAGAATACCCCAAATTATGCAGAGGTGCACTCCACTCATATATTTGGCGCATTTACGGCCATGCCGGGCAACAAAGAAATCTACAGTAGCCTCCTAGCTGCAGTCGATTTAAGTCTTTGTTAACACGTCATACGCTATTTTCCTGGAGTGAAGAAAGATAAATGTGGCAGCCCTGCTACACTGTCTGGTGGCACTGTTGGGTATACAAGACAGGGGACCAGGTCCAATGGAGGTATCAAATGTCATCCGGTTGGAGGTACCGTATAGGATATAGGGTCTGTGTAGTCAATGTGGTTTACACCCATATGTAGTATAATAGGGGGTTGCCTGGTGTAGGTTGCGATTTAAAACAAAAAAGATTCATAATCTAGGTATAATTTCTAGTGTTGATTGAGCACCGTAGTGCTCAGGTGCTCGGGTCGAACACCGAGCACCCGAGCATAATAGAAGTCAATAGGAGAAACCCGAGCACTAAACCAGGCACCCCCTGCTCTGAAGAGGGGAGGGTGTCTGGTTCATAGGGAAAGGTGAGAAAATGGTGATAACACCACTGAAAGGGTTTGGGAACAGCATGGAGAGAATGTCTGGATGCATCATGGACTCTGGGAACGATGCTGTCCGTGTATTACGCCACTTTTATGGAATGACAAGAATACCTCCCAAAACCAAATATAACATAGATTTTAGAGGAAATATTGTTAGGAAACATATATTTACTTGTATATAAAGTGCAAGTAGTAGCAGGCCCTCACCCCTATTGTTTTTGACGGTCAAATCAGCAGCAGGTACTCGCCCCTAATGTTTTACACGGTCAGCTCAGCAGCAGATCAGCAGCAGGCACTCACCCATAATGTTTTTGAGTACACTCCAGCAGCACTCAAGGTCAACATGTCAGGAGGAGGACCAGAGTGAAGAAGTGGAAGAGGAGGTGGTGGACGATGAAATCGCTGACCCAACCGGGAAGGTGGTAGGCAAAGTGAGGACAGCAGTACAGAGGGGGAGGAATCCACAGCACCGCAACAGGCTGGAAAAGGCCGTGGGGTGGCAAAAGGGAGAAGGCAGGCCACGCCAAACAGGCCCACAACTGTTCCCTGGAGCCCCCCCTTGTACACTGGGATGGCACAGGTGCTACTGACACCAAGGATTGCGGGCTCTACTTCAATCAGGATTTCCACCACCACCTACATTAGCGGCTGCAACTTCTCCTCCTCCACTTCCACCTCAGAATTCTCATCTTGCAGCACCAGTCAGACTTCAGTGAGTAGCTGGAAGCAGTGTAGCACTGCAGTGGGGAAGCGGCAACAGGCTGTGCTGAAACTTATTTGCTTAGGTGACTGCACACCGCCCCAGAGCTGTGGCAGGGTATAAGGGACCAGGCTGAGCTTTGGCTCTCGCCACTCAACCTACAACCAGGCGTGGTTGTGTCTGATAACGTCACTCAACTTGGTGGCGGCTTTGGAGCTCGGCAAGCTCACACACACTGTCACGCTCAGATGTGGGTGGAAAACCCACACAGAGCGTAGGAAGTAAAGGAGATTAGGACTAGAAACTAAGGAAGGAAGATGGACACCTCCTAAAGGAAACCCTGACTGTAATCCTGACTGACTACCAGTATGAACAGGCCTCAAAGGTAGGCGAGTTCATACACAGGAACCTAAACCAAACTGACCCTATAGGACCCTGGAACTAATGCCAGGAATGAGTCTACCTGTTCCTCCAACAGGAAGGACGAACAGGAGTCTCCCTCAGGCCAAACAACTGTTCCAACTTAGTGGTTCAGTGGTTTCTCAAAACCTACCCCAATTTGCCTAAGCTGCCTGGTGAAGGTGCGCCGCCTGTGTGCCCATTTTCGAAAGTCACCTACAGCTTCTGCTGGGTTGGCAATGCTGCAGCAGCGCTTACACTTGCCAGCTCACTGACTGCTATGCGACCTGAGCATGCGCTGGAACTCCACCTTCCACATGTTGGGCAGGCTTTGTGATCAGCAGAGACCAGCAGTGGAATACCAGCTGCAACACGGTCGGCGCCTTTCCAGTCAGCTTACGCATTTTAGCCAACACCAATTACTGGTTATTCACCCTTCTCGACTACCGCTACAAAGAGAACTTCTCATCTCTTATTCCTCTGGTGGAGATGACTAGCAAAATGGTGCAATACCGGAAGACCCTTGTAGAAAAATTGCTCCAAAAATTTCCAGCTGACAACGCTGGCGGCAGAGTACGTAGTTCCTTGGGCACCCGAGGAGGGGAGACGAGGGGAACACACAGCAGTTCTAATAGAGGCAGGGCGACACTCTCCAAGGCCTGGGACAGTTTCATGACACCCCGCCAGCACCCTCACCCTGAGGAGCGGTCTAGTGTGACAAGGAGGGAAAAGTTTTGGAAGATGGTGACGGAGTACCTAGCTGACCTTGTCAACACCCTCAGTGATCCCTCTGTGCCTTATAATTATTGGGTGTCTAAGCTGGACATGTGGCACGAACTGGCGCTCTATGCCTAGGAGGTGCTGGCCTGCCCTGCCGCCAGCGTTTTGTCGGAGCGGGTATTTAGTGCCGCTGGGGGCATAATAAGTGATAAGCGCATCCACCTGTCAACTGAAAATGCTGACAGGTTGACACTTATCAAAATGAACAAGGCCTGGATTGCCCCTGACTTCACTACCCCACCAGAGGAAAGCGGCTGAACATAAAGGAACTTTAAATGTGGCTTTTAGGGTGTATTGAATACACTGTATTTCCATGCACCCCTTCCTCTTCTTGTCCTCTTCCTCCATCATATCAAACTGCTTATTAGGCTGCCCTCGCCTTTAAATATTTAAGAGGTTCACCAGCAGGCCCTCACCCCTAATTATTAACGTAAAAAATTAGCCTCACTCTCGTCCTCCTCCTGACATGTTGACCTAACAAGAACCTGTCTTACACTGTCCTGCAAACTGGGACATGAAGCTAGGCATTTTAGATGACTTTGTTTCTTGTGCTCTGCCAGCATATACAGTTTCATCGCGCCTAGAGCCATGGCCTCTGCGTGCACCATCAGCAGCACGCCCACTTCCCTGTCTCTTACTGCTCGCCTTGTGCATAGTAAATGGTATATTGTGCTTCACGACAGTAGTAAATTTTTGGCAAAATATCTCATTTTTATTTATAAAAAAAATACCAAATTTACCAAAAATTTGGAAAAATTTCCAAATTTCCAAATTTCAATTTCTCTACTTTCAAAATACATAGTAATACCTCCAAAAATAGTTATTATTTTACATTCCCCATATGTCTACTTTATGTTGGCATTATTTTATAAATGTCATTTTACTTTTTTAGGACGTTAGAGGGCTTAGAAGTTTAGAAGCCATTTTTCAAATTTTCACCAAATTTTCCAAAACCATTTTTTTAAGCACCAATTCAGATATAAAGTGATTTTGAGGGGCTTACATAATGAAACCCCCCATAAATGACTCCATTTTAGAAACTACAGCCCTCAAATTATAAAAAACTACTGTTACAAACTTTGTTAACCCTTGAGGTGTTCCACAAGAATTAGTGGAAAATGGAGGTGAATTTTAAAAATTTCACTTTTTTGGTAGATTATTCACGTTAATAATTTTTTTCTTGCAACACAGTAAGGGTTACCAGCAAACTAAACCTCAATATACATTGCTCTGATCCTGCAGTTTACAGAAATACCCCATATGTGGTGGTAAACGTCTGTATGGGTTTGTGGCAGTGGTCAAAAGGAAAGAAGCGCCATATGGATTTTGGAGGCAGATTTTGCTAGAATAGTTTATAGGCACCATTTTGTAATTGAGAGACCCTGACGTACCCCTACAGTGGAAACCCTCAAAAAGTGACCCCATTTTGGAAACTACACCCTTCAACAAATATATTAAGGGGTACTGGCCACTTTGACCCCCTAAGTGTTTTTACGGAATTTGGAAACACTTGGCTGTGAAAATGAAAAATTTTATTTCTTCCAATAAAATGTTGCTTTAGCCCCAATTTTTTTGTATTTTCATAAGGGGTAACAGGAGAAAAGCACCCCATAATTAGTTACCCATTTTCTCCTGAATGCGGCAACACCCGATATGTGGTGGTAAACTGCTGTGGGGGCACATGGCAGGACTCAAAACAGAAGGAGCGCCATATGGATTTTACAACACAGATTTTGATGGAATGGTTTGCGGGAGCCACAGTTTTTTTTTATTTTGAGTTATTGTCTTATGTGGAGGCTCATTTTTTGCGGGATGAGCTGATGTTTTCATTGGTACCATTTTGGGGTACATAAGACTTTTTGATTGCTTGGTATTACACTTTTTGTGAGTCAAGGTGAAAAAAAATAGCTGTTTTGGCATGGTTTTAAAAATTTTTTTTTACAGCATTCACCAAGGGGGGCAAATCATGTGATATTTTTATACAGCAGTTTGTTACGGACGCGGAGATACCCAATATGTCTAACATTTTTATTTTTGGAAAGTTTTACACATTAGATTTACTTTTGTACAGAATAAAATCTTTTTTTTGTGTTGCCATTTTCAGAGAGCCATATTTTTTTCAGTTTTCAGGCGATTGTCTCAGGTAGGGTATCGTTTTTGCAGGACAAGATGACGGTTTGATTGGTACCATTTTGGGGTAAATACGCCTTTTTGATCGCCTGCTATTACACTTTTTGTGAGGCAAAAGGGAAAAAAATATCTGTTTTGGGTTAGTTTTTTTAAAAAATTTTTTACAGCATTCGCCTGGGGGGCCATCTCATGCAATATTTTTATAGAGCAGGTTGTTACGGACGCGGCGATGCCCAATATGTCTAACTTTTTTATTTTTGGATAGTTTTACACAATAGATTTATTTTTTGAACAGAATAAAATCATTATTTTGTGTTGCCATTTTCAAAGAGCCATATTTTTTTCAGTTTTCGGGCGATTGTCTCAGGTAGGGTATCATTTTTGCGGGACAAGATGACGGTTTGATTGGTACCATTTTGGGGTAAATACGCCTTTTTGATCGCCTGCTATTACACTTTTTGTGAGGCAAGAGGGAAAAAAATGGTTGTTTTGGCATAGGTTTTTTTTGTTTTTTTTTGCAGCATTCACCTGGGGGGCCATCTCATGTAATATTTTTATAGAGCAGGTTGTTACAGACGTGGGGATACCAAATATGTCTAACTTTTTTCTTTTTGGATAGTTTTACACATTAGATTTATTTTTTGAACAGAATAAAATCATTATTTTGTGTTGCCATTTTCAAAGAGCCATATTTTTTTCAGTTTTCGGGCGATTGTCTCAGGTAGGGTATCATTTTTGCGGGACAGGATGGCGGTTTGATTGGTACCATTTTGGGGTAAATACGCCTTTTTGATCGCGTAATATTACACTTTTTATGGGGGAATGTGACCAAAAAATGGCTGTTTTGGCACTGTTTTTATTTTTTATTTTTTACTGTGTTCACCTGGCGGGATGGATTATGTGATATTTTTATAGAGCCGGTCGATACGGACGCGGCAATACCTAATATGTCTACTTTTTCTTTTTTTTTCCTTTTTTTAACAATGTTTTTTACTTTATTGGGGGGAAAATGTCGTTTTTCTTTTTTTTACTTGAAACTTTTATTATTATTTTTTTAACTTTATTTTTTAACATTTTTTTCACCTTTTTACACTTCTTTTTTAACTTTTGGGGGTTCTGATCCCCTTCACAATACATTACAATACTTTGTATTGTAATGCATTGGCTGTAAGTGTATTACTCACAGTAATACACTTACAGCCTGCTTCCTGTGCGATCCAGGGGGCTGGATCGCACAGGCTCGCAGGGATGGCAGCCAAGATGCCTAAGGAAGGCATCGGGCTGCCATCTAAGCCATCGGGTCCCCGTCACAGCAGCGCGGGGACCCGATGGCCCCCCGCTCGGCATCCTGAACATGCGGCACACCTCATGTGTGAGATACACACCCCCAACTGGTCACCTCCACTCTGTTCCCTTACTGAAGACAAATAGCAATTCATTCATAACTTCTAGTGCAAATAATAAAGGAATGGCACAACATACAGACATAAGAATAGATGTTCCAGACTTGTTATTATATGGGGAATGCATGAAGAGATTAAAACAGGCATGTCAGGCGTGGTGAAAGGTCCTCTTTAAAAGGGCTTTTGGGTCTTTTCAACAGAAAAACTAGCCCTGCCTAGCCAAATCCTATCCCTACACTATCTGTCCCTCCTTGCGCAAATGTTATACAGCAGACGCAGTGCAGGTAATGTCGCCTTGATTAGCTGCAGGAAAAATGACACCGGATGTCAGGTATATAGGATACAGAAACATTATAATGCACAAGCAACACAGGTAATGTCGCCTTGATTAGCGGCAGAAAAAATGACACCAGTTGTCAGGTATATAGGATACAGAAACGTTATAATGCACACGCTGTGCAGGTGGTGTTAAGGTCAGGCAAACTTGCATTATTTTTGCCCCAAAAGAAAAAAAAATATTGCAGCCAGATATAACAACAGTCCTTAGAAGGACTTTTGGGTCTTTTCAACAAAAAATAGCCCTGCCTAGCCAATTTCTATCCCTACACTATCTGTCCCTCCTTGCAGCAGCTCTCCCTGAGCTGGGTCACATGTCACCGGGCGCTATATAGCACCCGATGACGCGTTCCCAGCCAGCCAATCACTGTAATGCCAGTAGCCAACATGGCTATGGCATTACAGTGAATGCCAGTACCTCCCCGCACGCTGATTGGCTGGGTAGCAGCCAAGAAACATGCGGGGAGGGGACTCGCATGGCGCTCGAGCACACGCCGCCATGCTCGCTCAACACTAATAATTTCACTTTTAGCCCTTAAAGGGCTTGGCCAGGTTCAGAGGTGACCCTGGACATAACCCCTTCTTCACTCATTCAGCATGAATGAGTGCAGTATTGAGCATTGGAGTATTTCACGCTCCAATGCTCCTCCTTGCCCCTTTAAGTAATAGTGATGGTGTCTACTTAAATTTTTTTAATATTGCTATTGTTATTGCTATTATTGTTTTTTTAAATCAGATTGTTTTTATTGAGTTTTTTTGCATAATAAAACTATAACACAGTGTAAAGACACGGGCTATTAATAAAGAAATAAAAGAAAAGAAAATCAACCCATCCCTCACCCCCCAAACTTCATCCCCCCCACGTGCAGTCTTATGTTCTGAACTTAGTGTTAATGGCCAATGCTATTGTCCTGACCCTACTGCCAAGTTTCAGTAACACTGTGTTACTAGGTCACAATAGTATCTACAGCTGCCATCAGCTGGAAACCTCATTTTAGGCCTCTTTCACACTAGCGGCACAGCTGGGCGCAGTGGGGAAACGTCATAGCTGCGCGCAGGAGGCGCATGAAGACATGCTGCCGGCTTCCCTGGCTGGAGTATGTGAGTATGTATGTGTTTGTGTGTATGTGTGTATGTATGTATGTTTGTCTGTATGTATCTCTGTAGCCGGATCCGGAATGACCCCCCATTGCAAGTCAATGGAGGACAGATCTGGATTACTGGTGTGTCACACCAAATGGATCCGTCCCCATTGACTTTCATTGGGGGTCATTCCGGATCAGTCTTGGTGCGGATGCCTGGACCGGAGAGAAAACCGCAGCATGCTGCGGTTTGTTCTCCGGTCTGAAGACGGAACGGAATGCTTTCAGGAGCATTCCGTTGTCTTCAGTTCAGTTTTGTCCCCATTGACAATGAATGGGGACAAAACTGCAGCGTTTTTTTCCGGTATTGAGCCCCTATGACGGAACTCAATACAGGAATTTAAAAACGCTAGGGTGAAAGTAGCCTTATTTCTGTAATTTGGAAAGGCATCAGTGAAAAGTAGAAAAACTTTTTCCAAATGAAATATTTTCCTCTGGACCAGAATAAACTTGGTGAAAGCCACTGGCCAAATCATGTTGAAAGTTTTAGCTGATCTAATCTTTATGATAAAAACAGATAATTAAACATTATTAATGGGCACCCATTGTTCAAAATTTCCAATGGCTAAGTTTCTCTCAAGCCGTCTTTTTGGCTGACAAACACCATCGATACCAGGAAGTCTGTAAATTGCTGGCTTCTGAGGGGACAATACTTACTTACAATTCCAAAGGATGTATTATAGCTCAGTTTCAAGGACCTGGAAGGCATGCGGTTAAATCACATGTAAAATCACATGAGATTTTCTTTAAATACTGAAAACTTCACATTGTTCTTCGATTTTCAGTACTTTGTGAAGCTTTTCTCTTCAAAGCTCAGTCTTTTGTGCTGCAGACCTTTCCTGCTTTCTAATTCACAAACATGAATGTAATGTCACGTTACAGATAGGGTTGCAACCCGGTCATGGTAACTGTTTATGCAAGCCAAGTTCACATTACACTTACGATTTTTGATTGCTCAATGCATCTTAAATTTAAAAAAACTAAGTACATGCTCTTGAGACGGGCATAAATTCAGGGATTCAGTGAATTTAGGTAGGCCACCTACAAAAGCGTACTTTGTCATATTGTAACTGATTCTAACGTACATTTTCTACATTCACCAAGGTCTGGAAGAATGAAAACATTACTAACAGCCACTGATAAATTGAGAAGACCAGTTTACCCTATTTAATTCCAATTTCATTGGAATTAAATTCCAACTTAAAAGGTTATGGACACATTTGGGGGCATTTCTTTTTTTTATTCCTTTTGAGCTAAAAATCATTTTTTCAATGGTCCTCTATTAAAAATGTTCAGCCTCTTTCTCTGTACAGCCTTGAGATTCTGTAGTAGCAGGCTCTGTGTTTCCCATCAAGGAGCTCAGCTGACGGTTCCTTATTTCTAATTTCCTGACTTCATAAACACTTATAATAGCTCAATTCTTATCTTACTGATAAGAATATGGCTTAAACAAGTGTTTTTGAGCTGTAAGTAGTTTAAAAATAAGGGATATACATAGCCAGCATGTAAGAGCTCACATTGAAATTAAGATGCTCACAGCTAGGTAAACAACACTTTATTACAAAAACTGCTAGATATTTGCCCAAAATGAGTAAAATGCAATAAACAATTGGCCCAGAAGGTGTTCAAAATAGCCTTTAACCTATATGTAAAATGTAAATGAGAATTTCAATTATTTTATAATAACCATTACTTGAACACTTTATGTAGAACTTGTGGGTGTACACATTTTGTTTTAATAAAATTCACAGAGCTCAAAATACAGAGGAAGATACAAGTCTACAGCTTCATCATTGTCATGTAGGCATGAATCAACCTTCAACTCCAAAGGTATTTCATGTGACAGCAGTGCAGTCATCAATCCAAGAAATGTTAACTTTACAAAAAATGTATAAAACAACTGCATAAACAACAGAAACATGACATAAATAAAGGCTACTTCAGATCTATAGCTGCAGTATTGAAAACGGCCTATATTTTTAGTTCCTTTGATTTCCTTTAACATAGTTAAAAGTTTGAAATAGTTGTTGCAGAGACTTCCTAAAGCTAGGAGAAGGATGTTTTCCTTTCGATGGCTACTTTTGTTCATTCTTTCTCTGTACAAAGCAATTACTTGTCTTTTAGACTGGGACTTAAAGTGTACCTAACCTTTCAACAAACTTTGCATTAATCAATAGTACAGTGTGTGTACACAAGAAATAACACTATTTCTGGCAACTATATGACTTGTATTTGGCATATTTTAGCAGTTTTCCTACATGTTAAATGTCTAGTTTTGCAATTCTCCCAGATATGGTGGGTGGAGACTAACTGCCATGCACTGAAAGTAGAGGAGAATCTGCTTCCTAACCTTCTGTTATGCACTCAGAAGCAGCCCCAGGATCATGGAGGACATTGCAGAGAGGTATTGACTTGGTTGGAAGCAGGTTTGGTTGTAAATAAAGCACTTAGGAAATTTATATCTTAGCCCAAGAAGCGTGTCTGTGTGTGCTCTTGCTCACTCCTAGGAGGGTTCGAGGTAAACAGCTGATAACATCAGAAATAAGACATATTACAAAGTTTTGTGTGGTCACTTGTACTACTGATTTATGCAAAGCTGCCCTCCATTAGTTTCCATGAGGCTGCGGCGCTCATGGCCATTTTCGGAAGTCCCATTGAAATGAATGGGAAGTGCACCATGCAAGAGTGGTGTCACGAGTGGGCTTGCGTCTGGCATCAGACGTTCTGCGCGGCTTTCAAAAGTGACATAATTTGACATGCTTTTCCCTTGGTTTGGTTGCTGTTTACCACACCTCTTCCCCTCAGCTGTTGTGGCTGTGGTAATCGTCTTTCCTCTATTTATTCCTTCTTCTCCCAGGATTCACTGTGGTTTATACTTTCTGCTTACTTTGTAGTGTGTGGTGTGGATCTCGGCTGAGATCCGGTTGTTGCGATATCTGCTTTAAGATAAGTGACTTTTTCCGTTTTGTGGTTTTCCTTCTGGAGTCTCCTGTTCGTCCTTACTCTTGGAGGAACGGGTTGACTCTTGTGTCACTAGCTGCAGGGTTCTTTAGGGTGAATTTATTATTAGGTTCCTGTGTATGAACTCTCCTACCACTAAGGCTTGTTCATACTGATAGTTAGTCAGGGCCTAGTTTCAGGGTTCCCTGCAGGAGGTGACCGTTTCTCTGGTTTTGGTCTGTTCCCTTCCCTCGTACGCTTGGTGTGGCTATTCCCTCCACACCAGAGCGTGACAAGTGGACACCACTCCATTCACTTCTATGGGGCTTACGGAAATAGCCAAGCCACCGTTTGGCTATTTTTCGCAGTTCCATAAAAATGAATCAAGAGCACCCATGTATGCGCGGTGTGCCTGCTGGCACTTTGCAGGCTCCATTCTAAGTATAGATGCGGGTCCCAGACGTCCTAGCAATGTGTTCCCAAAGTCCAAGATGGAAATACATCTTTAAGAATGTTTCAGTGATATGCTATAAGAATGTGGGCATCATAATGTCATCTTATGTACCGTATTTTTTTGCTTTATAAGACGCACCCCAGATTTTAGAGTAGGAAAATAAGAAAAAAAAATTTCATCACACCTCATATCAGACCCCCCATAAATTTCAGAACATCACATCAGACCCCCATATCAGCCCTCCATGTCAGAACGCCATCAGCCCCCATATCAGCCCACTCTGCCCCTATCAGACCTCAGATCAGCCCACTCTGCCCCCATATCAACCCACTGTGCCCCATCAGACCTCATATCAGCCCACTGTGCCCCATCAGCCCTCAGATTAGCCCTTCAGCCCTGTGCCCCCATATCAGCTCACTCTGCCCCCATCAGACCTCAGATCAGCCCCCATATCAGCCCACTCTAACCCCATCAGACCTCAGATCAGCCCCCATATAAGCTGACTTTACCCCCATCAGACCTCAGATGAGCCCATCAGCCCCCATATTAGCCAACCGTGCCCCCATCAGACCTCAGATCAGCCCACCCAGCCCCATAAGGATAAAATAAAAAACTCTCTCACCTCTTCTGTGCCGTGGCTCCGCTCTGGGTCCAGCGCTCCTCTATCTTCTCCGGCTGGCGCTGAACTGTCACCTGACTGCATGCAGCGTCCGGTCATAGTGCGCACACTACTTCCTGACACTGTACGCGGTCAGGACAGTGCAGAGCCGGCCCGGAGAAGACAGAGGAGCGCCGAACCCGGAGCGGAGCTGCGGCGCAGGAGTTTTTTTATTTTATCCTTATGGGGCTGGGTGGGCTGATCTGAGGTCTGATGGGGGTCCCGGCACCTAGTGCATACTAGTGAGCGCTTCCATAATGGAAGCGCTCACTTGTATTTGCTTTATAAGACGCACTACAATTTTCCCCCTACTTTTGGGGGACAAAAGTGCGTCTTATAAAGCGAAAAATACGGTAATTCAGGCTATATTAACATGAGCTAATATTTGCCATTCTGGATCTTTTGGCTTCAGATGGACATCTAGCAATTCATAGGTTAAAGAGGACCTGTCACCACTCCTGACATGCCTGTTTTAATAGCTTTATGTATTCCCCCACGTAATAACAATTCTCGAGCATCTATTCTTATGGTTCCATGTTGTACCATTCCTTTATTATTTCTACTAGAAGTTATGAATGAATTGCTAGCAGTCTGTAGTAAGGGTATAGAGGGGAGGTAACCAGTTGGGGGGTGTACCTGCACAGTCTGAAAATGGCAGCACTGATTGCATAGAGTGAGTCTGTGCAGGTACACACCCCCAACTGGTTACCACCCCTCTGTACCCTTACTGCAGGCTGCTAGCAATTCATTCATAACTTCTAGTAGAAATAGTACAGGAATAGAAAAACATAGAGTCATAAGAAAAGATGCTCCAGAATTGTTATCATAGGGGAATGCACGTCGCTATTAAACAGACATGTCAGGTTAAATAATTTTTTTCATAATGGGTAAGATTTAAAGATCAATTATATTGGTAAGCTCAGAGCATCCTGTGGTTAAACAGCTGTCAGATGATCAAGGATAGACGTAAAGGAGAGGGATCACTTCAGAAAAAGTAGACTTAATGTTCTTCCCAGTCCCAACAATGTATGAAAACACAGAGGGCTTGGATCAATATTTTACATTGTGCATGTTTGATATGTTATTGATCGAATAGCTTCAGTTGTGTTGTTTGTAGATACTGTGGTTAGTACAAGAGGCTTGCTTCTTTTACCATCACTGTTTTACGATAATGCTTGTTAGTCCAGGGTCACACAAACCATTTATGAATCTTTATGGAAAAATTCATTGACATTATTTAAAGCAAACAAAATAAAATGTTCTATCTCTTGCACATTTACAAGCTTGTGCATTCTAGCAACTTGGAGATAGTTTACTTTACCAGTTACACTAACTGTTGGGTGCACTGGTATCTGCTATGTCTCCTACATAGTAGTTACCCAATTGGACTTGTGATGCAATTTCTTATGTGTTAAAAAAAAATCATAAACTTATTTGTCCCATTTTCACTGTTGCAGCACTGAGGTCTCATTCCCACCACTGCACCGCTCCTCCTTGCTGGCACAGGCACTGCACTACTCACCCAGCTGGCTCCCTCAGTCAGCAAGAAGTCCGGTTCTGCTTGCCCTCCTCTCCCAGCCAGTGGTGGTCCTGGCTGCCAACGTTGCTTGTGCCTTCTGCGGGCTGCGGTCTGCATTCCCTGTGTAGGCCTTCTGGCCTGTCCTATAGGGCAGACATATGCGTTCCTCGCCAGTGCATACACAACCAAATCCTTCTTCCTTCCCAGCCTATGATTGACCACCCCTGGATATATGTGGGGGGGTGGGAGGGTACCTGAGCTATAGGTTCCTAGCTTCTTAGTGTTCCAGTGATGGTATGCTTATCTGTTTGTCTGCCTGTGTACCATACTCTGCCTGATCATCGACTCTGATTACCGCTGCCTGCCCTGACTATAGTTTGGCTACCATATTGCACCATAGCTGCCTGCCCTGACCTCGGACTGGTTTCATGAATATGCACAAACTCTCTGCCTGCCCCGACCTCGGCCTGTTTCTGACTATGAATACTGCCTAATTCGTCGGTGCTTTGTACTGGTGTCTCTGACTCCTGTGGGTCAGTCACCAGATACACAAGGACTGTCTCAAAAGGTAGCTGCCTGGTGGCTCCCCTGCAACGAATAACAGATCTCTGTATAGGGTTTCAAGGCCAGGATAATGCCCTTAGATATAGCACAAAGCCAAACTGTTTAGTTGGTACAGTGAGTCCTTACCCACTGCCTGTTGCAAATGTGTTTCAGCGTGACTAGGAATTTGGTAACGCTGGAGAATTTCTAGACACCTGTTTTCCCTTCATTCAGAACCTTCGTTTCGGATTCAGTCAAAAACAGCACAGAGAAAAGTCCTGCATGCAGTATTTTTTTCTCTGCTAAAAAAAAGCTGACTCATGAATGGGAACTGAATGGATCCCATTATAGTCAATGGAATCTATTTGGCTCCATTCTGGGCAGTTATGTGCCGTATCCGGCACATCTGTTATTTTCATTGTTCGGCTCCTATAATTGAACAAAACAACAGAAATCAATAACAGAGGTGCGAAAAAGGCTTTAAACTGGTTGGCCATGAAAATGACTCAACAGTGTGTAAGAGAAAGGAATATTATATTGTTATTTACACTAGGACATACAACTCTGTGGAATACACTAGAGCAGGGATGCTCAACCTTTGCTAGGCTAAGGGCTCATGCACACAACTGTTGTTTTGTGGTCCACAAAACACGGATACCGGCTGTGTGTGTTCCACATTTTGCGGAACGGAATGGCCAGCCCATAATACAGCAGTCACATCCTTGTCCAATCCTTTTTTGCAGAACGGACATATGGACCCAGAATGCACACGGATTAATTTCCGTTTTGTTTTTGTTTTGTTTTTTTTGCGGCCTCATTGAAGTGAACAGGTCACAAAAAAAAAAAAAAAACTAAGATAAGTTTGTGTGCATGAGCCCAAAGAGACACTTTGTCAAGTTAAACTAAATCCAAGAACCGCAACAAAACTTAAAGGGCTATTACCATATGGCATTTTGAAAGTATATGTCATAAGTATCTGATAGGTGCTAGTTGCACTTGAGCACTCCCATCAGGAGATAGTGGTCCCCCTTTTCTAATATTCATACTCCAAAAAGAGTATGAATATTGTGCTATGAAGGTTTGTGCTTTGTAGTATATGTGAATTACTGAATTAGTCAAATGTTTTAATACTCTCATAAATTAAAATGAAGATGGCCGGACACATATATAGCCACCTCTCCACCTCATCTTCTCCTTTCTCAAGTGCCAAACAAGTCAGGAGATTCCCATTCTGCCATCTTAAAGATGGCCACACCATCAAAAACACAAACGCAGCCAACAGACAAGTATGTCTTGTGAGTAGGTTGGTTGCGTTGTGGACTGCAGGTTGTGTACCCCAACACAATAGCTATAGAAGTATGACATATGTCAGGAAAAACACAGAGAACCCAGAAAATGATGTTCTATTGAAAAACCATGTGGCATATTTTAGACAATGATTTTAGACAATGGGGGCATATCGCTAGGATATGCCCCCATTGTCTTATAGGTGCGGGTCCCAGCACGGAGCCCCCGAACTGAATGAGGGCGCACTGCGCATGCGCACCCGCCCTCCATTCATTTCTATGGGGCCGCCGAAAATAGCCGAGCGCTCGGCTAATTCCGTCGGCTCCATAGAAATGAATGGGAGTGGTGGCCACGCTTGCGCGCTGCACTCCCATTCATTTCTATGAGCGCAGCGGGGAGCTGCGCCTGGTGGGGGCCGGGGTCCTCCAGGCGCATCACTCCCCGCTCCGTTCTGGATATAGGTGCGGGTCCCAGCGGTGGGACCCGCACCTATAAGACAATGGGGGCATATCCTAGCGATATGCCCCCATTGTCTAAGATAAGAATACCCCTTTAAGACCAGGTGCTACAATCTGTGCCTGAAATAAGCCTAATATTTCAGCAATATAAATGACCCCCTATGATTATTTACTCCCACTTGTCATGCAGCACAATTTCCATTATTACATTCTAGACATATAATCCAATACACACTAGGCAGACATTATTCCCTACGTACGCTTCAGCAAGTGTTGTTTGTGTGTATATCTGTTATATGTTCATTATAATCAGCATTACACAACTCAAGGACCTGGTGAGTTCATTGAAGTGGTTTTCTGCTGTAAACAGCTGTGCACTCTCATTACTGTGACATAAACCCACTCGCAGAGGCTCCGGATGACCCCTTCCATGTGGTTTTCCATGTTGTATTGCTTAGTTTTATCTTTCCCTGGTTCGCTGCTCGGCAGCATCAATTTCTTTGTTAATTATGGGCTAACAGTGACCGGCTCCTCTCTGGATTACTGAGATTCATTTTACCTGGCAAGTATAATAAGGAAGTGTCATGGGTCCCGTTAGTCATGACTCACCCCTTCACTGCAAATCTGGACAAGATTTCTGCACTTGTCATGTGTGAAGATTCATTGTCTAAGAGAGGGAAGATTATAAATGTTAGATTTCACTTTATGGCTTATGTTGACATGCAAAGATATTATCTTGATATACTGTATAGACTAATGTTAATGCACGTTCAAATATACCATAACACAGACATCATTGTTAAAGAAGAACTCCCGCAAAAAATGTTATTTCATGTCCTGCTAGAAATGTACATGATGTAATCTGTAGTGAATGTCATTTTCTTACCAGTGGCTCCATTTTTGAGTTATATCTCCCTGATGTTTCTCATCTGTGTCATGTGACTAGGAATCAGACTCACCAACTCACACAGCATCTTATGTGTGGACAGGAAGTCTAATTCTCTATGTATTTCAATGGAAGCCTCACTTTCAGTCTCATAGGAATGAATAGAGCAGCTACTGGATTCCTGTCCTGGGTCAGTTGGAGGTCAGGGAGTTGGTCACATGACCCAGCTACAATACGAAGAGAGTGGATAACTAGGAATTACAGTCACTGATGAGAAGATTATATTCACTACAGATTATATCATGCACCTTTCTAACAGGTCAGAGAATAAAACATTTTGCGGGAGTTCTTCTTTAAGCAACCACCTCGGGATCAAGGTTGCTTGACCATATTAGAAATATTGGTTGAGTACGTCATTGGGGTCTTCCTAGTTCACAGATACAACTGTGGAGCATTACAACGGCATCCCTATGATACCGATGATTGACTCACCAGTCTCAGGATTCCTACTCTCCCCTTCCCAGCAGGCCTGGGTGCTG
This sequence comes from Rhinella marina, assembly GCA_900303285.1. Taxonomy (NCBI): domain Eukaryota; kingdom Metazoa; phylum Chordata; class Amphibia; order Anura; family Bufonidae; genus Rhinella; species Rhinella marina. The sequence continues at coordinate 607,900 of ONZH01010099.1, read as the reverse complement.
GGATTGCTCTGTCCCTCCACACAGGCTGCGGCCTGCTTGCCAATGAGGCCTTCTCTGTCTGTAGAACAGTGTGATCCTTAATCTGCTCCAGCCAATGGCTGGCTACCCTAGGGTGCTTAAGGCGTTATATATATATGCTATATAAGTTCTCTAGCTTGCTAGTATCTGGCAAAGGTGTGCTGTTCTGTTGTCTGCCCGTTCACCTACAGTACTTCCTGCCCATTTCCTGGACTGCGACCCTCCGCTGCCTGACCTCTGCCTGATCTCTGTACTGACCCTTTGCTGCCTGCCCTGACCTCCGACTTTTTTACCATACTAGCTTTTACTTCGCTAGTCCTAACCTCTGCTTGTCCCCCCCAACAGTTTTCCCTGACCCTCGGTGCTCTACGCTTAAGTCTCTGATCCCTGTGAGTTAGCTGTCAATCATACAGAGACTGCTCCAGTGGAATTGGCCTGGTGATTCCCCTGCTGCGATGTCCAAATCCCAGTACAGGAGTTAAAGGATGAAAACCAGTGGACTGCCAGGATAACATTGTTAGGAGTACCAAGCAAATACTCAGAAAGCCAAATCTATTAGTTGACATAGTGGTTCCACACCCACTGCTGTAACATGGAGACCAGCAGCTAGGTACATATAACATTAGATCAGCTTTCACAATTACATACAGTTGGGTGTGGGTACTAAGCCCACACAAACAGGAGGACAGATATGTCCCGACTTTACACTATCACATAAGAACAGGTTAAAACTGATAGTAACAGAGCATTCTAATGATATTTAAAGTATAGCATATTGTATATTGATGTATTTTGATGGCTTGTCCATATGTGTGCAAATAAAGCTACATACCTATATAATGAAAAACTATTATATTTTTACTTTCATTAACTTGTTAATTCAAAAATATGCGCTTACTGTGAATAGTAATATTAAAAATTCTTATTGATACAAGGGCAGGTAAGCCACCAAATCCCAGTAGCGTGCATAAAAGCCAATGCTAGACAATAGGGACCCTTAAAGGGATTCTACGTCATTTACTCATTGATGACCTAGCCTTAGGATACATCATCAATATGAGATATGTGGGGATCCAACTCCCGATACCCCTGCCGATCAGCTGTTTGAGTAGGCCATGGTGCTCCTGTCAGTGCTGCGGCCTCCTTACAGTTTACCAAGCACAGCGCCATACATTGTATAGAGGCTATGCCCATGTGACTGATGAATGTGAGCACTGCAGCCTCTTTGTATAGCTGATTGGAGGGGTCCCCCTCCTGAGGAAAGGTCATCAATATGTAAAATGTACCATCTGAGATCTGCCAATGGGTATGGACATATATGGCACTTTCACATAGTTTTTTAAATGTATTTTTACCATATTTTTCAACAACTATTTTCCTTTTGTTCTTGCAACAAAGAAAAGGTGTAAAAATGGTACAAAAGCACAACATGGGAACATAACCTTGTGGTGAACCCAGGAGCACCATTAAGATCTAAAATCAATGCCTCTCTTGGCTCAGATGATGATCTTTTGTTTCCCTTTGCATTTCTCCTCTTGCACTCGTGCATCAACCTTTTATGAAAATGAGATCAAGCAGTTTATAGCTGACCAGCACAATCCTCCATCACACCGAGCTGCTGCATGAATTTCTTTAATAGATATCGATCCGCAAGACTCGAAAGCTCACTTGGGCATCTGAAGAAGGGAACAAAGAATCTTGAAACACTAATTTAAGCAATGTTTGCAGTAGCAGGAAAATGGTTTCGCTGTAGGGTGCTTGTAGCTGGCAACTTGTCCTGCTGCTTTCTGTCTGGATAGTTGCTATTTCTATTTACAGCTACATTATACAGTACAATTCGAGATTACAGATCTCACACGGGCACCTCTGAACAACCAATGGGTTACTATGTCTTAATATACTGATGCTGTCTGTCATTGTATACAAAATATACCTCCAATTTATTTTTCTTTATATAGAAGTTTTATAAGGATCTGCATAAAGAATAACACAACTATCTGGACATATGTATGTTTTATTTTAAAATGTTCCTTAGCATGCTCTGCTTGTCTGGTACTTTCCCCCATGTTAACATGTGCCAGTTCAAATTTCACCAGCGCATGCACAGTTTGGATCTTGTCATTGGGGAAAGTTAATCAAAGTGCAGAGAGTACATCAGTTGCAGAGAGAGCAGAGCCTCTAGGTGAAACGGTAACACCCCCGTTGCTCCTAGAGGCTCATTTGCATATATAAAGCTTAATTTTTCTCAGCAATGCAGGCACATATAAACATGGGACTAACACAGATGTCTTCAGTTGCCAAGTGCACATGTAACAGGTCAGCCAGTGTCATAGGTACAAATCTACTGACGGATGCTCTTTAACAATGCTATCTGGCTAGCCAGGAATCATCTCATATTGAGGAGGGAGAATGTGTCCGTCCTGGACTTTTGCAAGTTGTTCCACAGACTGCTCATGTCAGTGAAGTAAAGGACTAATACCCCTTCCCTGCGCCCCCCTCTCCCTTGTTTGTGTCTGTCTCTTAATAAAGCTTCAGGTATGTGAATTCCCCTCCCCATCCCCTCTTTCCCACTTCCCATCCCATATCACTTGTCTGTATTGCTCTGTTATTTGACTTTGTATTGCAATGTGCAGGAATGTTAGTGTAGCATGCGGGATGATGTATAGTGTAGGTTAGCCTGTACCATATATATATGTCATGTTAGCATGCTATGTATAGTGAATGGTATCATTTATTGTGTGCTGCCTCTTGGTCGTAGTACTATATAGGTTGATGATGACTGATTTATATTAAAGTATTTTCAATAAAAAAAACTGTGTCTCCTTCTGCCAAATACTGACTCCCTCTGCACACCAACACATGGCCCCAGTTCATATGTTAACCTACTCCCAACCACACGTAGGGCAGGAAGGCTGGCTGTCCAACAGACCCATGCGCCCCCTCACTGGTGCAGCTGAGCTGCCTTTTTACTCCCCACCAACTATGGCACCCTGGGCTGCACTTCCCCAATGCCATGTTTAAAAGGGCATGTCCCACATGGCCTGGGCGTAAGAGGACCATCACAATACAACAAATGGCATATTAATCACTTATTACCAGGGACAGACTTTACTACCATGCAAACCAAGCAAATGCTTGGAACATAGTAGATTAGTTTATAAGACTGAAAAAAGACATCTGTCCATCCAGTTCAGCCTGTTATCCTGCAAGTTCATCCAGAGGAGGGTAAAAAGCCTCATGATGTAGAAGCCAATTTTCCTCAGAGATCAGAGGGTGCCCTGATGGCCACAAGCAGTTGGCTGAAAAAAAAGAAAAAAAAACTGATGAAACCAGAGGTCGACATACCGCTTGAGCATATATTTCACCTGTATAGGGTCCCAGTGGGGGAGGGGGGGTCATATTTAAAGGCTATGTACACCTTTAGGGGGCAATTTTTTTATTATTTCATTATACAGGGTGGACCATTTATATGGATACACCTAAATAAAATGGGAATGGTTGGTGATATTAACTTCCTGTTTGTGGCATATTATGGTGGTGACCATGGAGGCCATTTTGAAGTCAGATCCAACTTTAGTTTTTTCAATTGGAAGAGAGTCATGTGACACATCAAACTTATTGAGAATTTCACAACAAAAACAATGGTGTGCTTGGTTTTAACGTAACTTTATTCTTTCATGAGTTATTTACAAGTTTCTGACCACTTATAAAATGTGTTCAAAGTGATGCCCATCGTGTTGGATTGGCAATGCAACCTTCTTCTCCCACTCTTCACACACTGATAGAAACACCGCAGAAGAAATGCTAGCACAGGCATCCAGTATCCATAGTTTCAGGTGCTGCACATCTCGTATCTTCACAGCATAGACAATTGCCTTCAGATGACCCCAAAGAAAAAAGTCTAAGGGGGTCAGATCGGGAGACCTTGGGGGCCATTCAACTGACCCACTAGGACCAATCCACTCTCCAGGAAACTGTTCATCTAGGAATGCTCGGACCTGACACCCATAATGTGGTGGTGCACCATCTTGCTGGAAAAACTCAGGGAACGTGCCAGCTTCAGTGCCTAAAGAGGAAAACACATCATCATGTAGCATTTGAATGGCCCCCAAGGTCTCCCGATCTGACCCCCTTAGACTTATCTTTGGGGTCATCTGAAGGCAATTGTCTATGCTGTAAAGATACGAGATGTGCAGCACCTGAAACTATGGATACTGGAAGCCTGTGCTAGCATTTCTTCTGCAGTGTTGCTATCAGTGAGTGAAGAGTGGGAGAAGAGGGTTGCATTGACAATCCAACACAATGGGCAGCACTTTGAACACATTTTATAAGTGGTCAGAAACTTTTAAATAACTCATGAAAGAATAAAGTTACATTAAAACCAAGCACACCATTGTTTTTCTTGTGAAATTCTCAATAAGTGTGACGTGTCACATGACCCTCTTCCCATTGAAAAACCAAAGTTGGATCCAAAATGGCCGACTTCAAAATGGCCGCTATGGTCACCACCCATCTTGAAAAGTTTCCCCCCTCCCATATACTAATGTGCCACAAACAGGAAGTTAATATCACCAACCATTCCCATTTTGTTTCGGTGTATCCATATAAATGGCCCACCCTGAACTTATTTTGACCTAAAATCACTTTTTCAATTGGTCTTTATATACAATATGGAATCCTTTTTTGTGTACAGAGCTGAGAAGCTGTACTAGCTGCCTGTGGATTATTTCTCAATTCCGTCATCTGAGGAGCAGACGGACTCCTTATCTCTTCTCTCCGACCTTATAAACACTCATTAAAGCTCAATCCTCACCTTACTGATAAGAATGTGGCTTAAATAAGTGTTTATGACCTCTCAGTAGTTTACAGATAAGGGTAATTAGATGACCGGCACAAAGTGAAAGTGACCCAGCTAGACAAACAATTAACTCTTTGTGACTGAACAGCTCAATATTTTTAATAAAGACCAATTGAAAATATGATTTTTGTCAAAAATAAGATAAATGCAATCATAAAAAATTGACTCCAAAGGTGTACATAGCCTTTAAGAACTCTTTGGTTCAAAATACAGTATATAAAATTCATTTGATACCAGATCACTTGTTCAGTAATAAATTGATGTGACAATGAGTTCTGGCAATGTTACTTTTCTCTAGTTCCAGTACTATACTGTATATGTCTGTCCAAATACACAGAGACAGATCAGTCTTGTATCTAACACAGTAGGATTACACATTACTCTAAGGCCTCTTTCACACGACAGTGTATTTTGCGGGCTCCGATCTGCATTTTTTGCTGATAGTACTGTCCACATCCGTATGTCCGTTCCGTACCCCCGCAAAAAAAAATAGAACATGTCCTATTCTTGTCCGTTTTGCGGACAAGGATAGGCATAGTTACAATGGATTTGCAAAAAAAAACGGATGCCATACGGACGACATCCGTTTTTTTTTTTTGCGGATCCGCAATTTGCGGACCGCAAAACACAACGTTCGTGTGAAACTAGCCTAACAGTAAGAATTACATTTTATGTGGCTCGTAATGGCTTCAGTCTTAAATGATGAGTGCAGTCTACATGTGGCGGATCCTCCGCTGCTGATGGCTACTGCAATGTAAGTTGGCAGAGGGTTTTCATTTGTTAGCACAGACAACAGAGAATAATCCTAATAACAGTTATCAGAGAAGAACTCAAAGTGCTAATAGCAAATGATTAAAGAGACGTGAACTCCCTGTAGTCTGGCTGTAATATAATCATTCAATATATAGCTGTAATATCTGTAGGGCTAGTAGTAATAATTTAGAGATGCTGACACTGCTGAATTTTTATAGCTCAAGTACCCAAGTGTCTCTTTTCATGGCCCTGTAAGGGGAAGTTTCCAATTTACAGCGTATTGTGTTGATCTGTCAATTATTAGACACTAGGCTACGATACCAGGCTACAACTGAACTACACTATATGGCCTGCAGTAGGTGGGCAATTCTCCTAATTAATCAATTCAGGTGTTACAGGTGCACTTATTGCAAACAGGTGCATAAAGTCAAGCACACAGCAATGTAATCTTCATAGTAAACACTGGATATTATAGGATAGTGGTAGTTGCCAGCATGCCATTCACCATCATCCCCATGACAACGCTAAAATAGCAGAAAATTCACTTAAACCGCCCAATTATGGGTAAACACCACTCCACTTCCCTCTCCCCATTGCAGTCAGTCCCAACCCTTGATCGAGACTGTTGGCCACCTCTGCTACAAGCCAGTAAGTGTTATCATTGTGAGATTCTACTATTTAGAAGGGAGAACAGCTCAGCCACAAACCTTTAGACCATGCGCATTCACAGAGTGGAGCCATTGAATGCTGAAATGCATTGCACTTACAAAAATTAGAAATTACATTTTGCAGGATGTCACACCATGCATTAAGGGCTTCATGAAATTTGATGAAAGTTTCATGAAAGTCCTACGACCATCATATGGAATGGCAGATATGTAAAGCACACCACCCCTGTCTGAATCACGTTTCACTATCTGGCAGCCTGATAACTGAATCTGAGTTTGGGCAGATGCCACGGAAATACTACCAACTGAAATGCACAGGGCCTACTGAAAAGTTCTGTGTTAAAAATTTGTGGAAGGCCCCTTTGTGACCCAGTATGACTGTGCTCCTGTACACAAAGTGTGGTCTATAAAGGAATGGTGTGATGAGTTTGTCGTGGAGGAACAATGAATTACACAGGGCTTTGAACTCAAACACCTTTGTGATGAACAGTCAGACCATGTCAACCAACATCAGTGTCTGATTTCACAAATACTTCTTTGGTTGAATAAGCAAAAGTTCCTACAGAAATCTTAAAAGTCTTGAGGAACATTTTGCAAGAAGCTTTGGAGCTGTTAAAGCAAAAGGGAACCCAACACAAGTGACAGGGTTGGACTGGCCATAGACCCTACAAGGAAATTTCCTGGTGGGCCAACACTCGTTAATTAATGCTAGGAGCATCAGGTACTTATGCATCTGGCCAGAAGCCGCAGGTGCCCTCCTGAATTCAACTGTATCACTGTGCTCTGGGCAGTAAGACTAAATATTGTGGCTGGGGCAACAGTATTTTGTGCTGCACTGTGGTACTTGGTTCTGCTGGGGCAGTATTTTATGCTGCTCTATGATACTGTTGACACCTCTTACTTCTGCTGGTCCTGCCTACTTGTGTTGTCCTACCTTCAGAGGCATGAAGGTGTAAAAAAAAAATAAAGAATAGAGAAACAGGCTTCCTATATGTCAGTAGTATTATATTCTTCTTCAATTGAAGGTAATGCAACACATTGTAATGTTTACTCATCAATGAAATTATTTTCATTTGAATGTTTTGTTGATGTAATGGCTTGTTTCCTGTACATTTTCCAATGCCTCCACCCCCCAAAAGAAAAATCATAAAACCACCGGTAAATATGAGGACCATCTGATCTGATACTTTATATATGTTTTATATCTTGACCATGGTCTCAGTGCTTCTTTTTTTATCAGAACTACCTTCCCATATTTTAGAGTTTTGTATAAAACTACAAATGCAAAAAAAACCCCATATATTCCTTATTCATAACCGTAATTCCCATCCTTACCCCGATCCCGGAGCAAAGAGAGAGAAAGAATTTAAAAAAAAGAAATTTCCAAACATGAGGCTAAGTTTTAGACAATCAATGAATTAATCTACCCCTTTCATCTCTTCTCAATGCTCATATTATCATTATAATGTCCTCGAAACCAGACTTTTTCATGTCTCATAGGCAGTGTGACTAACTTAAACTATTCTTCTATGAACGCACTTTAGTTGACATCTGCTGTCACACTATGATCAGGAGAGCTAAGTACAAAACTCTGATTACATTT